>CAXAJV010000297.1:0-600000 GCA_963969225.1 Xylocopa violacea | reverse complement strand
ATTACATCCGAGATGTTAGGTTCCCTTAGGTTAGGACATATAACATTAGAGATGTATATAATGTCCCCATCCAGAAGTAGGCGACGACACGCCAGGAATGTTGTAAAATATTACATCCCAGATGTTAGGTTGCGTTAGGTTAGAATATACAACGTTATAGACGAATATAATGTCCCCATCGAGAAGCAGGCGACGACACGCCAGGAATATTGTAAAATATTACATTCGGATGTTAGGTTGCCTTAGGCTAGGATATATATCGTTATAGACGTATATAATGTTCCCACCGAGACGTGGGGACCGACATGCCAGGAATCTTGTAAAATATTACATCCCAGATGTTAGGTTGCTTTAGGTTAGGATATACAACGTTTTAGACGTATACAATGTTCCCACAGAGAAGTAGGGACCGACATGTCAGGAATGTTGTAAAATATTACATCCGAGATGTTAGGTTGACTTAGGGTAGGATATATACCGTTATAGTCGTATGTATTTTTACCACCGGGAACTACGGGCCGACACAGCGGGAATGATGTAAAACATTACATTCGACATTTAGGTCGCCTTAGGCTAGGATATATAACGTTATAGACGTATATACAGTTCCCACCGAGAAGTAGTTGCCGACGCGCCAGGAATATTGTAAAATATTATATTCGACATGTTAGGTAGTCTCAGGCTAGGACATATAGCGTTATAGACATATATAATGTTCCCAACGAGAAATAGGTGCCGACACGCCAGGAATGTTGTAAAACATTACATCCGAGGTCTTAGGTTCCCTTAGGTTAGGATATATAATGTTATAGACGTACATAATGTTCCCACCGAGAAGGAGGTGCGGACGCGCCAGGAATGTTGTAAAATATTACTTCCAAGACGTTAGGATTGCCTTAGGCTAGGATATATCACGTTATAGACGTATATAATGTTCCCACCGAGAAGTAGGGGCCGACGTGCCAGGAATGTAGTAACATATTACATCCGAGATGTTAGGTTGCCTTATGTCAGGAGATATAACGTTATAGACTTATATAATGTTCCCACCGAGAAGTAGGGGCCGACGCGCCAGGAATGTTGTAAAATATTACATCCCAGATGTTAGGTTGCGTTAGGTTAGAATATACAACGTTATAGACGAATATAATGTCCCCATCGAGAAGCAGGCGACGACACGCCAGGAATATTGTAAAATATTACATTCGGATGTTAGGTTGCCTTAGGCTAGGATATATATCGTTATAGACGTATATAATGTTCCCACCGAGACGTGGGGACCGACATGCCAGGAATCTTGTAAAATATTACATCCCAGATGTTAGGTTGCTTTAGGTTAGGATATACAACGTTTTAGACGTATACAATGTTCCCACAGAGAAGTAGGGACCGACATGTCAGGAATGTTGTAAAATATTACATCCGAGATGTTAGGTTGACTTAGGGTAGGATATATACCGTTATAGTCGTATGTATTGTTACCACCGGGAACTACGGGCCGACACAGCGGGAATGATGTAAAACATTACATTCGACATTTAGGTCGCCTTAGGCTAGGATATATAACGTTATAGACGTATATACAGTTCCCACCGAGAAGTAGTTGCCGACGCGCCAGGAATATTGTAAAATATTATATTCGACATGTTAGGTAGTCTCAGGCTAGGACATATAGCGTTATAGACATATATAATGTTCCCAACGAGAAATAGGTGCCGACACGCCAGGAATGTTGTAAAACATTACATCCGAGGTCTTAGGTTCCCTTAGGTTAGGATATATAATGTTATAGACGTACATAATGTTCCCACCGAGAAGGAGGTGCGGACGCGCCAGGAATGTTGTAAAATATTACTTCCAAGACGTTAGGATTGCCTTAGGCTAGGATATATCACGTTATAGACGTATATAATGTTCCCACCGAGAAGTAGGGGCCGACGTGCCAGGAATGTAGTAACATATTACATCCGAGATGTTAGGTTGCCTTATGTCAGGAGATATAACGTTATAGACTTATATAATGTTCCCACCGAGAAGTAGGGGCCGACGCGCCAGGAATGTTGTAAAATATTACATCCCAGATGTTAGGATTGCCTTAGGCTAGGAAATGTAACGTTATAGACGTATATAATGTTCCCACCGAGAAGTAGGGGCCGACGAGCCAGGAATGTGGTAAAATTTTACGCTCGACAAGTTAGGTTGCCTTAGGCTAGGATATATAGCGTTACAGACGTATATAATGTCCCACCGAAAAGTAGGGGCCGACGAGCCAGGAATGTTGTAAAATATTATGCTCGACATGTTAGGTTGCCTTAGGCTATTATATAAAGCGATATAGACGTATATAATGATCCCACCGGGAAGTGGGGGCCGGCGCGCCAGGAATGTAGTAAAATATTACATCCGAGATGTTAGGTTGCCTTAGGTTAGGATATATAACGTTATAGACGTATATAATGTTCCCACCGATAGGTAGAGGCCCACGAGCCAGGAATGTGGTAAAATTTTACGCTCGACAAGTTAGGTTGCCTTAGCCTAGGATATATAGCGTTACAGACGTATATAATGTTCCCACCGAAAAGTAGGGGCCGGCGCGCCAGGAATGTAGTAAAATATTACATCCGAGATGTTAGGTTGCCTTAGGCTAGGATATGTAACGTTATAGACGTATATAATGTTCCCACCGAGAAGTAGGGGCCAACGTGCCAGGAATGTGGTGAAATATTACATTCGACATGTTAAGTTGCCTTAGGTTAGGATATATAACGTTATAGACGGATATACTGTTCCCACCGAGAAGCAGGGGCCGACAAGCCAGGAATGTTGTAAAATATTACGCTCGACATGTTAGGTTGCCTTAGGCTATGATATAAAGCGATATAGACGTATATAATGTTCCCACTGAGAAGTGGGGGCCGGCGCGCCAGGAATGTAGTAAAATATTACATCCGAGATGTTAGGTTGCCTTAGGCTAGGATATATAACGTTATAGACGTATAGAATGTTCCCACCGAGAAATAGGGGCCGACGCGTCAGGAATGTTGTAAAATATTACATCCGAGATGTTAGGTTCCCTTAGGTTAGGATATATATCGTTATAGACGTATATAACGTTCCCACCGAGACGTAGGAACCGACATGCCACGAATGTTGTAACATATTACATCCCAGATGTTAGGTTGCGTTAGGTTAGGATGTGCAACGTTATAGACGTATATAAAGTCCCCATCGAGAAGCAGGCGACGACACGCCAGGAATGTTGTAAAATATAACATCCGAGATTTTATGTTGCCATACGTTATGATATGTAATGTTATAGACGTATATAATGTTCCCACCGAAAAGTAGCAGCCGAAGCGCCAGGAATGTTGTAAAATATTACATCCGAGATGTTAGGTTGCCTTAGGTTAGGATATATATCTTTATAGACGTATATAATGTTCCCACCGAAAAGTGGTAGCCGAAGCGCCAGGAATGTTGTAAAATATTACATCCGAGATGTTAGGTTGCCTTAGGTTAGGATATATATCGTTATATACGTATATTATGTTCCCACCGAGACGCAGGGACCGACATGCCCGGAATGTTTTAAAATATTACATCCTAGATGTCTGGTTGCGTTAGGTTAGTATATACAACGATATAGACGTATATAATTTTCCCACCGAGACGTAGTGACCGACATGCCAGGAATGTTGTAAAATATTACATCCGAGGTGTTAGGTTGCCTATGGTTAGGATATACAACGTTATAGATGTATATAATGTCCCCATCGAGAAGCGGGCGATGACCCGCCAGGAATGTTGTAAAATATTACATCCGAGATGTTATGTTGCCTTACGACAGGATATATAACGTTATAGACGTATATGATGTTCCCACCGAGAAGTGCGGTCTAACTCGCCAGGAATGTTGTCAAATATTACATCCGAGATGTTAGGTTGCCTTAGGATAGGATATACAACGTTATAGATGTATATAATGTCCCCATCGAGAAGTAGGCGACGACACGCCAGGAATGTTGTAAAATATTACATTCTACAAGGTAGGTTGCCTTAGGCTAGAATATATAATGTTATAGACGTATATAATGTTCCCACCGAGAAAGAGGGACCGACGCGTCAGGAATGTTGTAAAATATTACACCCGAGATGTTAGGTTCCCTTAGGTTAGGATATACAACGTTATAGACGTATAGAATGTTCCCACCGAGAAATAGGGGCCGGCGCGTCAGGAATGTTGTAAAATATTACACCCGAGATGTTACGTTGCCTTAGGTTAGGATATACAACGTTATAGACGTATAGAATGTTCCCACCGAGAAGTATGGTCCGACATGCCAGGAATGTTGTAAAATATTACATTCGACATGTTGGGTTGCCTTAGGCTAGGATATATATCGCTATAGACGTATACATTGTTTCCACCGAGAAGTAGGGACCGACATGCCAGGAATGTTGTAAAATATTACATCCCAGATGTTAGGTTGCGTTAGGTTAGTATATACAACGTTATAGACGTATATAATGTTCCCACCGAGACGTGGGGACCGACATGCCAGGGATCTTGTAAAATATTACAACCCAGATGTTAGGTTGCTTTAGGTTAGGATATTCAACGTTATAGACGTGTATAATGTCCCCATCGCGAAGCAGGCGACGACACGCCAGAATGTTGTAAAATATTACATCCGAGATGTTAGGTTCCCTTAGGTTAGGATATACAACGTTATAGACGTATATAATGTTCCCACCGAGACGTAGTGGCCAACATGCCAGGAATGTTGTAAAATATTACATCCGAGATGTTAGGTTGCCTTAGGTTAGGATATATATCGTTATAGACGTATATAATGTCCCCACCGAGAAGTCCGGGCGGGCACGCCAGGAATGTTGTCAAATATTACATCCGAGATGTTAGGTTGCCTTAGGCTAGGATATATAACGTTATAGACGTATATAATGTTCCCAACGAGAAATAGGGACCGACGCGTCAGGAAAGTTCTAAAATATTACACCCGAGATGTTAGGTTCCCATAGGTTAGGATATACAACGTTATAGACGTATAGAATGTTTCCACCGAGAAGTAGGGACCGACATGCCAGGAATGTCGTAAAATATTACATCCGAGATGTTAGGTTGCCTTAGGCTAGTATATATAACCTTATAGACGTATATAATGTAACCACAGAGAAGTAGGGACCGAAGTGCCGGGAATGTTGTAAAATATTACAATCGGCATGTTAGGTTGCCTTAGGTTAGGATATATAACGTTTTAGACGTATATACTGTTCCCACCGAGGAGTAGGTGCCGCCGCGCCAGGAGTGTAGTAAAATATTACATCCGAGATGTTAGGTTGCCTTCGGTTAGGATATATAACGTTATAGACGTATATAATGTTACCACAGAGAAGTAGGGACCGAAGCGCCGGGACTGTTGTAAAATATTACATTCGGCATGTTAGGCTGCCTTAGGTTATGATATATAACGTTACAGACCTATATACTGTTCCCACGGAGAAGTAGGTGCCGCCGCGCCAGGAATGTAGTAAAATATTACATCCGAGATGCTAGGTTGCCTTAGGTTAGGATATATAACGTTTTAGACGTATATAGTGTTCCCACCGAGAAGTAGCGGCCGACCCGCCAGGAATGTTGGAAAATACTAAATCCGAGATGTTAGGTTGCCTTACGTTAGGATATATAACGTTGTAGACGCATACAATGTTCCCACCCAGACGTACGTGACGACACGAGCGGGAATCTGTAATACATTACCCGCGAGGGGCTAAATGGGTTAGGTGAGGTTATGTTACATTATAGACGTATATAATGTACCCACCGAGAAGTAGGGGCCGACCCTCCTTGAATGTGGTAATATACTACATTCGCGATGTTAGGTTGCCTTAGGTTAGGATATAAAACGTTATAGACGTATATAATGTCCCCACCGGGACGTACGGGACGACACGAACGGGATTCTGTAAAACATTATCACCGAGTGGCAAAATGGGATAGGTTAGGTTATATTACGACATAGACGTATATGATGCTCCCACTCAGAAGTAGGGGCCGACCCGCCTCGTGTGTTGTAAAATTCAACATTCGAGATGTTAGGTTGCCCTAGGTTAGGATGTATAACGCTGCAGACGTATATAGTGTCCCCACCGAGAAGTACGGGCCTACACAACCGGGATTCTGTAAAACATTACCAGCGAGGGGCTGAATGGGTCAGGTTAGGTTATATTACGTTATAGACGTATATAATGTGCCCACCGTGAAGTAGGGACCGACCGGCCCGGAATGTTGGAAAATACTACATACGAGATGTTAGGTTGCCTTAGGGTGGGATATGTAACGTTATAGACGTATATAATGTGCGCACCGAGACGTACGGTACGACACGAACGTGATTCTGTAAAACATTACCACCGAGGCGCTAGATGGGATAGGTTCGGTTATATTACGTTATAGACGTATATAATGTGCCCACCGAGAAGTAGGGGCCGACCTTCCAGGAATGTTGGAAAATACTACATACGAGATGTTAGGTTGCCTTAGGGTGGGATATATAACGTTATAGCCGTACATAATAACCCCACCGAGAAGTACGGTCCGACACGAAACGGATTCGGTAAAACATTACCAGCGAGGGGCTAGATGGGTTAGGTTAGACTATATTACGTTATAGACGAATATAGTGTAAGAACCGAGATGTATGGGCCGACCCGTTCGGAATGTTGCAAAATACTACATTCGAGATGTTAGATTGCCTTATGCAGGGATATATAACGTTATAGACGTACATAATGTTCCCACCGAGTAGTACGTGCCGATCCGAACGGGATTCTGTAAAACATTTCGAGTGAGGGGCTAGATGGGTTAGGTTAGGATATATAACGTTATAGACGTATATAATTTTCCCACCGAGATGTGGGGACAGACATGCCAGGAATGTTGTAAAATATATCATCCCAGAAGTTAGGTTGCGTTAGGTTAGGATATACAACATTATAGACGTATATAATGTTCCCACCGAGAAATAGACGCCGACGCGTCAGGAATGTTGTAAAATATTACACCCGAGATGTTAGGTTCCCTTAGGTTAGGATAGACAACGTTATAGACGTATAGAATGTTCCCACCGAGCCGTATGGACCGACATGCCAGGAATGTTGTAAAATATTACATCCCAGATGTTAGGTTGCGTTAGGTTAGGATATACAACGTTATAGACGTATATAATGTCCCCATCGAGTAGCAGGCGACGACATGCCAGGAATGTTGTAAACTATTACATCCGAGATGTTAGGTTGCCTTCGGTTAGGCTATATATTGCTATAGACGTATATGATGTTCCCACCGAGATGTACGGGCCGACGCGTCAGGAATGTTGTCAGATATTACATCCGAGATGATAGGTTGCCTTAGGTTAGGATATACAACGTTATAGATGCACATAATGTCCCCATCGGGAAGCAGGCGACGACACGCCAGGAATGTTGTAAAATATTACATCCCAGACGTTAGGTTGCGTTAGGTTAGGATATACAACGTTATAGCCGTATATAATGTCCTCATCGAGAAGCAGGCGACGACACGCCAGAATGTTGTAAAATATTACATCCGAGATGTTAGGTTGCCTTAGGTTAGGATATATATCGTTATAGACGTATATAATGTCCCCACCGAGAAGTACGGGCGGACACGCCAGGAATGTTGTCAAATATTACATCCGAGATGTTAGGTTGCCTTAGGCTAGGATATATAACGTTATAGACGTATATAATGTTCCCAACGAGAAATAGGGACCGACGCGTCAGGAAAGTTCTAAAATATTACACCCGAGATGTTAGGTTCCCATAGGTTAGGATATACAACGTTATAGACGTATAGAATGTTCCCACCGAGAAGTAGGGACCGACATGCCAGGAATGTCGTAAAATATTACATCCGAGATGTTAGGTTGCCTTAGGCTAGGATATATAACCTTATAGACGTATATAATGTAACCACAGAGAAGTAGGGACCGAAGTGCCGGGAATGTTGTAAAATATTACAATCGGCATGTTAGGTTGCCTTAGGTTAGGATATATAACGTTTTAGACGTATATACTGTTCCCACCGAGGAGTAGGTGCCGCCGCGCCAGGAGTGTAGTAAAATATTACATCCGAGATGTTAGGTTGCCTTCGGTTAGGATATACAACGTTATAGACGTATAGAATGTTCCCACCGAGACGTAGGTACCGACATGCCAGGAATGTTGTAAAATATTACATCCCAGACGTTAGGTTGCGTTAGGTTAGGATGTATAACGTTTCAGACGTATATAGTGTCCCCAGCGAGACGTGCGGGACAACACGACCGGGATTCTGTAAAACATTACCAGCGAGAGTCTAGATGGATTAGGTTAGGTTATATTAGGTTATAGACGTATATAATGTTACCACCGAGAAGTAGATGCCGACCCGCCAGGAATGTTGGAAAATACTACATCCGAGATGTTAGATTGCCTTAGGTTAGGATATATAACGTTGTAGACGCATACAATGTTCCCACCGAGACGTACGTGACGACACGAGCGAGATTCAGCAAAACATTACCAGCGAGGGGCTAGATGTGTTAGGTTAGGTTATATTACGTTATAGACGTATATAATGTTCCCACCGAGAAGTAGAGGCCGACCCGCCAGGAATGTTGGAAAATACTACACCCGAGATATTAGGTTGCCTTGGGTTGGGGTATATAACGTTCTAGACGTATATAATGTTCCCACCGAGAAGTAGGAGCCGACCCACCTGGAATGTTGTAAAATACTACATTCGAGATGTTAGGTTGCCTTAGGTGAGGATATATAACGTTATAGACGTATACAATGTCGGCACCGTGACGTACGGGAGGACAAGAACGAGATTCTGTAAAACATTACCAGCGAGATTCTAGATGTGTTAGGTTAGGTTATATTACGTTATAGACGTATGTAATGTGCCCACCGAGAAGTAGGGACCGACCGGCCCGGAATGTTGGAAAATACTACATCCGAGATGTTAGGTTCCCTTAGGTTAGGATATATAATGTTATAGATGTATATAATGTCCCCATCGAGAAGTAGGCGACGACACGCCAGGAATGTTGTAAAATATTACATTCGACAAGTTAGGTTGCCGTAGGCTAGGATATATAACGTTATAGACGTATATAATGTTCCCACCGAGAAATAGGGACCGACGCGTCAGGAATGTTGTAAAATATTACATCCGAGATGTTAGGTTGCCTTAGGCTAGGATATGTAACGTTATAGACGTATATAATGTTCCCACCGAAAAGTAGCAGCCGAAGCGCCAGGAATGTTGTAAAATATTACATCCGAGATGTTAGGTTGCCTTAGGTTAGGCTATAAATCGTCATAGACGTATATAATGTTCTCACCCAGACGTAGGGACCGACATGCCAGGAATGTTTTAAAATATTACATCCCAGATGTTAGGTTGCGTTAGGGTAGGTTATACAAAGTCACAGACGTATATAATGTACCCACGGAGACGTAGGGACCGACATGCCAGGAATGCTGTAAAATATTACATCCCAGATGTTAGGTTGCGTTAGGTTAGTATATACAACGTTATAGACGTATATAATGTCCCCATCGAGAAGCAGGCGACGACACGCCAGAATGTTGTAAAATATTACATCCGAGATGTTAGGTTGCCTTAGGTTAGGACATACAACGTTGTAGACGTATATAAAGTCCCCATCGAGAAGCAGGCGACGACACGCCAGGAATGTTGTAAAATATAACATCCGAGATTTTATGTTGCCATACGTTAGGATATGTAACGTTATAGCCGTATATAATGTTCCCACCGAAAGGTAGCAGCCGAAGCGCCAGGAATGTTTTAAAATATTACATCCGAGATGTTAGGTTGCCTTAGGTTAGGATATATATCGTTATAGACGTATATAATGTTCCCACCGAGACGTAGGGACCGACATGCCAGGAATGTTTTAAAATATTACATCCCAGATGTTAGGTTGCGTTAGGTTAGTATATACAACGTTATAGACGTGTATAATGTCCCCATCGAAAAGCAGGCGACGACACGACAGGAATGTTGTAAAATATTACATTCGACATGTTAGGTTGCCTTAGGCTAGGATATATATCGTTATAGACGTATACAATGTTCCCACCGAGAAGTAGGGCCCAACATGCCAGGAATGTTGGAAAATATTACATCCCGGATGTTAGGTGGCGTTAGGGTAGGATATACAAAGTTACAGACGTATATAATGTACCCACGGAGACGTAGGGACCGACATGCCAGGAATGTTGTAAAATATTACATCCCAGATGTTAGGTTGCGTTAGGTTAGAATATACAACGTTATAGACGTATATAATGTCCCCATCGAGAAGCAGGCGACGACACGCCAGGAATGTTGTAATGTATTACATTCCAGATGTTAGGTTGCGTTACGTTAGGATATACAACGTTATACACGTATATAATGTCTCCATCGAGGAGCAGGCGACGACACGCCAGGAATGTTGTAAAATGTAACATCCGAGATGTTATGATGCCATAAGTTAGGATATGTAACGTTATAGACGTATATAACGTTCCCACCGAAAAGTAGCAGCCGAAGCGCCAGTAATGTTGTAAAATATTACATCCGAGATGTTAGGTTGCCTTAGGTTAGGATATATATCGTTATATACGTATATAATGTTCCCACCGAGACGTAGGGACCGACATGCCAGGAAAGTTTTAAAATATTACACTCGAGATGTTAGGTTCCCTTAGGTTAGAATATACAACGTTATAGACATATAGAATGTTCCCACCGAGAATTAGGGACCGACATGACAGGAATGTTGTAAAATATTACATCCGAGGTGTTAGGTTGCCTTAGGGTAAGATATATAACGTTATAGATTTATATAATGTCCCCCATTCGTGAAGTTGGCGGCGACACGGCAGGAATGTTGTAAAATATTACATTCGACATTTTGGGTTGCCTTAGGCTACGATATATATCGTTATAGACGTATACATTGTTTCCACCGAGAAGTAGGGACCGACATGCCAGGAATGTTGTAAAATATTACATCCCAGATGTTAGGTTGCGTTAGGTTAGGATATACAACGTTATAGACGTATATAAAGTCCCCATCGAGAAGCAGGCGACGACACGCCAGGAATGTTGTAAAATATAACATCCGAGATTTTATGTTGCCATACGTTAGGATATGTAATGTTATAGCCGTATATAATGTTCCCACCGAAAAGTAGCAGCCGAAGCGCCAGGAATGTTTTAAAATATTACATCCGAGATGATGGGTTGCCTTAGGCTAGGATATATATCGTTATAGACGTATATAATGTTCCCACCGAGACGTAGGGACCGACATGCCAGGAATGTTTTAAAATATTACATCCCAGATGTTAGGTTGCGTTAGGTTAGGATATACAACGTTATAGATGTATATAATGTACCAACGGAGACGTAGGGACCGACATGCCAGGAATGTTGTGAAATATTACATCCCAGATGTTAGGTTGCGTTAGGGTAGGATATACAAAGTTACAGACGTATATAATGTACCCACGGAGACGTAGGGACCGACATGCCAGGAATGTTGTAGAATATTACATCCCAGATGTTAGGTTGCGTTAGGTTAGTATATACAACGTTATAGACGTATCTAATGTCCCCATCGAGAAGCAGGCGACGACAAGCCAGAATGTAGTAAAATGTTACATCCCAGATGTTAGGTTGTGTTAGGTTAGAATATACAACGTTATAGATGTATATAATGTCCCCATCGAGAAGTAGGCGACGACACGCCAGGAATGTTGTAAAATATTACATTCGACAAGTTAGGTTGCCGTAGGCTAGGATATATAACGTTATAGACGTATACAATGTTCCCACCGAGAAGTAGGGCCCGACATGCCAGGAATGGTGTAAAATATTACATCCGAGATGTAAGGTTCCCTTAGGTTAGGATATATATCGTTATAGACGTATATAACGTTCCCACCGAGACGTAGGGACCGACATGCCAGGATTGTTGTAAAATATTACGTCCCAGATGTTAGGTTGCGTTAGGTTAGGATATACAACGTTATAGACGTATATAAAGTCCCCATCGAGAAGCAGGCCATGACACGCCAGGAATGTTGTAAAATATAACATCCGAGATTTTATGTTGCCATACGTTAGGATATGTAACGTTATAGCCGTATATAATGTTCCCACCGAAAGGTAGCAGCCGAAGCGCCAGGAATGTTTTAAAATATTACATCCGAGATGTTAGATTGCCTTAGGTTAGGATATATATCGTTATAGACGTATATAATCTTCCCACCGAGACGTAGGGACCGACATGCCAGGAATGTTTTAAAATATTACATCCCAGATGTTTGGTTGCGTTAGGTTAGGATATACAACGTTATAGACGTATATAATGTACCCACGGAGACGTAGGGACCGACATGCCAGGAATGTTGTAAAATATTACATCCCAGATGTTAGGTTGCGTTAGGTTAGAATATACAACGTTATAGACGTATATAATGTCCCCATCGAGAAGCAGGCGACGACACGGAAGGAATGTTGTAATGTATTACATTCCAGATGTTAGGTTGCGTTACGTTAGGATATACAACGGTATACACGTATATAATGTCTGCATCGAGGAGCAGGCGACGACACGCCAGGAATGTTGTAAAATGTAACATCCGAGATATTATGATGCCATAAGTTAGGATATGTAACGTTATAGACGTATATAACGTTCCCACCGAAAAGTAGCAGCCGAAGCGCCAGTAATGTTGTAAAATATTACATCCGAGATGTTAGGTTGCCTTAGGTTAGGATATATATCGTTATATACGTATATAATGTTCCCACCGAGACGTAGGGACCGACATGCCAGGAAAGTTTTAAAATATTACACTCGAGATGTTAGGTTCCCTTAGGTTAGGATATACAACGTTATAGACATATAGAATGTTCCCACCGAGAATTAGGGACCGACATGCCAGGAATGTTGTAAAATATTACATCCGAGGTGTTAGGTTGCCTTAGGGTAAGATATATAACGTTATAGATTTATATAATGTCCCCATTCGTGAAGTAGGCGGCGACACGGCAGGAATGTTGTAAAGTATTACATTCGACATTTTGCGTTGCCTTAGGCTACGATATATATCGTTATAGACGTATACATTGTTTCCACCGAGAAGTAGGGACCGACATGCCAGGAATGTTGTAAAATATTACATCCCAGATGTTAGGTTGCGTTAGGTTAGGATATACAACGTTATAGACGTATATAAAGTCCCCATCGAGAAGCAGGCAACGACACGCCAGGAATGTTGTAAAATATAACATCCGAGATTTTATGTTGCCATACGTTAGGATATGTAATGTTATAGCCGTATATAATGTTCCCACCGAAAAGTAGCAGCCGAAGCGCCAGGAATGTTTTAAAATATTACATCCGAGATGATAGGTTGCCTTAGGCTAGGATATATATCGTTATAGACGTATATAATGTTCCCACCGAGACGTGGGGACCGACATGCCAGGAATGTCTTAAAATATTACATCCCAGATGTTAGGTTGCGTTAGGTTAGGATATACAACGTTATAGATGTATATAATGTACCCACGGAGACGTAGGGACCGACATGCCAGGAATGTTGTGAAATATTACATCCCAGATGTTAGGTTGCGTTAGGGTAGGATATACAAAGTTACAGACGTATATAATGTACCCACGGAGACGTAGGGACCGACATGCCAGGAATGTTGTAGAATATTACATCCCAGATGTTAGGTTGCGTTAGGTTAGTATATACAACGTTATAGACGTATATAATGTCCCCATCGAGAAGCAGGCGACGACAAGCCAGAATGTTTTAAAATATTACATCCCAGATGTTAGGTTGCGTTAGGTTAGGATATACAACGTTATAGACGTATATAATGTACCCACGGAGACGTAGGGACCGACATGCCAGGAATGTTGTAAAATATTACATCCCAGATGTTAGGTTGCGTTAGGTTAGAATATACAACGTTATAGACGTATATAATGTCCCCATCGAGAAGCAGGCGACGACACGCCAGGAATGTTGTAATGTATTACATTCCAGATGTTAGGTTGCGTTACGTTAGGATATACAACGTTATACACGTATATAATGTCTCCATCGAGGAGCAGGCGACGACACGCCAGGAATGTTGTAAAATGTAACATCCGAGATGTTATGATGCCATAAGTTAGGATATGTAACGTTATAGACGTATATAACGTTCCCACCGAAAAGTAGCAGCCGAAGCGCCAGTAATGTTGTAAAATATTACATCCGAGATGTTAGGTTGCCTTAGGTTAGGATATATATCGTTATATACGTATATAATGTTCCCACCGAGACGTAGGGACCGACATGCCAGGAAAGTTTTAAAATATTACACTCGAGATGTTAGGTTCCCTTAGGTTAGGATATACAACGTTATAGACATATAGAATGTTCCCACCGAGAATTAGGGACCGACATGCCAGGAATGTTGTAAAATATTACATCCGAGGTGTTAGGTTGCCTTAGGGTAAGATATATAACGTTATAGATTTATATAATGTCCCCCATTCGTGAAGTAGGCGGCGACACGGCAGGAATGTTGTAAAATATTACATTCGACATTTTGGGTTGCCTTAGGCTACGATATATATCGTTATAGACGTATACATTGTTTCCACCGAGAAGTAGGGACCGACATGCCAGGAATGTTGTAAAATATTACATCCCAGATGTTAGGTTGCGTTAGGTTAGGATATACAACGTTATAGACGTATATAAAGTCCCCATCGAGAAGCAGGCGACGACACGCCAGGAATGTTGTAAAATATAACATCCGAGATTTTATGTTGCCATACGTTAGGATATGTAATGTTATAGCCGTATATAATGTTCCCACCGAAAAGTAGCAGCCGAAGCGCCAGGAATGTTTTAAAATATTACATCCGAGATGATAGGTTGCCTTAGGCTAGGATATATATCGTTATAGACGTATATAATGTTCCCACCGAGACGTGGGGACCGACATGCCAGGAAAGTTTTAAAATATTACACTCGAGATGTTAGGTTCCCTTAGGTTAGGATATACAACGTTATAGACATATAGAATGTTCCCACCGAGAATTAGGGACCGACATGCCAGGAATGTTGTTAAATATTACATCCGAGGTGTTAGGTTGCCTTAGGGTAAGATATATAACGTTATAGATTTATATAATGTCCCCCATTCGTGAAGTAGGCGGCGACACGACAGGAATGTTGTAAAATATTACATTCGACATTTTGGGTTGCCTTAGGCTACGATATATATCGTTATAGACGTATACATTGTTTCCACCGAGAAGTAGGGACCGACATGCCAGGAATGTTGTAAAATATTACATCCCAGATGTTAGGTTGCGTTAGGTTAGGATATACAACGTTATAGACGTATATAAAGTCCCCATCGAGTAGCAGGCGACGACACGCCAGGAATGTTGTAATGTATTACATTCGAGATTTTATGTTGCCATACGTTAGGATATGTAATGTTATAGCCGTATATAATGTTCCCACCGAAAAGTAGCAGCCGAAGCGCCAGGAATGTTTTAAAATATTACATCCGAGATGATGGGTTGCCTTAGGCTAGGATATATATCGTTATAGACGTATATAATGTTCCCACCGAGACGTAGGGACCGACACGTCAGGAATGATGTAAAATATTACATTCGACATGTTAGATCGCCTTAGGCTAGGATATATATCGCTATAGACGTATATGATGTTTTCACCGAGAAGTGCGGGTTAACACGCCAGGAATGTTGTCAAATATTACATCCGGGATGTTAGGTTGCCTTAGGCTAGGATATACAACGTTATAGACATATAGAATGTACCCACGGAGACGTAGGGCCCGACATAACAGGAATGTTGTAAAATATTACATCCGAGATGTTAGGTTGCATTAGGCTAGGACATATATCGTTATAGACGTATACAATGTTCCCACAGAGGAGTAGGGACCGACATGACAGGAAAGTTTAAAATATTACATTCGAGATGTTAGGTTGCCTTAGGTTAGCATATACAACGTTATAGACGTATATAATGTCCCCACCGAGAGGTACGGTCGGACACGCCAGGAATGCTGTAAAATATTACATCCGAGATGTTAGGTTGCGTTAGGTTAGGATGTACAGCGTTATAGACGTATATAATGTCCCGATCGAGAAGTAGGGACCGACGCGTCAGGAATGTTGTAAAGTATTACATCCGAGATGTTAGGTTACCTTAGGTTAGGATATACAACGTTATAGACGTATACAATATTCCCACCGAGAAATAGCGGCCGACGCGTCAGGAATGTTGTAAAATATTACACCTAAGATGTTAGGTTCCCTTAGGTTAGGATATATAACGTTATAGATGTATATAATGTCCACATCCAGAAGAAGGCGACGACACGCCAGGAATGTAGTAAAATTTTACATCCCAGATGTTAGGTTGCGTTAGGTTAGAATATACAACGTTATAGACGTATATAATGTCCCCATCGAGAAGCAGGCGACGACACGCCAGGAATGCTGTACAATATTACATCCGAGATGTTAGGTTGCATTAGGCTAGGACATATATCGTTATAGACGTATACAATGTTCCCACAGAGGAGTAGGGACCGACATGCCAGGAAAGTTGTAAAATATTACATCCGAGATGTTAGGTTGCGTTAGGTTAGAATATACAACGTTATAGACGTATATAATGTCCCCATCGAGAAGCAGGCGACGACACGACAGGAATGTTGTAAAATATTACATTCGACATGTTAGGTTGCCTTAGGCTAGGATATATATCGTTATAGACGTATACAATGTTCCCACCGAGAAGTAGGGCCCGACATGCCAGGAATGTTGTAAAATATTACATTCGACAAGTTAGGTTGCCGTAGGCTGGGATATATAACGTTATAGACGTATATAACGTTCCCACCGAGAAATAGGGACCGACGCGTCAGGAATGTTGTAAAATATTACATCTGAGATGTTAGGTTGCCTCAGGGTAGTATATATATCGTTATAGACGTATACAATGTTTCCACCAAGAAGTAGGGACCGACATGCCAGGAATGTTGTAAAATATTACATCCGAGATGTTAGGTTCCCTTAGGTTAGGATATATAACGTTATAGATGTATATAATGTCCCCATCCAGAAGTAGGCGACGACACGCCAGGAAAGTAGTAAAATGTTACATCCCAGATGTTAGGTTGCGTAAGGTTAGAATATACAACGTTATAGACGTATATAATGTCCCCATCGAGAAGCAGGCGACGACACGACATTAATATTGTAAAATATTACATTCGACATGTTAGGTTGCCTTAGGCTAGGATATATATCGTTATAGACGTATACAATGTTCCCACCGAGAAGTAGGGCCCGACAGGCCAGGAATGTTGTAAAATATTACATCCGAGATGTAAGGTTCCCTTAGGTTAGGATATATATCGTTATAGACGTATTCAACGTTCCCACCGAGACGTAGGGACCGACGTGCCAGGAATGTTGTAAAATATTACATCCCAGATGTTAGGTTGCGTTAGGTTAGTATATACAACGTTATAGACGTATATAATGTCCCCATCGAGAAGCAGGCGACGACACGCCAGGAATTTTGTAAAATATTACATTCGACATGTTAGGTTGCCTTAGGCTTGAATATATATCGTTATAGACGTATACAATGTTCCCACCGAGAAGTAGGGCCCGACATGCCAGGAATGTTGTCAAATATTACATCCGAGATGTTAGGTTGCCTTAGGCTAGGATATACAACGTTATAGATATATAGAATGTACCCACGGAGACGTAGGGCCCGACATACCAGGAATGTTGTAAAATATTACATCCCAGATGTTAGGTTGCGTTAGGTTAGGATATACAACGTTATAGACGTTTATAAAGTCCCCATCAAGAAGCAGGCGACGACACGCCAGAATGTTGTAAAATATTACATCCGAGATGTCAGGTTCCCTTAGGTTAGGATATACAACCTTATAGACGTATAGAATGTTCCGACCGAGAAGTACGGGCCGACACGCCAGGAATGTTGTCAAATATTACATCCGAGATGTTAGGTTACCTTAGGTTAGGATATACAACGTTATAGACATATATAATGTCCCCAGCTAGAAGCAGGCGACGACACGCCAGGAATGCTGTAAAATATTACATCCGAGATGTTAGGTTGCATTAGGCTAGGACATATATCGTTATAGACGTATACAATGTTCCCACAGAGGAGTAGGGACCGACATGCCAGGAAAGTTGTAAAATATTACATTCGAGATGTTAGGTTGCCTTAGGTTAGCATATACAACGTTATAGACGTATATAATGTCCCCACCGAGAGGTACGGGCGGACACGCCAGGAATGCTGTAAAATATTACATCCGAGATGATAGGTTGCGTTAGGTTAGGATGTACAGCGTTATAGACGTATATAATGTCCCCATCGAGAAGTAGGGACCGACATGCCAGGAATGTTGTAAAATATTACATCCGAGATGTAAGGTTCCCTTAGGTTAGGATATATATCGTTATAGACGTATATAACGTTCCAACCGAGACGTAGGGACCGACATGCCTGGAATGTAGTAAAATTTTACATCCCAGATGTTAGGTTGCGTTAGGTTAGAATATACAACGTTATAGACGTATATAATGTCCCCATCGAGAAGCAGGCGACGACACGACAGGAATGTTGTAAAATATTACATTCGACATGTTAGATTGCCTTAGGCTAGGATATATATCGTTTTAGACGTATACAATGTTCCCACCGAGAAGTAGGGCCCGACATGCCAGGAATGTTGTAAAATATTACATTCGACAAGTTAGGTTGCCGTAGGCTAGGATATATAACGTTATAGACGTATATAACGTTCCCACCGTGAAATAGGGACCGCCGCGTCAGGAATGTTGTAAAATATTACATCCCAGATGTTAGGTTGCGTTAGGTTAGGATATACAACGTTATAGACGTATATAAAGTCCCCATCGAGAAGCAGGCGACGACACGCCAGGAATGTTGTAAAATATAACATCCGAGATGTTAGGTTGCCTTAGAGTAGTATATATATCGTTATAGACGTATACAATGTTTCCACCAAGAAGTAGGGACCGACATGCCAGGAATGCTGTAAAATATTACATCCGAGATGTTAGGTTGCGTTAGGTTAGAATATACAACGTTATAGACGTATATAATGTCCCCATCGAGAAGCAGGCGACGACACGACAGGAATGTTGTAAAATATTACATTCGACATGTTAGGTTGCCTTAGGCTAGGATATATATCGTTATAGACGTATACAATGTTCCCACCGAGAAGTAGGGCCCGACATGCCAGGAATGTTGTAAAATATTACATCCGAGATGTAAGGTTCCCTTAGGTTAGGATATATATCGTTATGGACGTATTCAACGTTCCCACCGAGACGTAGGGACCGACATGCCAGGAATGTTGTAAAATAATACATCCCAGATGTTAGGTTGCGTTAGGTTAGGATATACAACGTTATAGACGTATATAAAGTCCCCATCGAGAAGCAGGCGACGACACGCCAGGAATGTTGTAAAATATAACATCCGAGATTTTATGTTGCCATACGTTTGGATATGTAACGTTATAGCCGTATATAATGTTCCCACCGAAAAGTAGCAGCCGAAGCGCCAGGAATGTTTTAAAATATTACATCCGAGATGTTAGGTTGCCTTAGGTTAGGATATATATCGTTATAGACGTATATAATGTTCCCACCGAGACGTAGGGACCGACATGCCAGGAATGTTTTTAAATATTACATCCCAGATGTTAGGTTGCCTTAGGCTAGGATATATAACGTTATAGACGTATATAATGTTCCCACCGAGAAATAGGGACCGACGCGTCAGGAATGTTCTAAAATATTACTACCCGAGATGTTAGGTTCCCTTAGGTTAGGATTTACAACGTTATAGACGTATAGAATATTCCCACCGAGAAATAGGGGCCGTCGCGTCAGGAATGTCGTAAAATATTACACCCGAGATGTTAGGTTCCCTTAGGTTAGGATATACAACGTTATAGACGTATAGAATGTTCCCACCGAGAAGTAGGGACCGACATGCCTGGAATGTTGTAAAATATTACATCCTAGATGATAGGTTGCCTTAGGTTAGGGTATATATCGTCATATACGTATATAAAGTTCCCACCGAGACGTGGGGACCGACATGCCAGGAATCTTGTAAAATATTACATCCCAGATGTTAGGTTGCTTTAGGTTAGGATATACAACGTTATAGACGTATATAATGTCCCCATCGAGAAGCGGGCGACGACACGCCAGGAATATTGTAAAATATTACATCCGAGATGTTATGTTACCTTACGACAGGATATATATCGTTATAGGCGTATATAACGTTCCCACCGGAGAGTAGGATCCGACGCGCCAGGAATGTTGTAAAATATTACATCCGAGATATTGGGTTGCCTTCGGTTAGGATATATGTCGCTATAGACGTATATGATGTTCCCACCGAGAAGTACGCGCTAACACGCCAGGAATGTTGTCAAATATTACATCCGAGATGATAGGTTGCCTTAGGCTAGGATATATAACGTTATAGACGTATACAATATTCCCTCCGAGAAATAGCGGCCGACGCGTCAGGAATGTTGTAAAATATTACTCCCGAGATGTTAGGTTCCCTTAGGTTAGGATATATAACGTTATGGATGTATATAATGTCCCCATCCAGAAGTAGGCGACGACATGCCAGGAATGTTGTAAAATATTACATCTCAAATGTTAGGTTGCGTTAGGTTAGAATATACAACGTTATAGACGTATATAATGTCCCCATCGAGAAATAGGGACCGACGCGTCAGGAATGTTCTAAAATATTGCACCCGAGATGTTAGGTTCCCTTAGGTTAGGATTTACAACGTTATAGACGTATAGAATATTCCCACCGAGAAGTAGGGGCCGACGCGTCAGGAATGTCGTAAAATATTACACCCGAGATGTTAGGGTCCCTTAGGTTAGGATATACAACGTTATAGACGTATAGAATGTTCCCACCGAGAAGTAGGGACCGACATGCCAGGAATGTTGTAAAATATTACATCCGAGATGTTAGGTTGCCTTAGGTTAGGATATATATCGTTATAGACGTATATAATGTTCCCACCGAGACGTAGGGACCGACATGCCAGGAATGTTTTAAAATATTACATCCCAGATGTTAGGTTGCCTTAGGCTAGGATATATAACGTTATAAACGTATATAATGTTCCCACCGAGAAATAGGGACCGACACGCCAGGAATGTTGTAAAATATTACATTCGACAAGTTAGGTTGCCGTAGGCTAGGATATATAACGTTATAGACGTATATAATGTTCCCACCGAGAAATAGGGACCGACGCGTCAGGAATGTTGTAAAATATTGCATCCGAGATGTTAGGTTGCCTTAGAGTAGTATATATATCGTTATAGACGTATACAATGTTCCCACCGAGAAGTAGGGCCCGACATGCCAGGAATGTTGTAAAATATTACATCCGAGATGTTAGGTTGCCTTAGGTTAGGATATATAACGTTATTCACTTATATAATGTTCCCGCCAATAGGTACGGGCCGACGTGTCAGGAATGTAGAATAATATTACACCCGAGATGCTAGGATGCCTTAGGTTAGTATATATAACGTTATTGACTTATATAATGTTCCCACCGAGAAGGAGGTGCCGACGCGCCAGGAATATTGTAAAATATTACGCTCGACATGTTAGGTTGCCTTAGGTTAGGATATAAATACATTATAGACGTATATAATGTTCCCACCGAGAAGTAGCAGCCGTCGAGCCAGGAATGTTGTAAAATATTACGGTAGAGACGTTAGGTTGCCTTAGGCTACGATATATATCGTTACAGACGTATATAATGTTGCCACCGAGAAATAGGGGCCGACATGCCAGGAATGTTGTAGAACATTACATCAGAGGTGTTAGGTTGCCTTAGGTTAGGATATATAACGTTATAGACGTATATATTGTTCCCACCGAGAAGTTGAGGCCGATGCGCCAGGAATGTTGTAAAATATTACATTCGACATGTTAGGTTGCCTTAGGATAGGATATATAACGTTATAGACGTATATAGTGTTCCCGCCGAGAAGTAGGTGCCGAAGCGTCGGGAATGTAGTATAATATTACACCCGAGGTGCTAGGTTGCCTTAGGTGAGGATATATAACGTTATTGACTTATATAATGTTCCCACCGAGAAATAGGGGACGACGCGCAAAGAATGTTGTAAAATATTACAATCGACATGTTAGGTTGCCTTAGGTTAGGACATATAACGTTATAGACGTATATAGTGTTCCCGCCGAGAAGTAGGTGCCGAAGCGCCGGGAATGTTGTAAAATATAACATTCGACATGTTTGGTTGCCTTAGGCTAGAATATATAGCGTTATACACGTATATAATATTCCCACCGAGAAGTAGGGGCCAACGTGCCAGGAATGTAGTAAAATATTACACCCGAAATGTTAGGTTGCCTTAGGTTAGGATATATGGCATTATAGACGTGTATAATGTTCCTACCGAGAAGTAGGGGCAGATGTGCCAGGAATGTAGTAAAATATTACATCCGAGGTGTTAGGTTTCATTAGGTTAGGATATATAACGTTATAGACGTATATAATGTTCCCACCGAGAAGTAGGTGCCGACGCGCCAGGAATGTTGTAAAATATTACATTCGACATGTTAGGTCGCCTTAGGCTAGGATATATAGCGTTACAGGCATATATAATGTTCCCACCGCGAAATAGGGGCCGACACAGGCCAGGAATGTTGCAAAACGTTACATCCGAGGTGTTAGGTTGTCTTAGATTCAGATATGTATCGTTATAAACGTATATACTGTTCCCACCGAGAAGTAGTTGCCGACGCGCCAGGAATGTTGTAAAATATTACATTCGACATGTTAGGTTGCCTTAAGCTGGGATATATAGCGTTATAGACGTATATAACGTTCCCACCGCGAAGTAGGGGCCGAAGTGCCCGGAAAGTTGTTAAATATTACATTCGACATGTTATGTTGCCTTAGGCTAGGATATATAACGTTATAGACGTATAGAATGTTCCCACCGAGAAGTAGGGGCCAACGAGCCAGGAATGTGGTAAAATATTACATTCTACATGTTAAGTTGTCTTAGGTTAGGATATATAACGTTATAGACGTATGTACAGTTCCCACCGAGAAGTAGTTGCCGACGCGCCAGGAATATTGTAAAATATTATATTCGACATGTTAGGTTGTCTCAGGCTAGGACATATAGCGTTATAGACATATATAATGTTCCCACCAAGAAATAGGGGCCGACACGCCAGGAATGTTGTAAAACATTACATCCGAGGTGTTAGGTTGCCTTAGGTTAGGGTATATAACGTTATTGACATATATAATTTTCCCACCGAGAAGTAGGGGCCGTCGCGCCAGGAATGTTGTAAAATATTACATGCGACATGGTAGGTTGCCTTAGGCTAGGATATATAGCGTTATAAACGTATATAATGTTCCCACCGAGAAGTAGGGGCAGACGAGCCAGGAATGTTGTAAAATATTACGCTCGACATGTTAGGTTGCCTTAGGCTATGACATATAGCGATATAGACGTATATAATGTTCCCACCGAGAAGCAGGGGTCGGCGCGCCAGGAATGTGGTAAAATATTACGCTCGACATGTTAGGTTGCCTTAGGCTAGGATATATAGCGTTAAAGACGTATATAATGTTCCCACCGAGAAATAGGGGCCGACACGCCAGGAATGTTGTCAAATATTACATTCGACATGTTAGGTTACCTTAGGCTAGGATATAAATACATTATAGACGTATATAATGTTCCCACCGAGAAGTAGCAGCCGTCGAGCCAGGAATATACTAAAATATTACATCCGAGATGTTAGGATTGCCTTAGGCTAGATTATATATCCTTATAGACGTAAATAGTGTTCCCACCGAGAAGTAGGGTCCGAAGTGACGGGAATGTTGTAAAATATTACATCCGAGATGTTACGATTGCCTTAGGCTAGGATATATAACGTTATAGAGGTATATAATGTTCCCACCGAGAAGTAGGGGCCGGTGCGCCACGAATGTAGTAAAATATTACATCCGAAATGTGAGTTTGCCTTAGGGTAGGATATATAGCGTTATAGACGTATATAATGTTCCCACCGAGAAGTAGGGGCCGAAGTGACGGGAATGTTGTCAAATATTACATTCGACATGTGAGTTTGCCTTAGGCTAGGATATATAGCGTTATAGACGTATATAATGTTCCCATCGAGAAATAGGGGCCGACACGCCAGGAATGTTGTAAAACATTACATCCGAAGTGTTAGGTTGCCTTAGGCTAGGATATATAGCGTTATAGGCGTATATAATGTTCCCAGCGAGAAGTAGGGGCCGACGAGCCAGGAATGTTGTAAAATATTACGCTAGACATGTTAGGTTGCCTTACGTTATGATATATAGCGATATAGACGTATATAATGTTCCCACCGAGAAGTGGGGGCCGGCGCGCCAGGAATGTAGTAAAATATTACATCCGAGATGTTAGGTTGCCTTAGGCTAGGATATGTAAAGTTATAGACGTATATAATGTTCCCACCGAGAAATAGATGCCGGCGCGCCAGGAATGTTGTAAAATATTACATCCGAGATGCTAGGATAGCCTTAGGCTAGGATATATATCGTTATAGACGTATATAATGTTCCCACCGGGAAGTAGGGGCCGTCGCGCCGGGAATGTACTAAAATATTACATCCGAGATGTTAGGATTGCCTTAGGCTAGGATATATATCCTTATAGACGTATATATAGTTCCCACCGAGAAGTAGGGTCCGAAGTGACGGGAATGTTGTAAAATATTACATCCGAGATGTTAGGTTGCCTTAGGTTAGGATATATAACGTTATTGACTTATATAATGTTCCCACCGAGAAACAGGGACCGACGCCCCAGGAATGATGTAAAATTTTACATTCGACATGTTAGGATTGCCTTAGGTTAGGATATATAACGTTATAGACGTATATAATGTTCCCACCGAGAAGTAGTGGCCGACGTGCCAGGAATGTAGTAAAGTATTACATCCGAGATGTTAGGTTGCCTTAATTTAGGATATATAACGTTATAGACGTATATAATGTTCCAGCCGAGAAGTAGGGGCCGACGCGCCAGGAATGCTGTAAAATATTACATTCGACATGTTAGGATTGCCTTAGGCTAGGATATATAACGCTATAGACGTATATGATATTCCCACCGAAAACTACGGGCCTACACGCCAGGAATGTTATCAAATATTACTTTCGAGATGTTAGGTTCCCTTAGGTTAGGATATATAACGTTATAGACGTATATAATGTTCCCACCGAGAAATAGGTGCCGACGTGCCAGGAATGTAGTAAAACATTACATCCTAGATGTTAGGTTGCCTTAGGTTGGGATATATAACGTTATAGACTTACATACTGTTCCCACCGAGAAGTAGGGGCCGGCGCGCCAGGAATGCAGTAAAATATTACATCCGAGATGTTAGGTTGCCTTAGGCTAGGATATGTAACTTTATAGATGTATATAATGTTCCCACCGAGGAGTAGGGGCCGACGAGCCAGGAATGTGGTAAAATATTACATTCGACATGTTAAGTTGCCTTAGGTTAGGATATATAACGTTATAGACATATATAATGTTCCCACCGATAGGTAGATGCCGACGAGCCAGGAATGTGGTAAAATTTTACGCTCGACAAGTTAGGTTGCCTTAGGCCAGAATATATAGCGTTACAGACGTATATAATGTTCCCACCGAAAAGTAGGGGCCGGCGCGCCAGGAATGTAGTAAAATATTACATCCGAGATGTTAGGTTGCCTTAGGCTATGATATATATCGTTATAGACGTATATAATGTTCCCACCGAGAAGTAGGGGCCGACGAGCTAGGAATGTAGTAAAATATTACATCCGAGATGTTAGGTTGCCTTAGGTTAGGATATATAACGTTATAGACTTATATAATGTTCCCACCGAGAAGTAGTGGCCGACCTGCCAGGAATGTAGTAAAATATTACATCCGAGACGTTAGGTTGTCTTAATTTAGGATATATAACGTTATAGACGTATATAATGTTCCCACCGAGAAGTAGGGGCCGAAGTGACGGGAATGTTGTAAAATATTACATTCGACATGTTAGTTTGCGTTAGGCTAGGATATATAGCGTTATAGACTTATATAATGTTCCCACCGAGAAGTAGTGGCCGACGTGCCGGGAATGTAGTAAAATATTACATCCGAGATGTTAGGTTGCCTTAGGTAAGGATATATAACGTTATAGACGTATATAATGTTCCCACCGAGAAATAGGTGCCGACGTGCCAGGAATGTAGTAAAATATTACATCCGAGATGTTATGTTGCCTTAGGTTGGGATATATAACGTTATAGACTTATATACTGTTCCCACCGAGAAGTAGGGGCCGGCGCGCCAGGAATGCAGTAAAATATTACATCCGAGATGTTAGGTTGCCTTAGGCTAGGATATGTAACTTTATAGATGCATATAATGTTCCCACCGAGGAGTAGGGGCCAACGAGCCAGGAATGTGGTAAAATATTACATTCGACATGTTAAGTTGCCTTAAGTTAGGATATATAACGTTATAGACATATATAATGTTCCCACCAATAGGTAGAGGCCGACGAGCCAGGAATGTGGTAAAATTTTACGCTCGACAAGTTAGGTTGCCTTAGGCCAGGATATATAGGGTTACAGACGTATATAATGTTCCCACCGAAAAGTAGAGCCCGGCGCGCCAGGAATGTAGTAAAATATTACATCCGAGATGTTAGGTTGCCTTAGGCTATGATATATATCGTTATAGACGTATATAATGTTCCCATCGAGAAGTAGGGGCCGGCGCGCCAGGAATGCAGTAAAATATTACATCCGAGATGTTAGGTTGCCTTAGGCTAGGATATGTAACTTTATAGATGTATATAATGTTCCCACCGAGGAGTAGGGGCCAACGAGCCTGGAATGTGGTAAAATATTACATTCTGCATGTTAAGTTGCCTTAGGTTAGGATATAAAACGTTATAGACATATATAATGTTCCCACCGATAGGTAGAGGCCAACGAGCCAGGAATGTGGTAAAATTTTACGCTCGACAAGTTAGGTTGCCTTAGGCCAGGATATATAGCGTTACAGACGTATATAATGTTCCCACCGAAAAGTAGGGGCCGGCGCGCCAGGAATGTAGTAAAATATCACATTCGACATGTTACGTTGCCTTAGGTTAGGATATATAACGTTATAGACGGATATACTGTTCCCACCGAGAAGTAGGGGCCGACGAGACAGGAATGTTGTAAAATATTACGCTCGACATGTTAGGTTGCCTTAGGCTATGATATGAAGCGATATAGACGCATATAATGTTCCCACCGAGAAGTGGGGGCCGGCGCTCCAGGAATGTAGTAAAATATTACATCCGAGATGTTAGGTTGCCTTAGGTTAGGATATATAACGTTATAGACATATATAATGTTCCCACCGATAGGTAGAGGCCGACGAGCCAGGAATGTGGTAAAATTTTACGCTCGACAAGTTAGGTTGCCTTAGGCTAGGATATATCGCGTTACAGACGTATATAATGTTCCCACCGAGAAATAGGTGCCGGCGCGCCAGGAATGTTGCAAAATATTACATCCGAGATGTGAGGATTGCCTTAGGCTAGGATATATAACGTTATAGACGTATATAATGTTCCCACCGAGAAGTAGGGGCCGAAGTGACGGGAATGTTGTAAAATATTACATCCGAGATGTTAGGTTGCCTTAGGTTAGGATATATAACGTTATTGACTTATATAATGTTCCCACCGAGAAATAGGGGCCGACGCCCCAGGAATGTTGTAAAATATTACGCTCGAGAAGTTAGGTTGCCTTAGGCTAGGATATGTAGCGTTAAAGACGTATATGATGTTCCCACCAAGAAATAGGGGCCGCCACGCCAGGAATGTTGCAAAATATTACATCCGAGATGTTAGGTTCCCTTAGGTTAGGATATATGACGTTATAGACGTATATAATGTTCCCACCGTGAAGTAGGGGCCAGCGAGCCAGGAATGTGGTAAAATATTACATTCGACATGTTAAGTTGTCTCAGGTTAGGATATATAACGTTATAGTCGTATATACAGTTCCCACCGAGAAGTAGTTGCCGACGCGCCAGGAATGTTGTAAAATATTACATCCGAGATGTTAGGATTACCTTAGGCTAGGATATATAACGTTATAGACATATATAATGTTCCCACCGTGAAGTAGGGGCCGGCGCGCCAGGAATGCAGTAAAATATTACATCCGAGATGTTAGGTTGCCTTAGGCTAGGATATATAGCTTTAATGATGTATATAATGATCCCACCGAGAAATAGGGGCCGACGCGTCAGGAATGTTGCAAAATATTACGATCGACAAGTTAGGTTGCCTTAGGCTAGGATATATAGCGTTAAAGACGTATATAATGTTCCCACCGAGAAATAGGGGCCGACACGCCAGGAATGTTGTAAAATATTACATCCGAGATGTTAGGTTGCCTTAGGTTAGGATATATAACGTTATAGACTTATATACTGTTCCCATCGAGAAGTAGGTGCCGACGCGCCAGGAATGTTGTAAAATATTACATCCGACATGTTAGGATTACCTTAGGCTAGGATATATAACGTTACAGACGTATATAATGTTCCCACCGAGAAGTAGGGGCCGACGAGCTAGGAATGTAGTAAAATATTACATCCGAGATGTTAGGTTGCCTTAGGCTAGGATATATAACGTTATAGACGTATATAATGTTCCCACCGAGAAGTAGGTGCCGAAGTGACGGGAATGTTGTAAAATATTACATCCGAGATGTTAGGTTGCCTTAGGCTAGGATATATAGCGTTATAGGCTTATATAATGTTCCCACCGAGAAATAGGTGCCGGCGCGCCAGGAATGTTGTAAAATATTACATCCGAGATGTTAGGATTGCCTTAGGTTAGGATGTATAACGTTATAGACGTATATAATGTTACCACCGAGAAATACGGGCCGACGCCCCAGGACTGTTGTAAAATATTACGCTCGACAAGTTAGGTTGCCTTAGGCTAGGATATATAGCGTTAAAGACGTATATAATGTTCCCACCGAGAAATAGGGGCCGACACGCCAGGAATGTTGTAAAATATTACATCCGAGATGTTAGGTTCCCTTAGGTTAGGATATATAACGTTATAGACGTATATAATGTTCCCACCGAGAAGTAGGTGCCGACGCGCCAGGAATGTTGTTAAATATTACATCCGAGATGTTAGGATTACCTTAGGCTAGGATATATAACGTTATAGACGTATATAATGTTCCCACCGAGAAGTACGGGCCGGCGCGCCGGGAATGTAGTAAAATATAACATCCGAGATGTTAGGTTGCCTTAGGCTAGGATATATAACGTTATAGACGTATATAATGTTCCCACCGAGAAGCAGGTGCCGAAGTGACGGGAATTTTGTAAAATATTACATTCGACATGTTAGTTTGCCTTAGGCTAGTATATATAACGTTATAGACGTATATAATGCTCCCACCGAGAAGTAGGTGCCGACGCGCTAGGAATGTTGTAAAATATTACATCGGAGATGTTAGGATTGCCTTAGGCTAGGATATATAACGTTATAGACGTATATAAAGTTCCCACCGAGAAGTAGGGGCCGGTGCGCCACGAATGTAGTAAAATATTACATCCGAGATGTTAGGTTGTCTTAGGCTAGGATAAGTAACGTTATAGATGTATATAATGTTCCCACCGAGAAGTAGGGGCCGACGCGCCAGGAATGCTGTAAAATATTACATTCGACATGTTAGGTTGTCTTAGGCTAGGCTCTATAACGTTATAGACGTATATAACGTTCCCACCGAGAAGTAGGGGCCGACGCGCCAGGAATGCTGTAAAATATTACATTCGACATGTTAGGTTGTCTTAGGCTAGGATATATAACGTTATAGACGTATATAATGTTCCCACCGAGAAGTAGGTGCCGACGCGCTAGGAATGTTGTAAAATATTACTTCCGAGATGTTAGGATTGCCTTAGGCTAGGATATATAACGTTATAGACGTATATACTGTTCCCACCGAGAAGTAGGGGCCGGCGCGCCAGGAATGCAGTAAAATATTACATCCGAGATGTTAGGTTGCCTTAGGCTAGGATATATAGCTTTAATGATGTATATAATGATCCCACCGAGAAATAGGGGCCGTCGCGTAAGGAATGTTGTAAAATATTACATCCGAGATGTTAGGTTGCCTTAGGCTAGGATATGTAAAATTATAGACGTATATAATGTTCCCACCGAGAAATAGGTGCCGGCGCGCCAGGAATGTTGTAAAATATTACATCCGAGGTGTTAGGTTGCCTTAGGTTAGGATATATAACGTTATAGACGTATATAATGTTCCACCCGAGAAGTAGGGGCCGACGCGCCAGGAATGCTGTAAAATAGTACATTCGACATGTTAGGTTTGCCTTAGGCTAGGATATACAACGTTATAGACGTATATGATATTCCCACCGGGAACTACGGGCCTACACGCCAGGAATGTTATCAAATATTACTTCCGAGATGTTAGGTTCCCTTAGGTTAGGATATATAACGTTATAGACGTATATAATGTTCCCACCGAGAAGTATGGGCCGACGAGACAGGAATGTTGTAAAATATTACGCTCGACATGTTAGGTTGCCTTAGGCTATGATATAAAGCGATATAAACGCATATAATGTTCCCACCGAGAAGTGGGGGCCGGCGCTCCAGGAATGTAGTAAAATATTACATCCGAGATGTTAGGTTGCCTTAGGTTAGGATATATAACGTTATAGACATTTATAATGTTCCCACCGATAGGTAGAGGCCGACGAGCCAGGAATGTGGTAAAATTTTACGCTCGACAAGTTAGGTTGCCTTAGGCCAGGATATATAGCGTTACAGACGTATATAATGTTCCCACCGAAAAGTAGGGGCCGGCGCGCCAGGAATGTAGTAAAATATTACATCCGAGAAGTTAGGTTGCCTTAGGCTAGGATATGTAACGTTATAGACGTATATAATGTTCCCACCGAGAAGTAGGTGCCGAAGTGACGGAAATGTTGTAAAATATTACATTCGACATGTTAGTTTGCCTTAGGCTAGGATATATAGCGTTATAGGCTTATATAATGTTCCCACCGAGAAGTAGTGGCCGACGTGCCAGGAATGTAGTAAAATATTACATCCGAGATGTTAGGTTGCCTTAGGTTAGGATATATAACGTTATAGACGTATATATTGTTCCCATCGAGAAGTAGGGGCCGAAGTGACGGGAATGTTGTAAAATATTACATTCGATATGTTAGTTTGCCTTAGGCTAGGATATATAACGTTATAGACGTATATAATGTTCCCACCGAGAAGTAGGGGCCGGCGCGCCGGGAATGTAGTGAAATATAACATCCGAGGTGTTATTTTGCCTTAGGTTAGGATATATAACGTTATAGACGTATATAATGTTCCCACCGGGAAGTAGCGGCCAACGAGCCAGGAATGTGGTAAAATATTACATTCGACATGTTAAGTTGTCTTAGGCTAGGATATATAACGTTATAGACGTATATAATGTTCCCACCGAGAAGTAGGTGCCGACGCGCTAGGAATGTTGTAAAATATTACTTCCGAGATGTTAGGATTGCCTTAGGCTAGGATATATAACGTTATAGACGTATATACTGTTCCCACCGAGAAGTAGGGGCCGGCGCGCCAGGAATGCAGTAAAATATTACATCCGAGATGTTAGGCTGCCTTAGGCTAGGATATATAGCTTTAATGATGTATATAATGATCCCACCGAGAAATAGGGGCCGACGCGTAAGGAATGTTCTAAAATATTACGCTCGACAAGTTAGGTTGCCTTAGGCTACGATATATAGCGTTAAAGACGTATATAATGTTCCCACCGAGAAATAGGGGCCGACACGCCAGGAATGTTGTAAAATACTACATGCGAGATGTTAGGTTGCCTTAGGTTAGGATATATAACGTTATAGACTTATATACTGTTCCCACCGAGAAGTAGGTGCCGACGCGCCAGGAATGTTGTAAAATATTACATCCGACATGTTAGGATTACCTTAGGCTAGGATATATAACGCTACAGACGTATATAATGTTCCCAACGAGAAGTAGGGGCCGGCGCGCCAGGAATGTAGTAAAATATTACATCCGAGATGTTAGGTTGCCTTAGGCTAGGATATGTAAAGTTATAGACGTATATAATGTTCCCACCGAGAAATAGGTGCCGGCGCGCCAGGAATGTTGTAAAATATTACATCCGAGGTGTTAGGTTGCCTTAGGTTAGGATATATAACGTTATAGACGTATATAATGTTCCACCCGAGAAGTAGGGGCCGACGCGCCAGGAATGCTGTAAAATAGTACATTCGACATGTTAGGATTGCCTTAGGCTAGGATATATAACGTTATAGACGTATATGATATTCCCACCGGGAACTACGGGCCTACACGCCAGGAATGTTATCAAATATTACTTCCGAGATGTTAGGTTCCCTTAGGTTAGGATATATAACGTTATAGACGTATATAATGTTCCCACCGAGAAGTAGGGGCCGACGAGCCAGGAATGTTGTAAAATATTACGCTCGACATGTTCGGTTGCCTTAGGCTATGATATATAGCGATATAGACGTATATAATGTTCCCACCGAGAAGTGGGGGCCGGCGCGCCAGGAATGTTGTAAAATATTACATCCGAGATGTTAGGTTCCCTTAGGTTAGGATATATAACGTTATAGACGTATATAATGTTCCCACCGAGAAGTAGGGGCCGGCTCGCCGGGAATGTAGTAAAATATAACATCCGAGATGTTAGGTTGCCTTAGGCTAGGATATATAACGTTATAGACGTATATAATGTTCCCACCGAGAAGTAGGTGCCGGCGCGCCAGGAATGTAGTAAAATATTACATCCGAGAAGTTAGGTTGCCTTAGGCTAGGATATGTAACGTTATAGACGTATATAATATTCCTACCGAGAAGTAGGTGCCGAAGTGACGGAAATGTTGTAAAATATTACATTCGACATGTTAGTTTGCCTTAGGCTAGGATATATAGCGTTATAGGCTTATATAATGTTCCCACCGAAAAGTAGGGGCCGGCGCGCCAGGAATGTAGTAAAATATTACATCCGAGAAGTTAGGTTGCCTTAGGCTAGGATATGTAACGTTATAGACGTATATAATGTTCCCACCGAGAAGTAGGTGCCGAAGTGACGGAAATGTTGTAAAATATTACATTCGACATGTTAGTTTGCCTTAGGCTAGGATATATAGCGTTATAGGCTTATATAATGTTCCCACCGAGAAGTAGTGGCCGACGTGCCAGGAATGTAGTAAAATATTACATCCGAGATGTTAGGTTGCCTTAGGTTAGGATATATAACGTTATAGACGTATATATTGTTCCCATCGAGAAGTAGGGGCCGAAGTGACGGGAATGTTGTAAAATATTACATTCGATATGTTAGTTTGCCTTAGGCTAGGATATATAACGTTATAGACGTATATAATGTTCCCACCGAGAAGTAGGGGCCGGCGCGCCGGGAATGTAGTGAAATATAACATCCGAGGTGTTATTTTGCCTTAGGTTAGGATATATAACGTTATAGACGTATATAATGTTCCCACCGGGAAGTAGCGGCCAACGAGCCAGGAATGTGGTAAAATATTACATTCGACATGTTAAGTTGTCTTAGGCTAGGATATATAACGTTATAGACGTATATAATGTTCCCACCGAGAAGTAGGTGCCGACGCGCTAGGAATGTTGTAAAATATTACTTCCGAGATGTTAGGATTGCCTTAGGCTAGGATATATAACGTTATAGACGTATATACTGTTCCCACCGAGAAGTAGGGGCCGGCGCGCCAGGAATGCAGTAAAATATTACATCCGAGATGTTAGGCTGCCTTAGGCTAGGATATATAGCTTTAATGATGTATATAATGATCCCACCGAGAAATAGGGGCCGACGCGTAAGGAATGTTCTAAAATATTACGCTCGACAAGTTAGGTTGCCTTAGGCTACGATATATAGCGTTAAAGACGTATATAATGTTCCCACCGAGAAATAGGGGCCGACACGCCAGGAATGTTGTAAAATACTACATGCGAGATGTTAGGTTGCCTTAGGTTAGGATATATAACGTTATAGACTTATATACTGTTCCCACCGAGAAGTAGGTGCCGACGCGCCAGGAATGTTGTAAAATATTACATCCGACATGTTAGGATTACCTTAGGCTAGGATATATAACGCTACAGACGTATATAATGTTCCCAACGAGAAGTAGGGGCCGGCGCGCCAGGAATGTAGTAAAATATTACATCCGAGATGTTAGGTTGCCTTAGGCTAGGATATGTAAAGTTATAGACGTATATAATGTTCCCACCGAGAAATAGGTGCCGGCGCGCCAGGAATGTTGTAAAATATTACATCCGAGGTGTTAGGTTGCCTTAGGTTAGGATATATAACGTTATAGACGTATATAATGTTCCACCCGAGAAGTAGGGGCCGACGCGCCAGGAATGCTGTAAAATAGTACATTCGACATGTTAGGATTGCCTTAGGCTAGGATATATAACGTTATAGACGTATATGATATTCCCACCGGGAACTACGGGCCTACACGCCAGGAATGTTATCAAATATTACTTCCGAGATGTTAGGTTCCCTTAGGTTAGGATATATAACGTTATAGACGTATATAATGTTCCCACCGAGAAGTAGGGGCCGACGAGCCAGGAATGTTGTAAAATATTACGCTCGACATGTTCGGTTGCCTTAGGCTATGATATATAGCGATATAGACGTATATAATGTTCCCACCGAGAAGTGGGGGCCGGCGCGCCAGGAATGTTGTAAAATATTACATCCGAGATGTTAGGTTCCCTTAGGTTAGGATATATAACGTTATAGACGTATATAATGTTCCCACCGAGAAGTAGGGGCCGGCTCGCCGGGAATGTAGTAAAATATAACATCCGAGATGTTAGGTTGCCTTAGGCTAGGATATATAACGTTATAGACGTATATAATGTTCCCACCGAGAAGTAGGTGCCGGCGCGCCAGGAATGTAGTAAAATATTACATCCGAGAAGTTAGGTTGCCTTAGGCTAGGATATGTAACGTTATAGACGTATATAATATTCCTACCGAGAAGTAGGTGCCGAAGTGACGGAAATGTTGTAAAATATTACATTCGACATGTTAGTTTGCCTTAGGCTAGGATATATAGCGTTATAGGCTTATATAATGTTCCCACCGAGAAGTAGTGGCCGACGTGCCAGGAATGTAGTAAAATATTACATCCGAGATGTTAGGTTGCCTTAGGTTAGGATATATAACGTTATAGACGTATATATTGTTCCCATCGAGAAGTAGGGGCCGAAGTGACGGGAATGTTGTAAAATATTACATTCGATATGTTAGTTTGCCTTAGGCTAGGATATATAACGTTATAGACGTATATAATGTTCCCACCGAGAAATAGAGGCCGACGCCCCAGGAATGTTGTAAAATATTACGCTCGACAAGTTAGGTTGCCTCAGGCTAGGATATGTAGCGTTAAAGACGTATAGAATGTTCCCACCGAGAAATAGGTGCCGACGCGCCAGCAATGTTGTAAAATATTACTTCCGAGATGTTAGGTTCCCTTAGGTCAGGATATATAACGTTATAGACGTATATAATGTTCCCACCGAGAAACAGGGGCCGACACGCCAGGAATGTTGTAAAACATTACATCCGAGGTGTTAGGTTTGCCTCAGGCTAGGATATATAGCGTTATAGACGTATATAATGTTCCCACCGAGAAGTAGGGGCCGACGAGCCAGGAATGTGGTAAAATATTACATCCGGTATGTTAGGTTGCCTTAGGCTAGGATATATAACTTTATAGACGTATATCATGTTCCCACCGAGAAGTAGGTGCCGACGCGCCAGGAATGTTGTAAAATATTACGCTCGACAAGTTAGGTTGCCTTAGGCTAGGATATATAGCGTTAAAGACGTATATAATGTTCCCAACGAGAAATAGGTGCCGACGCACCAGGAATGTTGTAAAATATTACGCTCGCCAAGTTAGGTTGCCTTAGGCTAGGATATATAGCGTTAAAGACGTATATAATGTTCCCACCGAGAAATAGGGGCCGACACGCCAGGAGTGTTGTAAAACATTACATCCGAGATGTTAGGTTCCCTTAGGTTAGGATATATAACGTTATAGGCGTATATAATGTTCCCACCGAGAAGTAGGTGCCAACGAGCCAGGAATGTGGTAAAATATTACATTCGACATGTTAAGTTGTCTTAGTTTAGGATATATAACGTTATAGACGTATATAATGTTCCACCCGAGAAGTAGGGGCCGACGCGCCAGGAATGCTGAAAAATATTACATTCGACATTTTAGGATTGCCTTAGGCTAGGATATATAACGTTATAGACGTATATGATATTCCCACCGAGAACTACGGGCCTACACGCCAGGAATGTTATCAAATATTACTTCCGAGATGTTAGGTTCCCTTAGGTTAGGATATATAACGTTATAGACGTATATAACGTTCCCACCGAGAAACAGGGGCCGACACGCCAGGAATGTTGTAAAACATTACATCCGTGCTGTTAGGTTGCCTTAGGCTAGGATATATAGCGTTATAGACGTATATAATGTTCCCACTGAGAAGTAGGGACCGACGAGACAGGAATGTTGTAAAATATTACGCTCGGCATGTTAGGTTGCCTTACTTTATGATATATAGCGATATAGACGTATATAATGTTCCCACCGAGAAACAGGGGCCGACACGCCAGGAATATAGTAAAACATTACATCCGAGGTGTTAGGTTGCCTTAGGCTAGGATATGTAGCGATATAGACGTATATAATGTTCCCACCGAGAAGTAGGGGCCGGCGCGCCAGGAATGTAGTAAAATATAACATCCGAGATGTTGGGTTGCCTTAGGCTAGGATAAGTAACGTTATAGACGTATATAATGTTCCCACCGAGAAGTAGGGGCCGACGAGCCACGAATGTATTAAAATATTACATCCGAGATGTTAGGTTCCTTAGGTTAGGATATATAGCGTTATAGAAGTATATAATGTTCCCACCGAGAAGTAGGGACCGACGTGCCAGGAATGTAGTAAAACATTACATCCGAGATGTTAGGTTTGCCTCAGGCTAGGATATATATCGTTAAAGACGTATATAATGTTCCCACCGAGAAATAGGGGCCGACACGCCAGGAATGTTGTAAAACATTACATCCGAGGTGTTAGGTTGCCTTAGACTCGGATATATAGCGTTATAGGCGTATATAATGTTCCCACCGTGGAGTAGGGGCCGACGAGCCAGGAATGTTGTAAAATATTACGCTCGACATGTTAAGTTGTCTTAGGTTAGGATATATAACGTTATAGACGCTCATAATGTTCCCACCGAGAAGTAGGGGCCAACGAGCCAGGAATGTGGTGAAACATTACATCCGAGGTGTTAGGTTGCCTTAGGCTAGGATATATAGCGTTATAGACGTATATAATGTTCCCACCGAGAAGTAGGGACCGACGAGTCAGGAATGTTGTAAAATATTACGCTCGACATGTTAGGTTGTCTCAGGCTAGGAGATATAGCGTTAAAGACGTATATAATATTCCCACCTAGAAATAGGGGCCCACACGCCAGGAATGTTGTAAAACATTACATCCGAGGTGTTAGGTTCCCATAGGTTAGGATATATAACGTTATAGACGTATATAATGTTCCCACCGAGAAGTAGGTGCCGACGCGCCAGGAATGTTGTAAAATATTACATCCGAGATGTTAGGATTACCTTAGGCTAGGATATATAACTTTGTAGACGTATATAATGTTCCCACCGAGAAGTAGGGGCCGACGTGCCAGGAATGTAGTAAAATATTACATCCGAGATGTTAGGTTGCCTTAGTTTAGGATATATAACGTTATAGACGTACATAATGTTCCACCCGAGAAGTTGGGGCCGACGCGCCACGAATGCTGTAAAACATTACATCCGATTTGTTAGGTTGCCTTAGGCTAGGATATATAGCGTTATAGACGTATATAATGTTCCCACCGAGAAGTAGGGACCGACGAGTCAGGAATGTTGTAAAATATTACGCTCGACATGTTAGGTTGCCTTACGTTATGATATATAGCGATATAGACGTATATAATGTTCCCACCGAGAAGTAGGTGCCGACGCGCCAGGAATGTTTTAAAATATTACATTCGATATGTTAGGTTGTCTCAGGCTAGGACATATAGCGTTATAGACATATATAATGTTCCCACCGAGAAATAGGGGCCGACACGCCAGGAATGTTGTAAAACATTACATCCGAAGTGTTAGGTTCCCTTAGGTTAGGATATATAACGTTATAGACGCTCATAATGTTCCCACCGAGAAGGAGGTGCCGACGCGCCAGGAATGTTGTAAAATATTACATCCGACATGTTAAGTTGCCTTAGGTTAGGATATATAGCGTTATAGACATATATACTGTTCCCACCGAGAAGTAGGGACCGACGAGTCAGGAATCTTGTAAAATATTACGCTCGACATGTTAGGTTGCCTTACGTTATGATATATAGCGATATAGACGTATCTAATGTTCCCACCGAGAAGTAGTGGCCGACGTGCCAGGAATGTAGTAAAATATTACATTCGATATGTTAGGTTGCCTTAGGCTAGGATATATAGCGTTAAAGACGTATATAATGTTCCCACCGAGAAATAGGGGCCGACACGCCAGGAGTGTTGTAAAACATTACATCCGAGGTGTTAGGTTGCCTTAGGCTAGGATATATAGCGTTATAGACGTATATAATGTTCCCACCGAGAAGTAGGGACCGACGAGTCAGGAATCTTGTAAAATATTACGCTCGACATGTTAGGTTGCCTTACGTTATGATATATAGCGATATAGACGTATATAATGTTCCCACCGAGAAGTAGGTGCCGACGCGCCAGGAATGTTTTAAAATATTACATCCGAGATGTTAGGATTACCTTAGGCTAGGATATATAACGCTATAGACGTATATAATGTTCCCACCGAGAAGTAGGGGCCGACGAGCCAGGAATGTAGTAAAATATTACATCCGAGATGTTAGGTTGCCTTAGGTTAGGATATATAACGTTATAGACTTATATACTGTTCCCACCGAGAAGTAGGTGCCGACGCGCCAGGAATGTTGTAAAATATTACATCCGAGATGTTAGGATTACCTTATGCTAGGACATACAGCGTTATAGACATATATAATGTTCCCACCGAGAAATAGGGACCGGCACGCCAGGAATGTTGTATAACATTACATTCGAGATGTTAGGTTTCCTTAGGTTAGGATAGATAATGTTATAGACGTATATAATGTTCCCACCGAGAAGGAGGTGCCGACGCGCCAGGAATGTTGTAAAATATTACATCCGACATTTTAAGTTGCCTTAGGTTAGGATATATAACGTTATAGACTTATATACTGTTCCCACCGAGAAGTAGGTGCCGACGCGCCAGGAATGTTTTAAAATATTACATCCGAGATGTTAGGATTACCTTAGGCTAGGATATATAACGGTATAGACGTATATAATGTTCCACCCGAGAAGTAGGGACCGACAAGCCAGGAATGTTGTAAAATATTACGCTCGACATGTTTGGTTGCCTTACGTTATGATATATAGCGATATAGACGTATATAATGTTCCCACCGAGAAGTAGGAGCCGGCGCGCCAGGAATGTAGTAAAATATAACATCCGAGATGTTAGGTTGCCTTAGGCTAGGATAAGTAACGTTATAGACGTATATAATGTTCCCACCGAGAAGTAGGGGCCGACGAGCCAGGAATGTAGTAAAATATTACATCCGAGATGTTAGGTTGCCTTAGGTTAGGATATATAACGTTATAGACGCTCATAATGTTCCCACCGAGAAGGAGGTGCCGACGCGCCAGGAATGTTGTAAAATATTACATCCGACATGTTAAGTTGCCTTAGGTTAGGATATATATCGTCATAGACGTATATACTGTTCCCACCGAGAAGTAGTTGCCGACGCGCCAGGAATATTGTAAAATATTACATTCGACATGTTAGGTTGCCTCAGGCTAGGATATATAACGTTATAGACGTATATAATGTACCCACCGAGAAGTAGGGGCCGGTGCGCCACGAATGTAGTTAAATATTACATCCGAGATGTTAGGTTTCCTTAGGTTAGGATATATAACGTTATAGACGTACATAATGTTCCCACCGAGAAGGAGGTGCCGACGCGCCAGGAATGTTGTAAAATATTACATCCGACATGTTAAGTTGCCTTAGGTTAGGATATATAACGTTATAGACTTATGTAATGTTCCCACCGAGAAGTAGGGGCCGGTGCGACACGAATGTAGTAAAATATTACATCCGAGATGTTAGGTTGCCTTAGACTAGGATATATAACGTTATAGACGTATATAATGTTCCCACCGAGAAGTAGGGGCCGAAGTGACGGGAATGTTGTAAAATTATACATTCGACATGTTAGGATTGCCTTAGGCTAGGATATATATCGTTAAAGACGTATATAATGTTCCCGCCGAGAAATAGGGGCCGACACGCCAGGAATGTTGTAAAACATTACATCCGAGGTGTTAGGTTGCCTTAGGCTAGGATATATAACGTTATTGACTTATATAATGTTCCCACGGAGAAATAGGGGCCGACGCGTCAGGAATGTTGTACAATTATACTTTCGACATGTTAGGATTGCCTTAGGCTAGGATATATATCGTTAAAGACGTATATAATGTTCCCACCGAGAAATAGGGGCCGACACGCCAGGAATGTTGTAAAACATTACATCCAAGGTGTTAGGTTGCCATAGGCTCGGATATATAGCGTTATAGGCGTATATAATGTTTCCACCGAGGAGTAGGGGCCGACGAGCCAGGAATGTTGTAAAATATAACATCCGAGATGTTAGGATTACCTTAGGCTAGGATATATAACGTTATACACGTATATAATGTTCCCACCGAGAAGTAGTTGCCGACGTGCCAGGAATATTGTAAAATATTACATTCGACATGTTAGGTTGTCTCAGGCTAGGACATATAGCGTTAAAGACGTATATAATATTCCCACCGAGAAATAGGGGCCGACACGCCAGGAATGTTGTAAAACATTACATCCGAAGTGTTAGGTTCCCTTAGGTTAGGATATATAACGTTATAGACGTATTTAATGTTCCCACCGAGAAGTAGGTGCCGACGCGCCAGGAATGTTGTAAAATATTACATCCGAGATGTTAGGATTGCCTTAGGCTAGGATATATAACGTTATAGACGTATATAATGTTCCCACCAAGAAGTAGGGGCCGGTGCGCCACGAATGTAGTAAAATATTACATCCGAGATGTTAGGTTGCCTTAGGCTAGGATATATATTGTTAAAGACGTATATAATGTTCCCACCGAGAAATAGGGGCCGACACGCCAGGAATGTTGTAAAATATTACACTCGACATGTTAGGTTGCCTTAGGCTAGTATATATAGCGATATAGACGTATATAATGTTCCCACTGAGAAATAGGTGCCGGCGCGCCAGGAATGTTGTAAAATATTACATTCCACATGTTAAGTTGCCTTAGGTTAGGATATATAACGTTATAGACGTATATAATGTTCCCACCGAGAAGCAGGGGCCGGCGCGCCAGGAATGATGTAAAATATTACACTCGACATGTTAGGTTGCCTTAGGCTAGTGTATATAGCGATATAGACGTATATAATGTTCCCACTGAGAAATAGGTGCCGACACGCCAGGAATGTTGTAAAACATTACATCCGAGGTGTTAGGTTGCCTTAGGTTAGGATATATAACGTTATAGACGCTCATAATGTTCCCACCGAGAAGGAGGTGCCGACGCGCCAGGTATGTTGTAAAATATTACATCCGACATGTTAAGTTGCCTTAGGTTAGGATATATAACGTTATAGACGTATATACTGTTCCCACCGAGAAGTAGTTGCCGACGCGCCAGGAATATTGTAAAATATTACATTCGTCATGTTAGGTTGTCTCAGGCTAGGACATATAGCGTTAAAGACGTATATAATATTCCCACCGAGAAATGGGGGCCGACACGCCAGGAATGTTGTAAAACACCACGTCCGCGGTGTTAGGTTCCCTTAGGTTAGGATATATAACGTTATAGACGTATATAATGTTCCCACCGAGAAGTAGGGGCCGACGAGCCAGGAATATTGTAAAATATTACGCTCGACATGTAAGGATGCCTTATGCTAGGATATATAACGTTATAGACGTATATAAAGTTCCCACCTCGAAGTAGGTGCCGACGAGCCAGGAATGTTGTAAAATATTACGCTCGACATGTTAGGTTGCCTTAGGCTAGGATATATAGCGATATAGACGTATATAATGTTCCCACTGAGAAATAGGTGCCGGCGCGCCAGGAATGTTGTAAAATATTACATCCGAGGTGTTAGGATTGCCTTAGGCTAAGATATATATCGTTATAGACGTATATAATGTTCCCACCGAGAAGTAGGCGCCAACGAGCCAGGAATGTGGTGAAACATTACATTCGACATGTTAAGTTGCCTTAGGTTAGGATATATAACGTTATAGATGGATATACTGTTCCCACCGAGAAGTAGTTTCCGACTCGCCAGGAATATTGTAAAATATTACATTCGACATGTAAGGATACCTTATGCTAGGATATATAACGTTATAGACGTATATAAAGTTCCCACCGAGAAGTAGGTGCCGACGAGCCAGGAATGTTGTAAAATATTACGCTCGACATGTTAGGTTGCCTTAGGCTAGGATATATATCGATACAGACGTATATAATGTTCCCATCGAGAAATAGCGGTCGGCGCGCCACGAATGTAGTAAAATATTACATCCGAGATGTTAGGATTGCCTTAGGTTAGGATATATAACGCTATAGACGTACATAATGTTCCCACCGAGAAGGAGGTGCCGACGCGCCAGGAATGTTGTAAAATATTACATCCGAGATGTTAGGTTGCCTTAAGTTAGGATATACAACGTTATAGACGTATATAACGTTCCCACCGAGAAGTAGTTGCCGACGCGCCAGGAATATTGTAAAATATTACATTCGAGATGTTAGGTTGCCTTAGGTTAGGATATATGGCGTTATAGACGTATATAATGTTCCCACCGAGAAATAGGGGCCGGCGCGCCAGGAATGTAGTAAAATATTACATCCGAGATGTTAGGTTGCCTTAGGCTAGGATATGTAAAGTTATAGACGAATATAATGTTCCCACCGAGAAATAGGTGCCGGCGCGCCAGGAATGTTGTAAAATATTACATCCGAGATGTTAGGATTGCCTTAGGCTAAGATATATAGCGTTATAGACGTATATAATGTTCCCACCGAGAAGTAGGGGCCGAAGTGACTGGAATGTTGTAAAATATTACATTCGACATGTTAGTTTGCCTTAGGCTAGGATATATAGCGTTATAGACGTATATAATGTTCCCACCGAGAAGTAGAGGCCGACGTGCCAGGAATGTAGTAAAATATTACATCCGAGATGTTAGGTTGCCTTAGGTGAGGATATATGGCGTTATAGAGGTATATAATGTTCCCACCGAGAAGGAGGTGCCGACGCGCCAGGAATGTTGTAAAATATTACATCCGAGATGTTAGGTTGCCTTAGGTTAGGATATACAACGTTATAGACGTATATGACGTTCCCACCGAGAAGTAGTTGCCGATGCGCCAGGAATATTGTAAAATATTACGTTCGACATGTTAGGTTGTCTCAGGCTAGGACATATAGCGTTAAAGACGTATATAATATTCCCACCGAGAAGTAGGGGCCGAAGTGACGGGAATGTTGTAAAATATTACATTCGACATGTTAGTTTGCCTTAGGCTAGAATATATAGCGTTATAGACGTATATAATGTGCCCACCGAGAAGTAGGGGCCGACGTGCCAGGAATGTAGTAAAATATTGCATCCGAGATGTTAGGTTGCCTTAGGTTAGGATATATAGCGTTATAGACGTATATAATGTTCCCACCGAGAAGTAGGGGCCAGCGCGCCAGGAATGTAGTAAAATATTACATCCGAGATGTTAGGTTGCCTTAGGTTAGGATATATAACGTTATTGACTTATATAATGTTCCCACGGAGAAATAGGTGCCGACGCGTCAGGAATGTTGTAAAATTATACTTTCGACATGTTAGGATTGCCTTAGGCTAGGATATATATCGTTAAAGACATATATAATGTTCCCACCGAGAAATAGGTGCCGACACGCCAGGAATGTTGTAAAACATTACATCCGAGGTGTTAGGTTGCCTTAGGCTCGGATATATAGCGTTATAGGCGTATATAATGTTCCCACCGAGGAGTAGGGACCGACGAGCCAGGAATATTGTAAAATATTACGCTCGACATGTTAAGTTGTCTTAGGTTAGGATATATAACGTTATAGACGTATATACTGTTCCCACCGAGAAGTAGTTGCCGACGCGCCAGGAATATTGTAAAATATTACATTCGACATGTAAGGTTGCCTTATGCTAGGATATGTAACGTTATAGACGTATATAAAGTTCCCACCGAGAAGTAGGTGCCGACGAGCCAGGAATGTTGTAAAATATTACATTCGACATGTTAGGTTGTCTCAGGCTAGGACATATAGCGTTAAAGACGTATATAATATTCCCACCGAGAAATAGGGGCCGACACGCCAGGAATGTTGTAAAACATTACATCCGAGGTGTAAGGTTCCCTTAGGTTAGGATATATAACGTTATAGACGCATATAATGTTCCCACCGAGAAGTAGGGGCCGGTGCGCAACGAATGTAGTAAAATATTACATCCGAGATGTTAGGTTTCCTTAGGTTAGGATATATAACGTTATAGACGTATATAATGTTCCCACCGAGAAGTAGGGGCCAGCGCGCCAGGAATGTAGTAAAATATTACATCCGAGATATTAGGTTGCCTTAGGTTAGGATATATAACGTTATTGACTTATATAATGTTCCCACGTAGAAATAGGGGCCGACGCGTCAGGAATGTTGTAAAATTATACTTTCGACATGTTAGGATTGCCTTAGGCTAGTATATATAGCGATATATACGTATATAATGTTCCCACTGAGAAATAGGTGCCGGCGCGCCAGGAATGTTGTAAAATATTACATCCGAGATGTTAGGATTGCCTTAGGCTAGGATATATAACGTTATAGACGTATATAATGTTCCCACCGAGAAGTAGGGGTCGAAGTGACGGGAATGTTGTAAAATATTACATTCGACATGTTAGTTTGCCTTAGGCTAGGATATATAGTGTTATAGACGTATATAATGTTCCCACCGAGAAGTAGGGGCCGGCGTGCCAGGAATGATGTAAAATATTACACTCGACATGTTAGGTTGCCTTAGGCTAGTATATATAGCGATATAGACGTATATAATGTTCCCACTGAGAAATAGGTGCAGGCGCGCCAGGAATGTAGTAAAATATTGCATCCGAGATGTTAGGTTGCCTTAGGTTAGGATATATAGCGTTATAGACGTATATAATGTTCCTACCGAGAAGTAGGGGCCAGCGCACCAGGAATGTAGTAAAATATTACATCCGAGATGTTAGGTTGCCTTAGGTTAGGATATATAACGTTATTGACTTATATAATGTTCCCACGGAGAAATAGGTGCCGACGCGTCAGGAATGTTGTAAAATTATACTTTCGACATGTTAGGATTGCCTTAGGCTAGGATATATATCGTTAAAGACATATATAATGTTCGCACCGAGAAATAGGTGCCGACACGCCAGGAATGTTGTAAAACATTACATCCGAGGTGTTAGGTTGCCTTAGGCTCGGATATATAGCGTTATAGGCGTATATAATGTTCCCACCGAGGAGTAGGGACCGACGAGCCAGGAATATTGTAAAATATTACATTCGACATGTAAGGATGCCTTATGCTAGGATATATAGCGTTATAGAAGTATATAAAGTTCCCACCTCGAAGTAGGTGCCGACGAGCCAGGAATGTGGTGAAACATTACATTCGACATGTTAAGTTGCCTTAGGTTAGGATATATAACGTTATAGACGGATATACTGTTCCCACCGAGAAGTAGTTGCCGACGCGCCAGGAATATTGTAAAATATTACATTCGACATGTAAGGATGCCTTATGCTAGGATATATAACGTTATAGACGTATATAAAGTTCCCACCGAGTAGTAGGTGCCGACGAGCCAGGAATGTTGTAAAATATTACGCTCGACATGTTAGGTTGCCTTAGGCTAGGATATATAGCGATATAGACGTGTATAATGTTCCCATCGAGAAATAGCGGTCGGCGCGCCACGAATGTAGTAAAATATTACATCCGAGATGTTAGGATTGCCTTAGGTTAGGATATATAACGTTATAGACGTATATAATGTCCCCACCGAGAAGTAGGGACCGACGTGCCAGGAATGTAGTAAAATATTACATCCGAGATGATAGGTTGCCTTAGGTTAGGATATATGGCGTTATAGACGTATATAATGTTCCCACCGAGAAGTAGGGGCCAGCGCGCCAGGAATGTAGTAAAATATTACATCCGAGATGTCAGGTTGCCTTTGGTTAGGATATATAACGTTATTGACTTATATAATGTTCCCACGGAGAAATAGGGGCCGACGCGTCAAAAATGTTGTAAAATTATACTTTCGACATGTTAGGATTGCCTTAGGCTAGGATATATATCGTTAAAGACGTATATAATGTTCCCACCGAGAAATAGGGGCCGACACGCCAGGAATGTTGTAAAACATTACATCCGAGGTGTTAGGTTGCCTTAGGCTCGGATATATAGCGTTATAGGCGTATATAATGTTCCCACCGATGTGTAGGGGCCGACGAGCCAGGAATGTTGTAAAATATTACGCTCGACATGTTAAGTTGTCTTAGGTTAGGATATATAACGTTATAGACGTATATACAGTTCCCACCGAGAAGTAGTGGCCGACGCGCCAGGAATAATGTAAAATATTATATTCGACATGTTAGGTTGTCTCAGGCTAGGACATATAGCGTTACAGACATATATAATGTTCCCACCGAGAAATAGGGGCCGACACGCCAGGAATGTAGTAAAATATTACATCCGAGATGTTAGGTTGCCTTAGGCTAGGATATGTAAAGTTATAGACGAATATAATGTTCCCACCGAGAAATAGGTGCCGGCGCGCCAGGAATGTTGTAAAATATTACATCCGAGATGTTAGGATTGCCTTAGGCTAAGATATATAGCGTTATAGACGTATATAATGTTCCCACCGAGAAGTAGGGGCCGAAGTGACTGGAATGTTGTAAAATATTACATTCGACATGTTAGTTTGCCTTAGGCTAGGATATATAGCGTTATAGACGTATATAATGTTCCCACCGAGAAGTAGAGGCCGACGTGCCAGGAATGTAGTAAAATATTACATCCGAGATGTTAGGTTGCCTTAGGTGAGGATATATGGCGTTATAGACGTATATAATGTTCCCACCGAGAAGTAGGGGCCAGCGCTCCAGGAATGTAGTAAAATATTACATCCGAGATGTTAGGTTGCCTTAGGTTAGGATATATAACGTTATTGACTTATATAATGTTCCCACGGAGAAATAGGTGCCGACGCGTCAGGAATGTTGTAAAATTATACTTTCGACATGTTAGGATTGCCTTAGGCTAGTATATATAGCGATATATACGTATATAATGTTCCCACTGAGAAATAGGTGCCGGCGCGCCAGGAATGTTGTAAAATATTACATCCGAGATGTTAGGATTGCCTTACGCTAGGATATATAACGTTATAGACGTATATAATGTTCCCACCGAGAAGTAGGGGTCGAAGTGACGGGAATGTTGTAAAATATTACATTCGACATGTTAGTTTGCCTTAGGCTAGGATATATAGCGTTATAGACGTATATAATGTTCCCACCGAGAAGTAGGGGCCGGCGCGCCAGGAATGATGTAAAATATTACACTCGACATGTTAGGTTGCCTTAGGCTAGTATATATAGCGATATAGACGTATATAATGTTCCCACTGAGAAATAGGTGCCGGCGCGCCAGGAATGTTGTAAAATATTTCATCCGAGGTGTTAGGATTGCCTTAGGCTAAGATATATAACGTTATAGACGTACATAATGTTCCCACCGAGAAGGAGGTGCCGACGCGCCAGGAATGTTGTAAAATATTACATCCGAGATGTTAGGTTGCCTTAGGTTAGGATATACAACGTTATAGACGTATATGACGTTCCCACCGAGAAGTAGTTGCCGATGCGCCAGCAATATTGTAAAATATTACGTTCGACATGTTAGGTTGTCTCAGGCTAGGACATATAGCGTTAAAGACGTATATAATATTCCCACCGAGAAGTAGGGGCCGAAGTGACGGGAATGTTGTAAAATATTACATTCGACATGTTAGTTTGCCTTAGGCTAGTATATATAGCGTTATAGACGTATATAATGTGCCCACCGAGAAGTAGGGGCCGACGTGCCAGGAATGTAGTAAAATATTGCATCCGAGATGTTAGGTTGCCTTAGGTTAGGATATATAGCGTTATAGACGTATATAATGTTCCCACCGAGAAGTAGGGGCCAGCGCGCCAGGAATGTAGTAAAATATTACATCCGAGATGTTAGGTTGCCTTAGGTTAGGATATATAACGTTATTGACTTATATAATGTTCCCACGGAGAAATAGGTGCCGACGCGTCAGGAATGTTGTAAAATTATACTTTCGACATGTTAGGATTGCCTTAGGCTAGGATATATATCGTTAAAGACATATATAATGTTCCCACCGAGAAATAGGTGCCGACACGCCAGGAATGTTGTAAAACATTACATCCGAGATGTTAGGATTGCCTTAGGCTAAGATATATAGCGTTATAGACGTATATAATGTTCCCACCGAGAAGTAGGGGCCGAAGTGACTGGAATGTTGTAAAATATTACATTCGACATGTTAGTTTGCCTTAGGCTAGGATATATAGCGTTATAGACGTATATAATGTTCCCACCGAGAAGTAGAGGCCGACGTGCCAGGAATGTAGTAAAATATTACATCCGAGATGTTAGGTTGCCTTAGGTGAGGATATATGGCGTTATAGACGTATATAATGTTCCCACCGAGAAGTAGGGGCCAGCGCTCCAGGAATGTAGTAAAATATTACATCCGAGATGTCAGGTTGCCTTTGGTTAGGATATATAACGTTATTGACTTATATAATGTTCCCACGGAGAAATAGGGGCCGACGCGTCAAAAATGTTGTAAAATTATACTTTCGACATGTTAGGATTGCCTTAGGCTAGGATATATATCGTTAAAGACGTATATAATGTTCCCACCGAGAAATAGGGGCCGACACGCCAGGAATGTTGTAAAACATTACATCCGAGGTGTTAGGTTGCCTTAGGCTCGGATATATAGCGTTATAGGCGTATATAATGTTCCCACCGATGAGTAGGGGCCGACGAGCCAGGAATGTTGTAAAATATTACGCTCGACATGTTAAGTTGTCTTAGGTTAGGATATATAACGTTATAGACGTATATACAGTTCCCACCGAGAAGTAGTGGCCGACGCGCCAGGAATAATGTAAAATATTATATTCGACATGTTAGGTTGTCTCAGGCTAGGACATATAGCGTTACAGACATATATAATGTTCCCACCGAGAAATAGGGGCCGACACGCCAGGAATGTTGTAAAACATTACATCCGAAGTGTTAGGTTCCCTTAGGTTAGGATATATAACGTTATAGACGCTCATAATGTTCCCACCGAGAAGGAGGTGCCGACGCGCCAGGTATGTTGTAAAATATTACATCCGAGGTGTTAGGTTGCCTTAGGCTCGGATATATAGCGTTATAGGCGTATATAATGTTCCCACCGAGGAGTAGGGACCGACGAGCCAGGAATATTGTAAAATATTACATTCGACATGTAAGGATGCCTTATGCTAGGATATATGGCGTTATAGACGTATATAAAGTTCCCACCTCGAAGTAGGTGCCGACGAGCCAGGAATGTGGTGAAACATTACATTCGACATGTTAAGTTGCCTTAGGTTAGGATATATAACGTTATAGACGGATATACTGTTCCCACCGAGAAGTAGTTGCCGACGCGCCAGGAATATTGTAAAATATTACATTCGACATGTAAGGATGCCTTATGCTAGGATATATAACGTTATAGACGTATATAAAGTTCCCACCGAGTAGTAGGTGCCGACGAGCCAGGAATGTTGTAAAATATTACGCTCGACATGTTAGGTTGCCTTAGGCTAGGATATATAGCGATATAGACGTGTATAATGTTCCCATCGAGAAATAGCGGTCGGCGCGCCACGAATGTAGTAAAATATTACATCCGAGATGTTAGGATTGCCTTAGGTTAGGATATATAACGTTATAGACGTATATAATGTCCCCACCGAGAAGTAGGGACCGACGTGCCAGGAATGTAGTAAAATATTACATCCGAGATGATAGGTTGCCTTAGGTTAGGATATATGGCGTTATAGACGTATATAATGTTCCCACCGAGAAGTAGGGGCCAGCGCGCCAGGAATGTAGTAAAATATTACATCCGAGATGTCAGGTTGCCTTTGGTTAGGATATATAACGTTATTGACTTATATAATGTTCCCACGGAGAAATAGGGGCCGACGCGTCAAAAATGTTGTAAAATTATACTTTCGACATGTTAGGATTGCCTTAGGCTAGGATATATATCGTTAAAGACGTATATAATGTTCCCACCGAGAAATAGGGGCCGACACGCCAGGAATGTTGTAAAACATTACATCCGAGGTGTTAGGTTGCCTTAGGCTCGGATATATAGCGTTATAGGCGTATATAATGTTCCCACCGATGAGTAGGGGCCGACGAGCCAGGAATGTTGTAAAATATTACGCTCGACATGTTAAGTTGTCTTAGGTTAGGATATATAACGTTATAGACGTATATACAGTTCCCACCGAGAAGTAGTGGCCGACGCGCCAGGAATAATGTAAAATATTATATTCGACATGTTAGGTTGTCTCAGGCTAGGACATATAGCGTTACAGACATATATAATGTTCCCACCGAGAAATAGGGGCCGACACGCCAGGAATGTTGTAAAACATTACATCCGAAGTGTTAGGTTCCCTTAGGTTAGGATATATAACGTTATAGACGCTCATAATGTTCCCACCGAGAAGGAGGTGCCGACGCGCCAGGTATGTTGTAAAATATTACATCCGAGGTGTTAGGTTGCCTTAGGCTCGGATATATAGCGTTATAGGCGTATATAATGTTCCCACCGAGGAGTAGGGACCGACGAGCCAGGAATATTGTAAAATATTACATGCGACATGTAAGGATGCCTTATGCTAGGATATATAGCGTTATAGACGTATATAAAGTTCCCACCTCGAAGTAGGTGCCGACGAGCCAGGAATGTGGTGAAACATTACATTCGACATGTTAAGTTGCCTTAGGTTAGGATATATAACGTTATAGACGGATATACTGTTCCCACCGAGAAGTAGTTGCCGACGCGCCAGGAATATTGTAAAATATTACATTCGACATGTAAGGATGCCTTATGCTAGGATATATAACGTTATAGACGTATATAAAGTTCCCACCGAGTAGTAGGTGCCGACGAGCCAGGAATGTTGTAAAATATTACGCTCGACATGTTAGGTTGCCTTAGGCTAGGATATATAGCGATATAGACGTGTATAATGTTCCCATCGAGAAATAGCGGTCGGCGCGCCACGAATGTAGTAAAATATTACATCCGAGATGTTAGGATTGCCTTAGGTTAGGATATATAACGTTATAGACGTATATAATGTCCCCACCGAGAAGTAGGGACCGACGTGCCAGGAATGTAGTAAAATATTACATCCGAGATGATAGGTTGCCTTAGGTTAGGATATATGGCGTTATAGACGTATATAATGTTCCCACCGAGAAGTAGGGGCCAGCGCGCCAGGAATGTAGTAAAATATTACATCCGAGATGTCAGGTTGCCTTTGGTTAGGATATATAACGTTATTGACTTATATAATGTTCCCACGGAGAAATAGGGGCCGACGCGTCAAAAATGTTGTAAAATTATACTTTCGACATGTTAGGATTGCCTTAGGCTAGGATATATATCGTTAAAGACGTATATAATGTTCCCACCGAGAAATAGGGGCCGACACGCCAGGAATGTTGTAAAACATTACATCCGAGGTGTTAGGTTGCCTTAGGCTCGGATATATAGCGTTATAGGCGTATATAATGTTCCCACCGATGAGTAGGGGCCGACGAGCCAGGAATGTTGTAAAATATTACGCTCGACATGTTAAGTTGTCTTAGGTTAGGATATATAACGTTATAGACGTATATACAGTTCCCACCGAGAAGTAGTGGCCGACGCGCCAGGAATAATGTAAAATATTATATTCGACATGTTAGGTTGTCTCAGGCTAGGACATATAGCGTTACAGACATATATAATGTTCCCACCGAGAAATAGGGGCCGACACGCCAGGAATGTTGTAAAACATTACATCCGAAGTGTTAGGTTCCCTTAGGTTAGGATATATAACGTTATAGACGCTCATAATGTTCCCACCGAGAAGGAGGTGCCGACGCGCCAGGTATGTTGTAAAATATTACATCCGAGATGTTAGGATTGCCTTAGGCTAGGATATATAACGTTATAGATGTATATAATGTTCCCACCGAGAAGTAGGGGCCGGTGCGCCACGAATGTAGTAAAATATTACATCCGAGATGTTAGGTTGCCTTAGGCTAGGATATATATCTTTAAAGACGTATATAATGTTCCCACCGAGAAGTAGGGGCCGACACGCCAGGAATGTTGTAAAACATTACATCCGAAGTGTTAGGTTCCCTTAGGTTAGGATATATAACGTTATAGACGCTCATAATGTTCCCACCGAGAAGGAGGTGCCGACGCGCCAGGAATGTTGTAAAATATTACATCCGAGATGTTAGGTTGCCTTAGGTTAGGATATACAACGTTATAGACGTATATGACGTTCCCACCGAGAAGTAGTTGCCGATGCGCCAGGAATATTGTAAAATATTACGTTCGACATGTTAGGTTGTCTCAGGCTAGGACATATAGCGTTAAAGACGTATATAATATTCCCACCGAGAAGTAGGGGCCGAAGTGACGGGAATGTTGTAAAATATTACATTCGACATGTTAGTTTGCCTTAGGCTAGGATATATAGCGTTATAGACGTATATAATGTTCCCACCGAGAAGTAGGGGCCGACGTGCCAGGAATGTAGTAAAATATTGCTTCCGAGATGTTAGGTTGCCTTAGGTTAGGATATATAGCGTTATAGACGTATATAATGTTCCCACCGAGAAGTAGGGGCCAGCGCGCCAGGAATGTAGTAAAATATTACATCCGAGATGTTAGGTTGCCTTAGGTTAGGATATATAACGTTATTGACTTATATAATGTTCCCACGGAGAAATAGGTGCCGACGCGTCAGGAATGTTGTAAAATTATACTTTCGACATGTTAGGATTGCCTTAGGCTAGGATATATATCGTTAAAGACATATATAATGTTCCCACCGAGAAATAGGTGCCGACACGCCAGGAATGTTGTAAAACATTACATCCGAGGTGTTAGGTTGCCTTAGGCTCGGATATATAGCGTTATAAGCGTATATAATGTTCCCACCGAGGAGTAGGGACCGACGAGCCAGGAATATTGTAAAATATTACGCTCGACATGTTAAGTTGTCTTAGGTTAGGATATATAACGTTATAGACGTATATACAGTTCCCACCGAGAAGTAGTTGCCGACGCGCCAGGAATAATGTAAAATATTATATTCGACACGTTAGGTTGTCTCAGGCTAGGACATATAGCGTTACAGACATATATAATGTTCCCACCGAGAAATAGGGGCCGACACGCCAGGAATGTTGTAAAACATTACATCCGAAGTGTTAGGTTCCCTTAGGTTAGGATATATAACGTTATAGACGCTCAAAATGTTCCCACCGAGAAGGAGGTGCCGACGCGCCAGGTATGTTGTAAAATATTACATCCGACATGTTAAGATGCCTTAGGTTAGGATATATAACGTTATAGACGTATATACTGTTCCCACCGAGAAGTAGTTGCCGACGCGTCAGGAATATTGTAAAATATTACATTCGACATGTTAGGTTGTCTCAGGCTAGGACATATAGCGTTAAAGACGTATATAATATTCCCACCGAGAAATAGGGGCCGACACGCCAGGAATGTTGTAAAACATTACATCCGAGGTGTTAGGTGCCCTTAGGTTAGGATATATAACGCTATAGACGTATTTAATGTTCCCACCGAGAAGTAGGTGCCGACGCGCCAGGAATGTTGTAAAATATTACATCCGACATGTTAAGTTGCCTTAGGTTAGGATATATAACGTTATAGACTTATGTAATGTTCCCACCGAGAAGTAGGGGCCCGTGCGACACGAATGTAGTTAAATATTACATCCGAGATGTTAGGTTGCCTTAGACTAGGATATATAACGTTATAGACGTATATAATGTTCCCACCGAGAAGTAGGGGCCGAAGTGACGGGAATGTTGTAAAATTATACATTCGACATGTTAGGATTGCCTTAGGCTAGGATATATATCGTTAAAGACGTATATAATGTTCCCGCCGAGAAATAGGGGCCGACACGCCAGGAATGTTGTAAAACATTACATCCGATGTGTTAGGTTGCCATAGGCTCGGATATATAACGTTATAGACGTATATGACGTTCCCACCGAGAAGTAGTTGCCGATGCGCCAGGAATATTGTAAAATATTACGTTCAACATGTTAGGTTGTCTCAGGCTAGGACATATAGCGTTAAAGACGTATATAATGTTCCCACCGAGAAGTAGGGGCCGAAGTGACGGGAATGTTGTAAAATATTACATTCGACATGTTAGTTTGCCTTAGGCTAGGATATATAGCGTTATAGACGTATATAATGTTCCCACCGAGAAGTAGGGGCCGACGTGCCAGGAATGTAGTAAAATATTACATCCGAGATGTTGGGTTGCCTTAGGTTAGGATATATGGCGTTATAGACGTATATAATGTTCCCACCGAGAAGTAGGGGCCAGCGCGCCAGGAATGTAGTAAAATATTACATCCGAGATGTTAGGTTGCCTTAGGTTAGGATATATAACGTTATTGACTTATATAATGTTCCCACGGAGAAATAGGGGCCGACGCGTCAAAAATGTTGTAAAATTATACTTTCGACATGTTAGGATTGCCCTAGGCTAGGATATATATCGTTAAAGATGTATATAATGTTCCCACCGAGAAATAGGGGCCGACACGCCAGGAATGTTGTAAAACATTACATCCGAAGTGTTAGGTTCCCTTAGGTTAGGATATATAACGTTATAGACGCTCATAATGTTCCCACCGAGAAGGAGGTGCCGACGCGCCAGGTATGTTGTAAAATATTACATCCGAGATGTTAGGATTGCCTTAGGCTAGGATATATAACGTTATAGACGTATATAATGTTCCCACCGAGAAGTAGGGGCCGGTGCGCCACGAATGTAGTACAATATTACATCCGAGATGTTAGGTTGCCTTAGACTAGAATATATAACGTTATAGGCGTATATAATGTTCCCACCGAGAAGTAGGGGCCGACGTGCCAGGAATGTAGTTAAATATTACATCCGAGATGTTAGGTTGCCTTAGGTTAGGATATATAGCGTTATAGACGTATATAATGTTCCCACCGAGAAGTAGGGGCCGACGAGACAGGAATATTGTAAAATATTACATCCGAGATGTTAGGATTGCCTTAGGCTAGGATATATATCGTTAAAGACGTATATAAAGTTCCCACCGAGAAATAGGGGCCGACACGCCAGGAATGTTGTAAAACATTACATCCGAGGTGTTAGGTTGCCCTAGGCTCGGATATATAGCGTTATAGACGTATATAATGTTCCCACCGAGGAGTAGGGGCCGACGCGCCAGGAATATTGTAAACTATTACATTCGACATTTTAGGTTGTCTCAGGCTAGGACATATAGCGTTAAAGACGTATATAATATTCCCACCGAGAAATAGGGGCCGACACGCCAGGAATGTTGTAAAACATTACATCCGAGGTGTTAGGTTCCCTTAGGTTAGGATATATAACGTTATAGACGTATTTAATGTTCCCACCGAGAAGCAGGTGCCGACGCGCCAGGAATGTTGTAAAATATTACATCCGAGATGTTAGGATTGCCTTAGGCTAGGATATATAACGTTATAGACGTATATAATGTTCCCACCGAGACGTAGGGGCCGGTGCGCCAGGAATGTAGTACAATATTACATCCGAGATGTTAGGTTGCCTTAGACTAGAATATATAACGTTATAGGCGTATATAATGTTCCTACCGAGAAGTAGGGGCCGACGTGCCAGGAATGTAGTAAAATATTACATCCGAGAGGTTAGGTTGCCTTAGGTTAGGATATATAGCGGTATAGACGTATATAATGTTCCCACCGAGAAGTAGGGGCCAGCGCGCCAGGAATGTGGTAAAATATTACATCCGAGATGTTAGGTTGCCTTAGGTTAGGATATATAACGTTATAGACGCTCATAATGTTCCCACCGAGAAGGAGGTGCCGACGCGCCAGGTATGTTGTAAAATATTATATCCGACATGTTAAGTTGCCTTAGGTTAGGATATATAACGTTATAGACGTATATACTGTTCCCACCGAGAAGTAGTTGCCGACGCGCCAGGAATATTGTGAACTATTACATTCGACATGTTAGGTTGCCTTAGGTTAGGATATATAGCGTTATAGACGTATATAATGTTCCCACCGAGAAGTAGGGGCCGACGAGACAGGAATATTGTAAAATATTACATCCGAGATGTTAGGATTGCCTTAGGCTAGGATATATATCGTTAAAGACGTATATAATGTTCCCACCGAGAAATAGGGGCCGACACGCCAGGAATGTTGTAAAACATTACATCCGAGGTGTTAGGTTGCCTTAGGCTCGGATATATAGCGTTATAGGCGTATATAATGTTCCCACCGAGGAGTAGGGGCCGACGAGCCAGGAATATTGGAAAATATTACATTCGACATGTAAGAATGCCTTATGCTAGGATATATAACGTTATAGACGTATATAAAGTTCCCACCTCGAAGTAGGTGCCGACGAGCCAGGAATGTTGTAAAATATTACGATCGACATGTTAGGTTGCCTTAGGCTAGGATATATAGCGATATAGACGTATATAATGTTCACACTGAGAAATAGGTGCCGGCGCGCCAGGAATGTTGTAAAATATTACATCCGATGTGTTAGGATTGCCTTAGGCTAAGATATATAATGTTATAGACGTATATAATGTTCCCACCGAGAAGTAGGCGCCAACGAGCCAGGAATGTGGTGAAACATTACATTCCACATGTTAAGTTGCCTTAGGTTACGATATATAACGTTATAGACGTATATGACGTTCCCACCGAGAAGTAGTTGCCGACGCGCCAGTAATATTGTAAAATATTACATTCGACATGTTAGGTTGTCTCAGGCTAGGACATATAGCGTTAAAGACGTATATAATATTCCCACCGAGAAGTAGGGGCCGAAGTGACGGGAATGTTGTAAAATATTACATTCGACATGTTAGTTTGTCTTAGGCTAGGATATATAGCGTTATAGACGTATATAATGTTCCCACCGAGAAGTAGGGGCCGACGTGCCAGGAATGTAGTAAAATATTACATCCGAGATGTTAGGTTGCCTTAGGTTAGGATATATAGCGGTATAGACGTATATAATGTTCCCACCGAGAAGTAGGGGCCAGCGCGCCAGGAATGTGGTAAAATATTACATCCGAGATGTTAGGTTGCCTTAGGTTTGGATATATAACGTTATTGACTTATATAATGTTCCCACGGAGAAATAGGTGCCGACGCGTCCGGAATGTTGTAAAATTATACTTTCGACATGTTAGGATTGCCCTAGGCTAGGATATATATCGTTAAAGACATATATAATGTTCCCACCGAGAAATAGGGGCCGACACGCCAGGAATGTTGCAAAACATTACATCCGAGGTGTTAGGTTGCCTTAGGCTCGGATATATAGCGTTATAGGCGTATATAATGTTCCCACCGTGGAGTAGGGGCCGACGAGCCAGGAATGTTGTAAAATATTACGCTCGGCATGTTAGGTTGCCTTAGGTTAGGATATATGGCGTTATAGACGTATATAATGTTCCCACCGAGAAGTGGGGGCCAGCGCGCCAGGAATGTAGTAAAATATTACATCCGAGATGTTAGGTTGCCTTAGGCTCGGATATATAGCGTTATAGGCGTATATAATGTTCCCACCGAGGAGTAGGGGCCGACGAGCCAGGAATGTTGTAAAATATTACGCTCGACATGTTAAGTTGTCTTAGGTTAGGATATATAACGTTATAGACGTATATACATTTCCCACCGAGAAGTAGTTGCCGACGCGCCAGGAATAATGTAAAATATTATATTCGACATGTTAGGTTGTCTCAGGCTAGGACATATAGCGTTACAGACATATATAATGTTCCCACCGAGAAATAGGGGCCGACACGCCAGGAATGTTGTAAAACATTACATCCGAAGTGTTAGGTTCCCTTAGGTTAGGATATATAACGTTATAGACGCTCATAATGTTCCCACCGAGAAGGAGGTGCCGACGCGCCAGGTATGTTGTAAAATATTACATCCGACATGTTAAGTTGCCTTAGGTTAGGATATATAACGTTATAGACGTATATACTGTTCCCACCGAGAAGTAGTTGCCGACGCGCCAGGAATATTGTAAAATATTACATTCGACATGTTAGGTTGTCTCAGGCTAGGACATATAGCGTTAAAGACGTATATAATATTCCCACCGAGAAATAGGGGCCGACACGCCAGGAATGTTGTAAAACATTACATCCGTGGTGTAAGGTTCCCTTAGGTTAGGATATATAACGTTATAGACGCATATAATGTTCCCACCTAGAAGTAGGGGCCGGTGCGCCACGAATGTAGTAAAATATTACATCCGAGATGTTAGGTTGCCTTAGACTAGAATATATAACGTTATAGGCGTATATAATGTTCCCACCGAGAAGTCGGGGCCCAAGTGACGGGAATGTTGTAAAACATTACATTCGACATGTTAGTTTGCCTTAGGCTAGAATATATAACGTTATAGGCGTATATAATGTTCCCACCGAGAAGTAGGGGCCCAAATGACGGGAATGTTGTAAAATATTACATTCGACATGTTAGTTTGCCTTAGGCTAGGATATATAGCGTTATAGACGTATATAATGTTCCCACCGAGAAGTAGGGGCCAACGTGCCAGGAATGTAGTAAAATATTACATCCGAGATGTTAGGTTGCCTTAGGCTAGGATATGTAAAGTTATAGACGTATATAATGTTCCCACCGAGAAATAGGTGCCGGCGCGCCAGGAATGTTGTAAAATATTACATCCGAGATGTTAGCATTGCCTTAGGCTAAGATATATAACGTTATAGACGTATATAATGTTCCCACCGAGAACTAGGGGCCGAAGTGACGGGAATGTTGTAAAATATTACATCTGAGATGTTAGGTTCCCTTAGGTTAGAATATATAACGTTATAGACGTATATAATGTTCCCACCGAGAAGTAGGGGCTAACGAGCCAGGAATGTGGTAAAATATTACATTCGACATGTTAAGTTGTCTTAGGTTAGGATATATAACGTTATAGACGTATATACAGTTCCCACCGAGAAGTAGTTGCCGACCGCCCAGGAATATTGTAAAATATTATATTCGACATGTTAGGTTGTCTCAGGCTAGGACATATGGCGTTATAGACATATATAATGTTCCCACCGAGAAATAGGGGCCGACGCGCCAGGAATGTTGTATAACATTACATCCGAGGTGTTAGGCTGCCTTAGGTTAGGATATATAACGTTATAGACGTATATGACGTTCCCACCGAGAAGTAGTTGCCGACGCGCCAGGAATATTGTAAAATATTACATTCGACAAGTTAGGTTGTCTCAGGCTAGGACATATAGCGTTAAAGACGTATATAATATTCCCACCGAGAAATAGGGGCCGACATGCCAGGAATGTTGTAAAACATTACGTCCGCGGTGTTAGGTTCCCTTAGGTTAGGATATATAACGTTATAGACGTATATAATGTTCCCACCGAGAAGTAGGGGCCGATGTGCCAAGAATGTAGTAAAATATTACATCCGAGATGTTAGGTTGCCTTAGGTTAGGATATATAGCGTTATAGACGTATATATTGTTCCCACCGAGAAGTAGGAGCCGACGTGCCAGGAATGTAGTAAAATATTACATCCGAGATGTTAGGTTGCCTTAGGTTAGGATATATGGCGTTATAGACGTATATAGTGTTCCCAGCGAGAAGTAGGGGCCAGCGCGCCAGGAATGTAGTAAAATATTACATCCGAGATGTTAGGTTGACTTAGGTTAGGATATATAACGTTATTGACTTATATAATGTTCCCACGGAGAAATAGGGGCCGACGCGTCAGGAATGTTGTAAAATTATACTTTCGACATGTTAGGATTGCCTTAGGCTAGTATATATAGCGATATATACGTATATAATGTTCCCACTGAGAAATAGGTGCCGGCGCGCCAGGAATGTTGTAAAATATTAGATCCGAGATGTTAGGATTGCCTTACGCTAGGACATATAACGTTATAGACGTATATAATGTTCCCACCGAGAAGTAGGGGTCGAAGTGACGGGAATGTTGTAAAATATTACATTCGACATGTTAGTTTGCCTTAGGCTAGGATATATAGCGTTATAGACGTATATAATGTTCCCACCGAGAAGTAGGGGCCGGCGCGCCAGGAATGATGTAAAATATTACACTCGACATGTTAGGTTGCCTTAGGCTAGTATATATAGCGATATAGACGTATATAATGTTCCCACTGAGAAATAGGTGCAGGCGCGCCAGGAATGTAGTAAAATATTGCATCCGAGATGTTAGGTTGCCTTAGGTTAGGATATATAGCGTTATAGACGTATATAATGTTCCTACCGAGAAGTAGGGGCCAGCGCACCAGGAATGTAGTAAAATATTACATCCGAGATGTTAGGTTGCCTTAGGTTAGGATATATAACGTTATTGACTTATATAATGTTCCCACGGAGAAATAGGTGCCGACGCGTCAGGAATGTTGTAAAATTATACTTTCGACATGTTAGGATTGCCTTAGGCTAGGATATATATCGTTAAAGACATATATAATGTTCGCACCGAGAAATAGGTGCCGACACGCCAGGAATGTTGTAAAACATTACATCCGAGGTGTTAGGTTGCCTTACGCTCGGATATATAGCGTTATAGGCGTATATAATGTTCCCACCGAGGAGTAGGGACCGACGAGCCAGGAATATTGTAAAATATTACATTCGACATGTAAGGATGCCTTATGCTAGGATATATAGCGTTATAGACGTATATAAAGTTCCCACCTCGAAGTAGGTGCCGACGAGCCAGGAATGTGGTGAAACATTACATTCGACATGTTAAGTTGCCTTAGGTTAGGATATATAACGTTATAGACGGATATACTGTTCCCACCGAGAAGTAGTTGCCGACGCGCCAGGAATATTGTAAAATATTACATTCGACATGTAAGGATGCCTTATGCTAGGATATATAACGTTATAGACGTATATAAAGTTCCCACCGAGTAGTAGGTGCCGACGAGCCAGGAATGTTGTAAAATATTACGCTCGACATGTTAGGTTGCCTTAGGCTAGGATATATAGCGATATAGACGTGTATAATGTTCCCATCGAGAAATAGCGGTCGGCGCGCCACGAATGTAGTAAAATATTACATCCGAGATGTTAGGATTGCCTTAGGTTAGGATATATAACGTTATAGACGTATATAATGTCCCCACCGAGAAGTAGGGACCGACGTGCCAGGAATGTAGTAAAATATTACATCCGAGATGATAGGTTGCCTTAGGTTAGGATATATGGCGTTATAGACGTATATAATGTTCCCACCGAGAAGTAGGGGCCAGCGCGCCAGGAATGTAGTAAAATATTACATCCGAGATGTCAGGTTGCCTTTGGTTAGGATATATAACGTTATTGACTTATATAATGTTCCCACGGAGAAATAGGGGCCGACGCGTCAAAAATGTTGTAAAATTATACTTTCGACATGTTAGGATTGCCTTAGGCTAGGATATATATCGTTAAAGACGTATATAATGTTCCCACCGAGAAATAGGGGCCGACACGCCAGGAATGTTGTAAAACATTACATCCGAGGTGTTAGGTTGCCTTAGGCTCGGATATATAGCGTTATAGGCGTATATAATGTTCCCACCGATGAGTAGGGGCCGACGAGCCAGGAATGTTGTAAAATATTACGCTCGACATGTTAAGTTGTCTTAGGTTAGGATATATAACGTTATAGACGTATATACAGTTCCCACCGAGAAGTAGTGGCCGACGCGCCAGGAATAATGTAAAATATTATATTCGACATGTTAGGTTGTCTCAGGCTAGGACATATAGCGTTACAGACATATATAATGTTCCCACCGAGAAATAGGGGCCGACACGCCAGGAATGTTGTAAAACATTACATCCGAAGTGTTAGGTTCCCTTAGGTTAGGATATATAACGTTATAGACGCTCATAATGTTCCCACCGAGAAGGAGGTGCCGACGCGCCAGGTATGTTGTAAAATATTACATCCGAGATGTTAGGTTGCCTTGGGCTAGGATATATATCTTTAAAGACGTATATAATGTTCCCACCGAGAAGTAGGGGCCGACACGCCAGGAATGTTGTAAAACATTACATCCGAGGTGTTAGGTTGCCTTAGGCTCGGATATATAGCGTTATAGGCGTATATAATGCTCCCACCGAGGAGTAGGGGCCGACGAGCCAGGAATATTGTAAAATATTACATTCGACATGTAAGGATGCCTTATGCTAGGATATATAACGTTATAGACGTATATAAAGTTCCCACCTCGAAGTAGGTGCCGACGAGCCAGGAATGTTGTAAAATATTACGCTCGACATGTTAGGTTGCCTTAGGCTAGGATATATAGCGATATAGACGTATATAATGTTCCCACTGAGAAATAGGTGCCGGCGCGCCAGGAATGTTGTAAAATATTACATCCGAGGTGTTAGGATTGCCTTAGGCTAAGATATATAACGTTATAGACGTATATAATGTTCCCACCGAGAAGTAGGGGCCGGCGCGCCAGGAATGATGTAAAATATTACACTCGACATGTTAGGTTGCCTTAGGCTAGTATATATAGCGATATAGACGTATATAATGTTCCCACTGAGAAATAGGTGCCGGCGCGCCAGGAATGTTGTAAAATATTTCATCCGAGGTGTTAGGATTGCCTTAGGCTAAGATATATAACGTTATAGACGTACATAATGTTCCCACCGAGAAGGAGGTGCCGACGCGCCAGGAATGTTGTAAAATATTACATCCGAGATGTTAGGTTGCCTTAGGTTAGGATATACAACGTTATAGACGTATATGACGTTCCCACCGAGAAGTAGTTGCCGATGCGCCAGGAATATTGTAAAATATTACGTTCGACATGTTAGGTTGTCTCAGGCTAGGACATATAGCGTTAAAGACGTATATAATATTCCCACCGAGAAGTAGGGGCCGAAGTGACGGGAATGTTGTAAAATATTACATTCGACATGTTAGTTTGCCTTAGGCTTGGATATATAGCGTTATAGACGTATATAGTGTTCCCACCGAGAAGTAGGGGCCGACGTGCCAGGAATGTAGTAAAATATTGCTTCCGAGATGTTAGGTTGCCTTAGGTTAGGATATATAGCGTTATAGACGTATATAATGTTCCCACCGAGAAGTAGGGGCCAGCGCGCCAGGAATATTGTAAAATATTACATTCGACATGTTAGGTTGTCTCAGGCTAGGACATATAGCGTTAAAGACGTATATAATATTCCCACCGAGAAATAGGGGCCGACACGCCAGGAATGTTGTAAAACATTACATCCGAGGTGTAAGGTTCCCTTAGGTTAGGATATATAACGTTATAGACGCATATAATGTTCCCACCGAGAAGTAGGGGCCGGTGCGCCACGAATGTAGTAAAATATTACATCCGAGATGTTAGGTTGCCTTAGACTAGAATATATAACGTTATAGGCGTATATAATGTTCCCACCGAGAAGTAGGGGCCCAAGTGACGGGAATGTTGTAAAATATTACATTCGACATGTTAGTTTGCCTTAGGCTAGAATATATAACGTTATAGGCGTATATAATGTTCCCACCGAGAAGTAGGGGCCCAAGTGACGGGAATGTTGTAAAATATTATATTCGACATGTAAGGATGCCTTATGCTAGGATATATAACGTTATAGACGTATATAAAGTTCCCACCTCGAAGTAGGTGCCGACGAGCCAGGAATGTTGTAAAATATTACGCTCGACATGTTAGGTTGCCTTAGGTTAGGATATATGGCGTTATAGACGTATATAATGTTCCCACCGAGAAGTAGGGGCCAGCGCGCCAGGAATGTAGTAAAATATTACATCCGAGATGTTAGGTTGCCTTAGGTTAGGATATATAACGTTATTGACTTATATAATGTTCCAACGGAGAAATAGGGGCCGACGCGTCAGGAATGTTGTAAAATTATACTTTCGACATGTTAGGATTGCCTTAGGCTAGGATATATATCGCTAAAGACGTATATAATGTTTCCACCGAGAAATAGGGGCCGACACGCCAGGAATGTTGTAAAACATTACATCCGAGGTGTTAGGTTCCCTTAGGTTAGGATATATAACGTTATAGACGTATTTAATGTTCCCACCGAGAAGTAGGTGCCGACGCGCCAGGAATGTTGTATAATGTGACATCCGAGATGTTCGGATTGCCTTAGGCTAGGATATATAACGTTATAGACGTATATAATGTTCCCACCGAGAAGTAGGGGCCGACGTGCCAGGAATGTAGTTAAATATTACATCCGAGATGTTAGGTTGCCTTAGGTTAGGATATATAGCGTTATAGACGTATATAATGTTCCCACCGAGAAGAAGGGGGCCGACGAGCCAGGAATATTGTAAAATATTACATCCGAGATGTTAGGATTGCCTTAGGCTAGGATATATATCTTTAAAGACGTATATAATGTTCCCACCGAGAAATAGGGGCCGACATGCCAGGAATGTTGTAAAACATTACATCCGAGGTGTTAGGTTGCCTTAGGCTCGGATATATCGCGTTATAGGTGTATATAATGTTCCCACCGAGGAGTAGGGGCCGACGAGCCAGGAATATTGTAAAATATTACATTCGACCTGTAAGAATGCCTCATGCTAGGATATATAACGTTATAGACGTATATAAAGTTCCCACATCGAAGTAGGTGCCGACGAGCCAGGAGTGTTGTAAAATATTACGCTCGACATGTTAGGTTGCCTTAGGCTAGGATATATAGCGATATAGACGTATATAATGTTCCCATCGAGAAATAGCGGTCGGCGCGCCACGAATGTAGTAAAATATTACATCCGAGATGTTAGGATTGCCTTAGGTTAGGATATATAACGCTATAGACGTACATAATGTTCCCACCGAGAAGGAGGTGCCGACGCGCCAGGAATGTTGTAAAATATTACATCCGAGATGTTAGGTTGCCTTAAGTTAGGATATACAACGTTATAGACGTATATGACGTTCCCACCGAGAAGTAGTTGCCGACGCGCCAGGAATATTGTAAAATATTACATTCGAGATGTTAGGTTGCCTTAGGTTAGGATATAGGGCGTTATAGACGTATATAATGTTCCCACCGAGAAGTAGGGGCCGGCGCGCCAGGAATGTAGTAAAATATTACATCCGAGATGTTAGGTTGCCTTAGGCTAGGATATGTAAAGTTATAGACGAATATAATGTTCCCACCGAGAAATAGGTGCCGGCGCGCCAGGAATGTTGTAAAATATTACATCCGAGATGTTAGGATTGCCTTAGGCTAAGATATATAGCGTTATAGACGTATATAATGTTCCCACCAAGAAGTAGGGGCCGAAGTGACTGGAATGTTGTAAAATATTACATTCGACATGTTAGTTTGCCTTAGGCTAGGATATATATCTTTAAAGACGTATATAATGTTCCCACCGAGAAATAGGGGCCGACATGCCAGGAATGTTGTAAGACATTACATCAGAGGTGTTAGGTTGCCTTAGGCTCGGATATATCGCGTTATAGGTGTATATAATGTTCCCACCGAGGAGTAGGGGCCGACGAGCCAGGAATATTGTAAAATATTACATTCGACCTGTAAGAATGCCTCATGCTAGGATATATAACGTTATAGACGTATATAAAGTTCCCACATCGAAGTAGGTGCCGACGAGCCAGGAGTGTTGTAAAATATTACGCTCGACATGTTAGGTTGCCTTAGGCTAGGATATATAGCGATATAGACGTATATAATGTTCCCATCGAGAAATAGCGGTCGGCGCGCCACGAATGTAGTAAAATATTACATCCGAGATGTTAGGATTGCCTTAGGTTAGGATATATAACGCTATAGACGTACATAATGTTCCCACCGAGAAGGAGGTGCCGACGCGCCAGGAATGTTGTAAAATATTACATCCGAGATGTTAGGTTGCCTTAAGTTAGGATATACAACGTTATAGACGTATATGACGTTCCCACCGAGAAGTAGTTGCCGACGCGCCAGGAATATTGTAAAATATTACATTCGAGATGTTAGGTTGCCTTAGGTTAGGATATATGGCGTTATAGACGTATATAATGTTCCCACCGAGAAGTAGGGGCCGGCGCGCCAGGAATGTAGTAAAATATTACATCCGAGATGTTAGGTTGCCTTAGGCTAGGATATGTAAAGTTATAGACGAATATAATGTTCCCACCGAGAAATAGGTGCCGGCGCGCCAGGAATGTTGTAAAATATTACATCCGAGATGTTAGGATTGCCTTAGGCTAAGATATATAGCGTTATAGACGTATATAATGTTCCCACCAAGAAGTAGGGGCCGAAGTGACTGGAATGTTGTAAAATATTACATTCGACATGTTAGTTTGCCTTAGGCTAGGATATATAGCGTTATAGACGTATATAATGTTCCCACCGAGAAGTAGAGGCCGACGTGCCAGGAATGTAGTAAAATATTACATCCGAGATGTTAGGTTGCCTTAGGTTAGGATATATGGCGTTATAGACGTATATAATGTTCCCACCGAGAAGTAGGGGCCAGCGCGCCAGGAATGTAGTAAAATATTACATCCGAGATGTTAGGTTGCCTTAGGTTAGGATATATAACGTTATTGACTTATATAATGTTCCCACGGAGAAATAGGGGCCGACGCGTCAGGAATGTTGTAAAATTATACTTTCGACATGTTAGGATTGCCTTAGGCTAGCATATATAGCGATATATACGTATATAATGTTCCCACTGAGAAATAGGTGCCGGCGCGCCAGGAATGTTGTAAAATATTACATCCGAGATGTTAGGATTGCCTTACGCTAGGATAAATAACGTTATAGACGTATATAATGTTCCCACCGAGAAGTAGGGGTCGAAGTGACGGGAATGTTGTAAAATATTACATTCGACATGTTAGTTTGCCTTAGGCTAGGATATATAGCGTTATAGACGTATATAATGTTCCCACCGAGAAGTAGGGGCCGGCGCGCCAGGAATGATGTAAAATATTACACTCGACATGTTAGGTTGCCTTAGGCTAGTATATATAGCGATATAGACGTATATAATGTTCCCACTGAGAAATAGGTGCCGGCGCGCCAGGAATGTTGTAAAATATTTCATCCGAGGTGTTAGGATTGCCTTAGGCTAAGATATATAACGTTATAGACGTACATAATGTTCCCACCGAGAAGGAGGTGCCGACGCGCCAGGAATGTTGTAAAATATTACATCCGAGATGTTAGGTTGCCTTAGGTTAGGATATACAACGTTATAGACGTATATGACGTTCCCACCGAGAAGTAGTTGCCGATGCGCCAGGAATATTGTAAAATATTACGTTCGACATGTTAGGTTGTCTCAGGCTAGGACATATAGCGTTAAAGACGTATATAATATTCCCACCGAGAAGTAGGGGCCGAAGTGACGGGAATGTTGTAAAATATTACATTCGACATGTTAGTTTGCCTTAGGCTAGGATATATAGCGTTATAGACGTATATAATGTGCCCACCGAGAAGTAGGGGCCGACGTGCCAGGAATGTAGTAAAATATTGCATCCGAGATGTTAGGTTGCCTTAGGTTAGGATATATAGCGTTATAGACGTATATAATGTTCCCACCGAGAAGTAGGGGCCAGCGCGCCAGGAATGTAGTAAAATATTACATCCGAGATGTTAGGTTGCCTTAGGTTAGGATATATAACGTTATTGACTTATATAATGTTCCCACGGAGAAATAGGTGCCGACGCGTCAGGAATGCTGTAAAATTATACTTTCGACATGTTAGGATTGCCTTAGGCTAGGATATATATCGTTAAAGACATATATAATGTTCCCACCGAGAAATAGGTGCCGACACGCCAGGAATGTTGTAAAACATTACATCCGAGGTGTTAGGTTGCCTTAGGCTCGGATATATAGCGTTATAGGCGTATATAATGTTCCCACCGAGGAGTAGGGACCGACGAGCCAGGAATATTGTAAAATATTACGCTCGACATGTTAAGTTATCTTAGGTTAGGATATATAACGTTATAGACGTATATACTGTTCCCACCGAGAAGTAGTTGCCGACGCGCCAGGAATATTGTAAAATATTACATTCGACATGTTAGGTTGTCTCAGGCTAGGACATATAGCGTTAAAGACGTATATAATATTCCCACCGAGAAATAGGGGCCGACACGCCAGGAATGTTGCAAAACATTACATCCGAGGTGTAAGGTTCCCTTAGGTTAGGATATATAACGTTATAGACGCATATAATGTTCCCACCGAGAAGTAGGGGCCGGTGCGCAACGAATGTAGTAAAATATTACATCCGAGATGTTAGGTTTCCTTAGGTTAGGATATATAACGTTATAGACGTACATAATGTTCCCACCGAGAAGGAGGTGCCGACGCGCCAGGAATGTTGTAAAATATTACATCCGAGATGTTAGGTTGCCTTAGGTTAGGATCTATGGCGTTATAGACGTATATAATGTTCCCACCGAGAAGTAGGGGCCAGCGCGCCAGGAATGTAGTAAAATATTACATCCGAGATGTTAGGTTGCCTTAGGTTAGGATATATAACGTTATTGATTTATATAATGTTCCCACGTAGAAATAGGGGCCGACGCGTCAGGAATGTTGTAAAATTATACTTTCGACATGTTAGGATTGCCTTAGGCTAGGATATATATCGTTAAAGACATATATAATGTTCGCACCGAGAAATAGGTGCCGACACGCCAAGAATGTTGTAAAACATTACATCCGAGGTGTTAGGTTGCCTTAGGCTCGGACATATAACGTTATAGACGTATATACAGTTCCCACCGAGAAGTATTGGCCGACGCGCCAGGAATAATGTAAAATATTATATTCGACATGTTAGGTTGTCTCAGGCTAGGACATATAGCGTTACAGACATATATAATGTTCCCACCGAGAAATAGGGGCCGACACGCCAGGAATGTTGTAAAACATTACATCCGAAGTGTGAGGTTCCCTTAGGTTAGGATATATAACGTTATAGACGCTCATAATGTTCCCACCGAGAAGGAGGTGCCGACGCGCCAGGTATGTTGTAAAATATTACATCCGAGATGTTAGGATTGCCTTAGGCTAGGATATATAACGTTATAGATGTATATAATGTTCCCACCGAGAAGTAGGGGCCGGTGCGCCACGAATGTAGTAAAATATTACATCCGAGATGTTAGGTTGCCTTAGGCTAGGATATATATCTTTAAAGACGTATATAATGTTCCCACCGAGAAGTAGGGGCCGACACGCCAGGAATGTTGTAAAACATTACATCCGAGGTGTTAGGTTGCCTTAGGCTCGGATATATAGCGTTATAGGCGTATATAATGCTCCCACCGAGGAGTAGGGGCCGACGAGCAAGGAATATTGTAAAATATTACATTCGACATGTAAGGATGCCTTATGCTAGGATATATAACGTTATAGACGTATATAAAGTTCCCACCTCGAAGTAGGTGCCGACGAGCCAGGAATGTTGTAAAATATTACGCTCGACATGTTAGGTTGCCTTAGGCTAGGATATATAGCGATATAGACGTATATAATGTTCCCACTGAGAAATAGGTGCCGGCGCGCCAGGAATGTTGTAAAATATTACATCCGAGGTGTTAGGATTGCCTTAGGCTAAGATATATAACGTTATAGACGTATATAATGTTCCCACCGAGAAGTAGGGGCCGGCGCGCCAGGAATAATGTAAAATATTATATTCGACATGTTAGGTTGTCTCAGGCTAGGACATATAGCGTTACAGACATATATAATGTTCCCACCGAGAAATAGGGGCCGACACGCCAGGAATGTTGTAAAACATTACATCCGAAGTGTTAGGTTCCCTTAGGTTAGGATATATAACGTTATAGACGCTCAAAATGTTCCCACCGAGAAGGAGGTGCCGACGCGCCAGGTATGTTGTAAAATATTACATCCGACATGTTAAGATGCCTTAGGTTAGGATATATAACGTTATAGACGTATATACTGTTCCCACCGAGAAGTAGTTGCCGACGCGCCAGGAATATTGTAAAATATTACATTCGACATGTTAGGTTGTCTCAGGCTAGGACATATAGCGTTAAAGACGTATATAATATTCCCACCGAGAAATAGGGGCCGACACGCCAGGAATGTTGTAAAACATTACATCCGAGGTGTAAGGTTCCCTTAGGTTAGGATATATAACGTTATAGACGCATATAATGTTCCCACCGAGAAGTAGGGGCCGACACGCCAGGAATGTTGTAAAACATTACATCCGAAGTGTTAGGTTCCCTTAGGTTAGGATATATAACGTTATAGACGCTCATAATGTTCCCACCGAGAAGGAGGTGCCGACGCGCCAGGTATGTTGTAAAATATTACATTCGACATGTTAGTTTGCCTTAGGCTAGGATATATAGCGTTATAGACGTATATAATGTTCCCACCGAGAAGTAGGGGCCGACACGCCAGGAATGTTGTAAAACATTACATCCGAAGTGTTAGGTTCCCTTAGGTTAGGATATATAACGTTATAGACGCTCATAATGTTCCCACCGAGAAGGAGGTGCCGACGCGCCAGGTATGTTGTAAAATATTACATCCGACATGTTAAGTTGCCTTAGGTTAGGATATATAACGTTATAGACGTATATACAGTTCCCACCGAGAAGTAGTTGCCGACGCGCCAGGAATAATGTAAAATATTATATTCGACATGTTAGGTTGTCTCAGGCTAGGACATATAGCGTTACAGACATATATAACGTTCCCACCGAGAAGTAGGTGCCGACGCGCCAGGAATGTTGTAAAATATTACATCCGAGATGTTAGGATTGCCTTAGGCTAGGATATATAACGTTATAGATGTATATAATGTTCCCACCGAGAAGTAGGGGCCGGTGCGCCACGAATGTAGTAAAATATTACATCCGAGATGTTAGGTTGCCTTAGGCTAGGATATATATCTTTAAAGACGTATATAATGTTCCCACCGAGAAATAGGGGCCGACACGCCAGGAATGTTGTAAAATATTACGCTCGACATGTTAAGTTGTCTTAGGTTAGGATATATAACGTTATAGACGTATATACAGTTCCCACCGAGAAGTAGTTGCCGACGCGCCAGGAATAATGTAAAATATTATATTCGACATGTAAGGATGCCTTATGCTAGGATATATAACGTTATAGACGTATATAAAGTTCCCACCTCGAAGTAGGTGCCGACGAGCCAGGAATGTTGTAAAATATTACGCTCGACATGTTAGGTTGCCTTAGGTTAGGATATATGGCGTTATAGACGTATATAATGTTCCCACCGAGAAGTAGGGGCCAGCGCGCCAGGAATGTAGTAAAATATTACATCCGAGATGTTAGGTTGCCTTAGGTTAGGATATATAACGTTATTGACTTATATAATGTTCCAACGGAGAAATAGGGGCCGACGCGTCAGGAATGTTGTAAAATTATACTTTCGACATGTTAGGATTGCCTTAGGCTAGGATATATATCGCTAAAGACGTATATAATGTTTCCACCGAGAAATAGGGGCCGACACGCCAGGAATGTTGTAAAACATTACATCCAAGGTGTTAGGTTGCCTTAGGTTAGGATATATAACGTTATAGACGTATTTAATGTTCCCACCGAGAAGTAGGTGCCGACGCGCCAGGAATGTTGTAAAATGTGACATCCGAGATGTTCGGATTGCCTTAGGCTAGGATATATAACGTTATAGACGTATATAATGTTCCCACCGAGAAGTAGGGGCCGACGTGCCAGGAATGTAGTTAAATATTACATCCGAGATGTTAGGTTGCCTTAGGTTAGGATATATAGCGTTATAGACGTATATAATGTTCCCACCGAGAAGAAGGGGGCCGACGAGCCAGGAATATTGTAAAATATTACATCCGAGGTGTTAGGTTGCCTTAGGCTCGGATATATCGCGTTATAGGTGTATATAATGTTCCCACCGAGGAGTAGGGGCCGACGAGCCAGGAATATTGTAAAACATTACATCCGAGGTGTTAGGTTGCCTTAGGCTCGGATATATCGCGTTATAGGTGTATATAATGTTCCCACCGAGGAGTAGGGGCCGACGAGCCAGGAATATTGTAAAATATTACATTCGACCTGTAAGAATGCCTCATGCTAGGATATATAACGTTATAGACGTATATAAAGTTCCCACATCGAAGTAGGTGCCGACGAGCCAGGAGTGTTGTAAAATATTACGCTCGACATGTTAGGTTGCCTTAGGCTAGGATATATAGCGATATAGACGTATATAATGTTCCCACTGAGAAATAGGTGCCGGCGCGCCAGGAATGTTGTAAAATATTACATCCGAGGTGTTAGGATTGCCTTAGGCTAAGATATATAACGTTATAGACGTATATAATGTTCCCACCGAGAAGTAGGCGCCAACGAGCCAGGAATGTGGTGAAACATTACATTCGACATGTTAAGTTGCCTTAGGTTAGGATATATAACGTTATAGATGGATATACTATTCCCACCGAGAAGTAGTTGCCGACGCGCCAGGAATATTGTAAAATATTACATTCGACATGTAAGGATGCCTTATGCTAGGATATATAACGTTATAGACGTATATAAAGTTCCCACCGAGAAGTAGGTGCCGACGAGCCAGGAATGTTGTAAAATATTACGCTCGACATGTTAGGTTGCCTTGGGCTAGGATATATAGCGATATAGACGTATATAATGTTCCCACCGAGAAGGAGGTGCCGACGCGCCAGGAATGTTGTAAAATATTACATCCGAAATGTTAGGTTGCCTTAGGTTAGGATATATAACGTTATAGACGTATATGACGTTCCCACCGAGAAGTAGTTGCCGACGCGCCAGGAATATTGTAAAATATTACATTCGACATGTTAGGTTGTCTCAGGCTAGGACATATAGCGTTAAAGACCTATATAATATTCCCACCGAGAAGTAGGGGCCGAAGTGACGGGAATGTTGTAAGATATTACATTCGACATGTTAGTTTGCCTTAGGCTAGGATATATAGCGTTATAGACGTATATAATGTTCCCACCGAGAAGTAGGGGCCGACGTGACAGGAATGTAGTAAAATATTACATCCGAGATGTTAGGTTGCCTTAGGTTAGGATATATAGCGTTATAGACGTATATAATGTTCCCTCCGAGAAGTAGGGGCCGACGTGCCAGGAATGTAGTAAAATATTACATCCGAGATGTTAGGTTGCCTTAGGTTAGGATATATGGCGTTATAGACGTATATAATGTTCCCACCGAGAAGTAGGGGCCAGCGCGCCAGGAATGTAGTAAAATATTACATCCGAGATGTTAGGTTGCCTTAGGTTAGGATATATAACGTTATTGACTTATATAATGTCCCCACGGAGAAATAGGGGCCGACGCGTCAGGAATGTTGTAAAATTATACTTTCGACATGTTAGGATTGCCTTAGGCTAGGATATATATCGCTAAAGACGTATATAATGTTCCCACCGAGAAATAGGGGCCGACACGCCAGGAATGTTGTAAAACATTACATCCGAAGTGTTAGGTTCCCTTAGGTTAGGATATATAACGTTATAGACGCTCATAATGTTCCCACCGAGAAGGAGGTGCCGACGCGCCAGGTATGTTGTAAAATATTACATCCGACATGTTAAGTTGCCTTAGGTTAGGATATATAACGTTATAGACGTATATACTGTTCCCACCGAGAAGTAGTTGCCGACGCGCCAGGAATATTGTAAAATATTACATTCGACATGTTAGGTTGTCTCAGGCTAGGACATATAGCGTTAAAGACGTATATAATATTCCCACCGAGAAATAGGGGCCGACACGCCAGGAATGTTGTAAAACATTACATCCGAGGTGTTAGGTTGCCTTAGGTTTGGATATATAACGTTATAGACGTATTTAATGTTCCCACCGAGAAGTAGGTGCCGACGCGCCAGGAATGTTGTAAAATATGACATCCGAGATGTTAGGATTGCCTTAGGCTAGGATATATAACGTTATAGACGTATATAATGTTCCCACCGAGAAGTAGGGGCCGGTGCGCCACGAATGTAGTAAAATATTACATCCGAGATGTTAGGTTGCCTTAGACTAGAATATATAACGTTATAGGCGTATATAATGTTCCCACCGAGGAGTAGGGGCCGACGAGCCAGGAATATTGTAAAATATAACATTCGACATGTAAGGATGCCTTATGCTAGGATATATAACGTTATAGCCGTATATAAAGTTCCCACCTCGAAGTAGGTGCCGACGAGCCAGGAATGTTGTAAAATATTACGCTCGACATGTTAAGTTGTCTTAGGTTAGGATATATAACGTTATAGACGTATATACAGTTCCCACCGAGAAGTAGTTGCCGACGCGCCAGGAATAATGTAAAATATTATATTCGACATATAAGGATGCCTTATGCTAGGATATATGACGCTATAGACGTATATAAAGTTCCCACCTCGAAGTAGGTGCCGACGAGCCAGGAATGTTGTAAAATATTACGCTCGACATGTTAGGTTGCCTTAGGTTAGGATATATGGCGTTATAGACGTATATAATGTTCCCATCGAGAAATAGCGGTCGGCGCGCCAGGAATGTAGTAAAATATTACATCCGAGATGTTAGGTTGCCTTAGGCTAGGATATGTAATGTTATAGACGTATATAATGTTCCCACCGAGAAATAGGTGCCCGCGCGCCAGGAATGTTGTAAAATATTACATCCGAGATGTTAGGATTGCCTTAGGCTAAGATATATAGCGTTATAGACGTATATAAAGTTCCCACCGAGAAATAGGTGCCGGCGCGCCGGGAATGTTGTAAAATATTACATCCGAGGTGTTAGGATTGCCTTAGGCTAAGATATATAGCGTTATAGACGTATATAATATTCCCACCGAGAAGTAGGGGCCAACGAGCCAGGAATGTGGTGAAATATTACATTCGACATGTTAAGTTGCCTTAGGTTAGGATATATAACGTTATAGACGGATATACTGTTCCCACCGAGAAGTAGTTTCCGACGCGCCAGGAATATTGTAAAATATTACATTCGACAAGTAAGGATGCCTTATGCTAGGATATATAACGTTATAGACGTATATAATGTTCCCACCGAGAAGTAGGGGCCGAAGTGACGGGAATGTTGTAAAATATTACATTCGACATGTTAGTTTGCCTTAGGCTAGGATATATAGCGTTATAGACGTATATAATGTTCCCACCGAGAAGTAGGGGCCGACGTGCCAGGAATGTAGTAAAATATTACATCCGAGATGTTAGGTTGCCTTAGGTTAGGATGTATAGCGTTATAGACATATATAATGTTCCCACCGAGAAGTAGGGGCCGACGTGCCAGGAATGTGGTGAAACATTACATTCGACATGTTAAGTTGCCTTAGGTTAGGATATATAACGTTATAGACGGATATACTGTTCCCACCGAGAAGTAGTTGCCGACGCGCCAGGAATATTATAAAATATTACATTCGACATGTAAGGATGCCTTATGCCAGGATATATAACGTTATAGACGTATATAAAGTTCCCACCGAGAAGTAGGTGCCGACGAGCCAGGAATGTTGTAAAATATTACCCTCGACATGTTAGGTTGCCTTACGCTAGGATATATAGCGATATAGACGTATATAATGTTCCCATCGAGAAATAGAGGTCGGTGCGCCACGAATGTAGTAAAATATTACATCCGAGATGTTAGGATTGCCTTAGGCTAGGATATATCACGTTATAGACGTATATAATGTTCCCACCGAGAAGTAGGGGCCGGCGCGCCAGGAATGCTGTAAAATATTACATTCGACATGTTAGGTTGCCTTAGGCTAGTATATATAGCGATATAGACGTATGTAATGTTGCCACCGAGAAATAGGTGCCGGCGCGCCAGGAATGTTGTAAAATATTACTTCCGAGGTGTTAGGATTGCCTTAGGCTAAGATATACAACGTTATAGACGTATATAATGTTCCCACCGAAAAGTAGGGGCCGGCGCGCCAGGAATGTAGTAAAATATTACATCCGAGATGTTAGGTTGCCTTAGACTAGGATATGTAACGTTATAGACGTATATAAAGATCCCACCGAGAAGTAGGGGCCGACGAGCCACGAATGTTGTAAAATATTACGCTCGACATGTTAGGTTGCCTTAGGCTAGCATATATAGCGACATAGACGTATATAATGTTCCCATCGAGAAATAGCGGTCGGCGCGCCACGAATGTAGTAAAATATTACATCCGAGATGTTAGGTTCCCTTAGGTTAGAATATATAACGTTATAGACGTATATAATGTTCCCACCGAGAAGTAGGGGCCAACGAGCCAGAAATGTTGTAAAATATTACGCTCGACATGTTAGGTTGCCTTAGGCTATGATATATAGCGATATAGACGTATATAATATTCCCACCGAGAAGTAGGTGCCGGCGCGCCAGGAATGCTGTAAAATATTACATTCGACATGATAGGTTGCCTTAGGCTAGTATATATAGGGATATAGACGTATATAATGTTCCCACCGAGAAATAGGTGTCGGCGCGCCAGGAATGTTGTAAAATATTACATCCGACGTGTTAGGATTGCCTTAGGCTAAGATATATAACGTTATAGACGTATATAATGTTCCCACCGAGAAGTAGGGGCCGAAGTGACGGGAATGTTGTAAAATATTACATCCGAGATGTTAGGTTGCCTTATGCTAGGATATATAACGTTATAGACGTATATAAAGTTCCCACCGAGAAGTAGGTGCCGACGAGCCTGGAATGTTGTAAAATATTACGCTCGACATGTTAGGTTGCCTTAGGCTAGGATATATAGCGATATAGACGTATATAATGTTCCCACCGAGAAATAGGTGATGGCACGCCAGGAATGTTGTAAAATATTACATCCGAGATGTTAGGATTGCCTTAGGTTAGGATATATAACGTTATTGACTTATATAATTTTCCCACCGAGAAATAGGGGCCGACGCCCCAGGAATGATGTAAAATATTACATCCGAAATGTTAGTTTCCCTTAGGTTAGGATATATAACGTTATAGACGTATATAATGTTCCCACCGAGAAGTAGGGGCCAACGAGCCAGGAATGTGGTAAAATATTACATTCGACATGTTAAGTTGTCTTAGGTTAGGATATATATCGGTATAGACGTATATACAGATCCCACCGAGAAGTAGTTGCCGACGCGCCAGGAATATTGTAAAATATTATATTCGACAAGTTATGTTGCCATAGGCTAGGATATATAGCGTTAAAGACGTATGTAATGTTCCCACCGAGAAATAGGTGCCGGCGCGCCAGGAATGTTGTAAAATATTACATCTGAGGTGTTAGGATTGCCTTAGGCTAAGATATACAACGTTATAGACGTATATAATGTTCCCACCGAGAAGTAGGGGCCAACGAGCCAGGAATGTGGTGAAACATTACATTCGACATGTTAAGTTGCCTTAGGTTAGGATATATAACGTTATAGACGTATATAATGTTCCCACCGAGAAGTAGGGGCCAACGAGACAGGAATTTGGTAAAATATTACATTCGACATGTTAAGTTGTCTTAGGTTAGGATATATATCGTTATAGACGTATATACAGATCCCACCGAGAAGTAGTTGCCGACGCGCCAGGAATATTGTAAAATATTATATTCGACAAGTTATGTTGCCATAGGCTAGGATATATAGCGTTAAAGACGTATGTAATGTTCCCACCGAGAAATAGGTGCCGGCGCGCCAGGAATGTTGTAAAATATTACATCCGAGGTGTTAGGATTGCCTTAGGCTAAGATATACAACGTTATAGAAGTATATAATGTTCCCACCGAGAAGTAGGGGCCGACGAGCCTGGAATGTTGTAAAATATTACGCTCGACATGTTAGGTTGCCTTAGGATAGGATATATAGCGATATAGACGTATATAATGTTCCCACCGAGAAATAGGTGATGGCACGCCAGGAATGTTGTAAAATATTACATCCGAGATGTTAGGATTGCCTTAGGCTAGGATATATATCGTTATAGACGTATATAATGTTCCCACCGAGAAGTAGGGGCCGAAGTGACGGGAATGTTGCAAAATATTACATCCGAGATGTTAGGTTGCCTTAGGTTAGGATATATAACGTTATTGACTTATATAATTTTCCCACCGAGAAATAGGGGCCGACGCCCCAGGAATGATGTAAAATATTACATCCGAAATGTTAGTTTCCCTTAGGTTAGGATATATAACGTTATAGACGTATATAATGTTCCCACCGAGAAGTAGGGGCCAACGAGCCAGGAATGTGGTAAAATATTACATTCGACATGTTAAGTTGTCTTAGGTTAGGATATATATCGTTATAGACGTATATACAGATCCCACCGAGAAGTAGTTGCCGACGCGCCAGGAATATTGTAAAATATTATATTCGACAAGTTATGTTGCCATAGGCTAGGATATATAGCGTTAAAGACGTATGTAATGTTCCCACCGAGAAATAGGTGCCGGCGCGCCAGGAATGTTGTAAAATATTACATCCGAGGTGTTAGGATTGCCTTAGGCTAAGATATACAACGTTATAGACGTATATAATGTTCCCACCGAGAAGTAGGGGCCAACGAGCCAGGAATGTGGTGAAACATTACATTCGACATGTTAAGTTTCCTTAGGTTAGGATATATAACGTTATAGACGTATATAATGTTCCCACCGAGAAGTAGGGGCCAACGAGCCAGGAATTTGGTAAAATATTACATTCGACATGTTAAGTTGTCTTAGGTTAGGATATATATCGTTATAGACGTATATACAGATCCCACCGAGAAGTAGTTGCCGACGCGCCAGGAATGCTGTAAAATATTACATTCGACACGATAGGTTGCCTTAGGCTAGTATATATAGGGATATAGACGTATATAATGTTCCCACCGAGAAATAGGTGTCGGCGCGCCAGGAATGTTGTAAAATATTACATCCGACGTGTTAGGATTGCCTTAGGCTAAGATATATAACGTTATAGACGTATATAATGTTCCCACCGAGAAGTAGGGGCCGAAGTGACGGGAATGTTGTAAAATATTACATCCGAGATGTTAGGTTGCCTTATGCTAGGATATATAACGTTATAGACGTATATAAAGTTCCCACCGAGAAGTAGGTGCCGACGAGCCTGGAATGTTGTAAAATATTACGCTCGACATGTTAGGTTGCCTTAGGCTAGGATATATAGCGATATAGACGTATATAATGTTCCCACCGAGAAATAGGTGATGGCACGCCAGGAATGTTGTAAAATATTACATCCGAGATGTTAGGATTGCCTTAGGCTAGGATATATATCGTTATAGACGTATATAATGTTCCCACCGAGAAGTAGGGGCCGAAGTGACGGGAATGTTGTAAAATATTACATCCGAGATGTTAGGTTGCCTTAGGTTAGGATATATAACGTTATTGACTTATATAATTTTCCCACCGAGAAATAGGGGCCGACGCCCCAGGAATGATGTAAAATATTACATCCGAAATGTTAGTTTCCCTTAGGTTAGGATATATAACGCTATAGACGTATATAATGTTCCCACCGAGAAGTAGGGGCCAACGAGCCAGGAATGTGGTAAAATATTACATTCGACATGTTAAGTTGTCTTAGGTTGGGATATATATCGTTATAGACGTATATACAGATCCCACCGAGAAGTAGTTGCCGACGCGCCAGGAATATTGTAAAATATTATATTCGACAAGTTATGTTGCCATAGGCTAGGATATATAGCGTTAAAGACGTATGTAATGTTCCCACCGAGAAATAGGTGCCGGCGCGCCAGGAATGTTGTAAAATATTACATCCGAGGTGTTAGGATTGCCTTAGGCTAAGATATACAACGTTATAGACGTATCTAATGTTCCCACCGAGAAGTAGGGGCCAACGAGCCAGGAATGTGGTGAAACATTACATTCGACATGTTAAGTTGCCTTAGGTTAGGATATATAACGTTATAGACGTATATAATGTTCCCACCGAGAAGTAGGGGCCAACGAGCCAGGAATTTGGTAAAATATTACATTCGACATGTTAAGTTGTCTTAGGTTAGGATATATATCGTTATAGACGTATATACAGATCCCACCGAGAAGTAGTTGCCGACGCGCCAGGAATATTGTAAAATATTATATTCGACAAGTTATGTTGCCATAGGCTAGGATATATAGCGTTAAAGACGTATGTAATGTTCCCACCGAGAAATAGGTGCCGGCGCGCCAGGAATGTTGTAAAATATTACATCCGAGGTGTTAGGATTGCCTTAGGCTAAGATATACAACGTTATAGACGTATATAATGTTCCCACCGAGAAGTAGGGGCCAACGAGCCAGGAATGTGGTGAAACATTACATTCGACATGTTAAGTTGCCTTAGGTTAGGATATATAACGTTATAGACGGATATACAGTTCCCACCGAGAAGTAGTTGCCGACGCGCCAGGAATATTGTAAAATATTACATTCGACATGTAAGGATGCCTTATGCTAGGATATATAACGTTATATACGTATAGAAAGTTCCCACCGAGAAGTAGGTGCCGACGAGCCAGGAATGTTGTAAAATATTACGCTCGACATGTTAGGTTGCCTTAGGCTGGGATATATAGCGATATAGACGTATATAATGTTCCCATCGAGAAATAGCGGTCGGCGCGCCACGAATGTAGTAAAATATTACATCCGAGATGTTAGGTTGCCTTATGCTAGGATATATAACGTTATAGACGTATATAAAGTTCCCACCGAGAAGTAGGTGCCGACGCGCCAGGAATGTTGTAAAATATTACATTCGACATGATAGGTTGCCTTAGGCTAGTATATATAGCGATATAGACGCATATAATGTTCCCACCGAGAAATAGGTGTCGGCGCGCCAGGAATGTTGTAAAATATTACATCCGACGTGTTAGGATTGCCTTAGGCTAAGATATATAACGTTATAGACGTATATAATGTTCCCACCGAGATGTAGGGGCCGAAGTGACGGGAATGTTGTAAAATATTACATCCGAGATGTTAGGTTGCCTTATGCTAGAATATATAACGTTATAGACGTATATAAAGTTCCCACCGAGAAGTAGGTGCCGACGAGCCTGGAATGTTGTAAAATATTACGCTCGACATGTTAGGTTGCCTTAGGCTAGGATATATAGCGATATAGACGTATATAATGTTCCCACCGAGAAATAGGTGATGGCACGCCTGGAATGTTGTAAAATATTACATCCGAGATGTTAGGATTGCCTTAGGCTAGGATATATATCGTTATAGACGTATATAATGTTCCCACCGAGAAGTAGGGGCCGAAGTGACGGGAATGTTGTAAAATATTACATCCGAGATGTTAGGTTGCCTTAGGTTAGGATATATAACGTTATTGACTTATATAATTTTCCCACCGAGAAATAGGGGCCGACGCCCCAGGAATGCTGTAAAATATAACATCCGAAATGTTAGTTTCCCTTAGGTTAGGATATATTACGTTATAGACGTATATAATGTTCCCACCGAGAAGTAGGGGCCAACGAGCCAGGAATGTGGTAAAATATTACATTCGACATGTTAAGTTGTCTTAGGTTAGGATATATAACGTTATAGACGTATATACAGATCCCACCGAGAAGTAGGTGCCGACGAGCCAGGAATGTTGTAAAATATTACGCTCGACATGTTAGGTTGCCTTAGGCTGGGATATATAGCGATATAGACGTATATAATGTTCCCACCGAGAAGTAGGGGCCGAAGTGACGGGAATGTTGTAAAATATTACATCCGAGATGTTAGGTTGCCTTAGGTTAGGATATATAGCGTTATAGACGTACATAATGTTCCCACCGAGAAGTAGGTGCCGACGCGCTAGGAATGTTGTAAAATATTACTTCCGAGATGTTAGGATTGCCTTAGGCTAGGATATATAGCGTTACAGACGTATATAATGTTCCCACCGAAAAGTAGGGGCCGGCGCGCCAGGAATGTAGTAAAATATTACATCCGAGATGTTAGGTTGCCTTAGGCTAGGATATGTAACGTTATAGACGTATATAATGTTCCCACCTAGAAGTAGTTGCCGACGCGCCAGGAATATTGTAAAATATTACATTCGACATGTAAGGTTGCCTTATGCTAGGATATATAACGTTATAGACGTATATAAATTTCCCACCGAGAAGTAGGTGCCGACGAGCCAGGAATGTTGTAAAATATTACGCTCGACATGTTAGGTTGCCTTATGCTAGGATACATAACGTTATAGACGTATATAAAGTTCCCACCGAGAAGTAGGTGCCGACGCGCCAGGAATGTTGTAAAATATTACGCTCGACAAGTTAGGTTGCCATAGGCTAGGATATATAGCGTTAAAGACGTATATAATGTTCCCACCGAGAAATAGGTGCCGGCGAGCCAGGAATGTTGTCAAATATTACATCCGAGGTGTTACGATTGCCTTAGGCTAAGATATATAACGTTATAGACGTATATAATGTTCCCACCGAGAAGTAGGTGCCGAAGTGACGGGAATGTTGTAAAATATTACATCCGAGAAGTTAGGTTGCCTTAGGTTAGGATATATAGCGTTATAGACGTATATAATGTTCCCACCGAGAAGTAGGGGCCGACGTGCCAGGAATGTAGTAAAATATTACATCCGAGATGTTAGGTTGCCTTAGGGTAGGATATATAACGTTATAGACGTACATAATGTTCCCACCGAGAAGTAGGTGCCGACGCGCTAGGAATGTTGTAAAATATTACTTCCGAGATGGTAGGATTGCCTTAGGCTAGGACATATAGCGTTACAGACGTATATAATGTTCCCACCGAAAAGTAGGGGCCGGCGCGCCAGGAATGTAGTAAAATATTACATCCGAGATGTTAGGTTGCCTTAGGCTAGGATATGTAAAGTTATAGACGTATATAATGTTCCCACCGAGAAATAGGTGCCGGCGCGCCAGGAATGTTGTAAAATATTACATCCGAGATGTTAGGATTGCCTTAGGCTAAGATATATAACGTTATAGACGTATATGATGTTCCCGCCGAGAAGTAGGGGCCGAAGTGACGGGAATGTTGTAAAATATTACATTCGACATGTTATTTTGCCTTAGGCTAGGATATATAGCGTTATAGACGTATATAATGTTCCCACCGAGAAGTAGGGGCCGGCGCGCCAGGAATGTAGTAAAATATTACATCCGAGATGTTAGGTTTCCTAAGGCTAGGATATGTAACGTTATAGACGTATATAATGTTCCCACCTAGAAGTAGTTGCCGACGCGCCAGGAATGTTGTAGAATATTACATCCGACATGTTAAGTTGCCTTAGGTTAGGATATATAACGTTAAAGACGTGTATACTGTTCCCACCGAGAAGTAGTTGCCGACGCGCCAGGAATATTGTAAAATACTACATTCGACATGTTAGGTTGTCTCAGGCTAGGACATATATCGTTAAAGGCGTATATAATATTCCCACCGAGAAATAGGGGCCGACACGCCAGGAATGTTGTAAAACATTACATCCGAGGTGTTAGATTGCCTTAGGCTAGGATATATAGCGTTATAGACGTATATAATGTTCCCATCGAGAAATAGCGGTCGGCGCGCCACGAATGTAGTAAAATATTACATCCGAGATGTTAGGGTTGCCTTAGGTTAGGATATATAACGTTATAGACGCTCATAATGTTCCCACCGAGAAGTAGGGGCCGGCGAGCCTGGAATGTTGTAAAATATTACGCTCAACATGTTAGGTTGCCTTAGGCTGGGATATATAGCGATATAGACGTATATAATGTTCCCACCGAGAAGTAGGGGCCGCCCCGCCAGGAATGTTGTAAAATATTACATTCGACGTGTTAGGATTGCCTTAGGCTAGGATATACAACGTTATAGACGTATACGATATTCCCACCGAGGAGTACGGGCCGACACGACAAGAATGTTGTCAAATATTGCATCCGAGATGTTAGGTTCCTTTAGGTTAGGATATATAACGTTATAGACGTATATAATGTTCCCACCGTGAAGTGGGGGCCGACGAGCCAGGAATGTTGTAAAATATTACGCTCGACATGTTAGGTTGCCTTAGGCTATGATATATAGCGTTACAGACGTATATAATGTTCCCACCGAGAAGTAGGGGCCGGCGCGCCAGGAATGTAGTAAAATATAACATCCGAGATGTTGGGTTGCCTTAGGCTAGGATAAGTAACGTTATGGACGTATATAATGTTCCCACCGAGAAGTAGGGGCCGAAGAGCCAGGAATGTAGTAAAATATTACATCCGAGATGTTAGGTTGCCTTAGGTTAGGATATATGACGTTATAGACTTATATACTGTTCCCACCGAGAAGTTGGTGCCGACGCGCCATGAATGTTGTCAAATATTACATCCGAGATGTTAGGATTACCTTAGGCTAGGATATATAACGTTATAGACGTATATAATGTTCCCACCGAGAAGTAGGTGCCGAAGTGACGGGAATGTTCTAAAATATTTCATTCGACATGTTAGTTTGCCTTAGGCTAGGATATATAGCGTTATAGACTTGTATGATGTTCCCACCGAGAAGTAGTGGCCGACGTGCCAGGAATGTAGTAAAATATTACGCTCGACATGTTAGGTTGCCTTAGGCTATGATATATAGCGATATAGACGTATATAATATTCCCACCGAGAAGTGCGGGCCGGCGCGCCAGGAATGTAGTGAAATATTACATCCGAGATGTTAGGTTGCCTTAGGCTAGGATATGTAAAGTTATAGACGTATATAATGTTCCCACCGAGAAGTAGGGGCCGCCGCGCCAGGAATGTTGTAAAATATTACATTCGACGTGTTAGGATTGCCTTAGGCTAGGATATATAACGTTATAGACGTATACGATATTCCCACCGAGGAGTACGGGCCGACACGACAAGAATGTTGTCAAATATTACATCCGAGGTGTTAGGTTCCCTTAGGTTAGGATATATAACGTTATAGACGTATATAATGTTCCCACCGAGAAGTAGGGGCCGTCGAGCCAGGAATGTTGTAAAATATTACGCTCGACATGTTAGGTTGCCTTAGGCTATGATATATAGCGATACAGACGTATATAATGTTCCCACCGAGAAGTGGGGGCCGGCGCGCCAGGAATGTAGTGAAATATTACATCCGAGATGTTAGGTTGCCTTAGGCTAGGATATGTAAAGTTATAGACGTATATAATGTTCCCACCGAGAAGTAGGGGCCGCCGCGCCAGGAATGATGTAAAATATTACATTCGACGTGTTAGGATTGCCTTAGGCTAGGATATATAACGTTATAGACGTATACGATATTCCCACCGAGGAGTACGGGCCGACACGACAAGAATGTTGTCAAATATTACATCCGAGGTGTTAGGTTCCCTTAGGTTAGGATATATAACGTTATAGACGTATATAATGTTCGCACCGAGAAGTAGGGGCCGACGAGCCAGGAATGTTGTAAAACATTACGCTCGACATGTTAGGTTGCCTTAGGCTATGATATATAGCGATACAGACGTATATAATGTTCCCACCGAGAAGTGGGGGCCGGCGCGCCAGGAATGTAGTGAAATATTACATCCGAGATGTTAGGTTGCCTTAGGCTAGGATATGTAAAGTTATAGACATATATAATGTTCCCACCGAGAAATAGGTGCCGGCGCGCCAGTAATGTAGTAAAATATTACATCCGAGATGTTAGGATTGCCTTAGGCTAGGGTATATATCGTTATAGACGTATATAATGTTCCCACCGAGAAGTAGGGGCCGAAGTGACGGGAATGTTGTAAAATATTACATCCGAGATGTTAGGTTGCCTTAGGTTAGGATATATAACGTTATTGACTTATATAATTTTCCCATCGAGAAATAGGGGCCGACGCCCCAGGAATGATGTAAAATATTACATCCGAAATGTTAGTTTCCCTTAGGTTAGGATATATAACGTTATAGACGTATATAATGTTCCCACCGAGAAGTAGGGGCCAACGAGCCAGGAATGTGGTAAAATATTACATTCGACATGTTAAGTTGTCTTAGGTTAGGATATATAACGTTATAGACGTATATACAGATCCCACCGAGAAGTAGTTGCCGACGCGCCAGGAATATTGTAAAATATTATATTCGACATGTTAGGTTGTCTCAGGCTAGGACATATAGCGTTATAGACATATATAATGTTCCCACCGAGAAATAGGGGCCGACACGCCAGGAATGTTGTAAAACATTACATCCGAGGTGTTAGGTTCCCTTAGGTTAGGATATATAACGTTATAGATGTACATAATGTTCCCACCGAGAAGGGGAGGTGCCGACGCGCCAGGAATGTTGTAAAATATTACATCCGACATGTTAAGTTGCCTTAGGTCAGGATATATAACGTTATAGACGTATATAATGTTCCCACCGAGAAGTAGGGGCCGGTGCGACACGAATGTAGTAAAATATTACATCCGAGATGTTAGGTTGCCTTAGACTAGGATATACAACGTTATAGACGTATATAATGTTCCCACCGAGAAGTAGGGGCCGAAGTGACGGGAATGTTGTAAAATATTACATCCGAGATGTTAGGTTGCCTTAGGTTAGGATATATAACGTTATTGACTTATATAATGTTCCCACCGAGAAATAGGGGCCGACGCCCCAGGAATGTTGTAAAATATTACGCTCGACATGTTAGGTTGCCTTAGGCTAGGATATATAGCGTTAAAGACGTATATAATGTTCCCACCCGAGAAATAGGGGCCGACACGCCAGGAATGTTGTAAAATATTACATCCGAGATGTTAGGTTCCCTTAGGTTAGAATATATAACGTTATAGACGTATATAATGTTCCCACCGAGAAGTAGGGGCCAACGAGCCAGGAATGTTGGAAAATATTACGCTCGACATGTTAGGTTGCCTTAGGCTGTGATATATAGCGATATAGACGTATATAATATTCCCACCGAGAAGTGGGGGCCGGCGCGCCAGGAATGTAGTAAAATATTACATCCGAGATGTTAGCTTGCCTTAGGCTAGGATATGTAAAGTTATAGACGTATATAATGTTCCCACCGAGAAATAGGTGCCGGCGCGCCAGGAATGTTGTAAAATATTACATCCGAGATGTTAGGATTGCCTTAGGCTAAGATATATAACGTTATAGACGTATATGATGTTCCCGCCGAGAAGTAGGGGCCGAAGTGACGGGAGTGTTGTAAAATATTACATCCGAGATGTTAGGTTGCCTAAGGCTAGGATATGTAACGTTATAGACGTATATAATGTTTCCACCTAGAAGTAGTTGCCGACGCGCCAGGAATGTTGTAGAATATTACATCCGACATGTTAAGTTGCCTTAGGTTAGGATATATAACGTTAAAGACGTATATACCGTTCCCACCGAGAAGTAGTTGCCGACGCGCCAGGAATATTGTAAAATACTACATTCGACATGTTAGGTTGTCTCAGGCTAGGACATATATCGCTAAAGGCGTATATAATATTCCCACCGAGAAATAGGGGCCGACACGCCAGGAATGTTGTAAAACATTACATCCGAGGTGTTAGGTTGCCTTAGGCTAGGATATATAGCGTTATAGACGAATATAATGTTCCCATCGAGAAATAGCGGTCGGCGCGCCACGAATGTAGTAAAATATTACATCCGAGATGTTAGGGTTGCCTTAGGTTAGGATATATAACGTTATAGACGCTCATAATGTTCCCACCGAGAAGTAGGGGCCGGCGCGCCAGGAATGCTGTAAAATATTACATTCGGCATGTTAGGTTGCCTTAAGCTAGTATATATAGCGATATAGACGTATATAATGTTCCCACCAAGAAATAGTTGCCGGCGCGCCAGGAATGTTGTAAAATATTACATCCGATGAGTTAGGATTGCCTTAGGCTAAGTTATATAACATTATAGACGTATATAATGTTCCCACCGAGAAGTAGGGGCCGAAGTGACGGGAATGTTGTAAAATATTACATCCGAGATGTTAGTTTGCCTTAGGCTAGGATATATAACGTTATAGACGTATATAAAGTTCCCACCGAGAAGTAGGTGCCGACGAGCCAGGAATGTTGTAAAATATTACGCTCGACATGTTAGGATTGCCTTAGGCTAAGATATATAACGTTATAGAAGTATATAATGTTCCCACCGAGAAGTAGGGGCCGAAGTGACGGGAATGTTGTAAAATATTACATACGACATGTTAGTTTGCCTTAGGCTAGGATATATAACGTTATAGACGTATATAATGTTCCCACCGCGAAGTAGGGGCCGACGTGCCAGGAATGTAGTAAAATATTACTTCCGAGATGTTAGGATTGCCTTAGGCTAGGATATATAGCGTTAGAGACGTATATAATGTTCCCACCGAAAAGTAGGGGCAGGCGCGCCAGGAATGTAGTAAAATATTACATCCGAGATGTTAGGTTGCCTTAGGCTAGGATATGTAACGTTATAGACGTATATAATGTTCCCACCTAGAAGTAGTTGCCGGCGTGCCAGGAATATTGTAAAATATTACATTCGACATGTAAGGTTGCCTTATGCTAGGATACATAACGTTATAGACGTATATAAAGTTCCCACCGAGAAGTAGGTGCCGACGAGCCAGGAATGTTGTAAAACATTACATCCGAGGTGTTAGGTTGCCTTAAGCTAGGATATATAGCGTTATAGACGTATATAATGTTCCCACCGAGAAGTAGGGACCGACGAGCCAGGAATGTTGTAAAATATTACGCTCGGCATGCTAGGTTGCCTTACGTTATGATATATAGCGATATAGACGTATATAATGTTCCCACCGAGAAGTAGGGTCCGAAGTGACGGGAATGTTGTAAAATATTACATCCGAGATGTTAGGTTGCCTTAGGTTAGGATATATAACGTTATTGACTTGTATAATTTTCCCACCGAGAAATAGGGGCCGACGCCCCAGGAACGATGTAAAATTTTACATTCGACATGTTAGGATTGCCTTAGGCTAGGATATATAACGTTATAGACGTATATACTGTTCCGACCGAGAAGTAGGTGCCGATGCGCCAGGAATGTTGTAAAACATTACATCCGAGGTGTTAGGTTCCCTTAGGTTAGGATATATAACGTTATAGACGTATATAATGTTCCCAATGAGAAGGAGGTGCCGACGCGCCAGGAATGTTGTAAAATATTACATCCGACATGTTAAGTTGCCTTAGGTTAGGATATATAACGTTATAGACGTATATACTGTTCCCACCGAGAAGTAGTTGCCGACGCGCCAGGAATATTGTAAAATATTACATTCGACATGTTAGGTTGTCTCAGGCTAGGACATATAGCGTTAAAGGCGTATATAATATTCCCACCGAGAAATAAGGGCCGACACGCCAGGAATGTAGTAAAATATTACGCTCGACATTTTTAGTTGCCTTAAGTTAGGATATATGGCGTTATAGACGTATATAATGTTCCAACCGAGAAGTAGGGGCCAGCGCGCCAGGAATGTGGTAAAATATTACATCCGGTATGTTAGGTTGCCTTAGGTTAGGATATATAACGTTATAGACGTATATAATGTTCCCACCGAGAAGTAGGGGCTAACGCGCCAGGAATGTGGTAAAATATTACATTCGACATGTTAAGTTGTCTTAGGTTAGGATATATAACGTTATAGACGTATATACAGTTCCCACCGAGAAGTAGGGGCCGAAGTGACGGGAATGTTGTAATATATTACATCCGAGATGTTAGGTTCCCTTAGGTTAGAATATATAACGTTATAGACGTATATAATGTTCCCACCGAGAAGTAGGGGCCGACTCGCCAGGAATGTTGTAAAATATTACATCCGAGATGTTAGGTTGCCTTAGACTAGGATATATAACGTTATAGACGTATATAATGTTCCCACCGAGAAGTAGGGGCCGAAGTGACGGGAATTTTGTAAAATTATACATTCGACATGTTAGGATTGCCTTAGGCTAGGATATATATTGTTAAAGACGTATATAATGTTCCCACCGAGAAATAGGGGCCGACACGCCAGGAATGTTTTAAAAAATTACATCCGAGGTGTTAGGTTGCCTTAAGCTAGGATATATAGCGTTATAGACGTATATAATGTTCCCACCGAGAAGTAGGGACCGACGAGCCAGGAATGTTGTAAAATATTACGCTCGGCATGCTAGGTTGCCTTACGTTATGATATATAGCGATATAGACGTATATAATGTTCCCACCGAGAAGTAGGGTCCGAAGTGACGGGAATGTTGTAAAATATTACATCCGAGATGTTAGGTTGCCTTAGGTTAGGATATATAACGTTATTGACTTGTATAATTTTCCCACCGAGAAATAGGGGCCGACGCCCCAGGAACGATGTAAAATTTTACATTCGACATGTTAGGATTGCCTTAGGCTAGGATATATAACGTTATAGACGTATATACTGTTCCGACCGAGAAGTAGGTGCCGATGCGCCAGGAATGTTGTAAAACATTACATCCGAGGTGTTAGGTTCCCTTAGGTTAGGATATATAACGTTATAGACGTATATAATGTTCCCAATGAGAAGGAGGTGCCGACGCGCCAGGAATGTTGTAAAATATTACATCCGACATGTTAAGTTGCCTTAGGTTAGGATATATAACGTTATAGACCTATATACTGTTCCCACCGAGAAGTAGTTGCCGACGCGCCAGGAATATTGTAAAATATTACATTCGACATGTTAGGTTGTCTCAGGCTAGGACATATAGCGTTAAAGGCGTATATAATATTCCCACCGAGAAATAAGGGCCGACACGCCAGGAATGTAGTAAAATATTACGCTCGACATTTTTAGTTGCCTTAAGTTACGATATATGGCGTTATAGACGTATATAATGTTCCCACCGAGAAGTAGGGGCCAGCGCGCCAGGAATGTGGTAAAATATTACATCCGGTATGTTAGGTTGCCTTAGGTTAGGATATATAACGTTATAGACGTATATAATGTTCCCACCGAGAAGTAGGAGCTAACGCGCCAGGAATGTGGTAAAATATTACATTCGACATGTTAAGTTGTCTTAGGTTAGGATATATAACGTTATAGACGCATATACAGTTCCCACCGAGAAGTAGGGGCCGACTCGCCAGGAATGTTGTAAAATATTACATCCGAGATGTTAGGTTCCCTTAGGTTAGAATATATAACGTTATAGACGTATATAATGTTCCCACCGCGAAGTAGGGGCCGACGTGCCAGGAATGTAGTAAAATATTACATCCGAGATGTTAGGTTGCCTTAGGCTAGGATATATAGCGATATAGACGTATATAATGTTCCCACCGAGAAGTAGGGGCCGCCGCGCCAGGAATGTTGTAAAATATTACATTCGACGTGTTAGGATTGCCTTAGGCTAGGATATATAACGTTATAGACGTATACGATATTCCCACCGAGGAGTACGGGCCGACACGACAAGAATCTTGTCAAATATTACATCCGAGGTGTTAGGTTCCCCTAGGTTAGGATATATAACGTCATAGACGTATATAATGTTCCCACCGAGAAGTAGGGGCCGAAGTGACAGGAATGTTGTAAAATATTACATCCGAGATGTTAGGTTGCCTTAGGTTAGGATATATAACGTTATTGACTTATATAATTTTCCCACCGAGAAGTAGGGGCCAACGAGCCAGGAATGTGGTAAAATATTACATTCGACATGTTAAGTTGTCTTAGGTTAGGATATATAACGTTATAGACGTATATACAGATCCCACCGAGAAGTAGTTGCCGACGCGCCAGGAATATTGTAAAATATTATATTCGACATGTTAGGTTGTCTCAGGCTAGGACATATAGCGTTATAGACATATATAATGTTCCCACCGAGAAATAGGTGCCGGCGCGCCAGGAATGTTGTAAAATATTACATCCGAGGTGTTAGGATTGCCTTAGGCTAAGATATACAACGTTATAGACGTATATAATGTTTCCACCGAGAAGTAGGGGCCAACGAGCCAGGAATGTGGTGAAACATTACATTCGACATGTTAAGTTGCCTTAGGTTAGGATATATAACGTTATAGACGGATATACTGTTCCCACCGAGAAGTAGTTGCCGACGCGCCAGGAATATTGTTAAATATTACATTCGACATGTAAGGATGCCTTATGCTAGGATATATAACGTTATAGACGTATATAAAGTTCCCACCGAGAAATAGGTGCCGACGAGCCAGGAATGTTGTAAAATATTACGCTCGACATGTTAGGTTGCCTTAGGCTAGGATATATAGCGATATAGACGTATATAATGTTCCCATCGAGAAATAGCGGTCGGCGCGCCACGAATGTAGTAAAATATTACATCCGAGATGTTAGGATTGCCTTAGGCTAGGATATATCACGTTATAGACGTATATAATGTTCCCACCGAGAAGTAGGGGCCAACGAGCCAGGAATGTTGTAAAATATTACGCTCGACATGTTAGGTTGCCTAAGGCTATGATATATAGCGATATAGACGTATATAATATTCCCACCGAGAAGTGGGGGCCGGCGCGCCAGGAATGTAGTAAAATATTACATCCGAGATGTTAGGTTGCCTTAGGCTAGGATATGTAAAGTTATAGACGTATATAATGTTCCCACCGAGAAATAGGTGCCGGCGCGCCAGGAATGTTGTAAAATATTACATCCGAGATGTTAGGATTGCCTTAGGCTAAGATATATAACGTTATAGACGTATATAGTGTTCCCACCGAGAAGTAGGGGCCGAAGTGACGGGAATGTTGTAAAATATTACATCCGAGATGTTAGGTTGCCTTAGGTTAGGATATACAGCGTTATAGACGTATATAATGTTCCCACCGAGAAGTAGGGGCCGACGTGCCAGGAATGTAGTAAAATATTACATCCGAGATGTTAGGTTGCCTTAGGGTAGGATATATAACGTTATAGACGTACATAATGTTCCCACTGAGAAGTAGGTGCCGACACGCTAGGAATGTTGTAAAATATTACTTCCGAGATGTTAGGATTGCCTTAGGCTAGGATATATAGCGTTACAGACGTATATAATGTTCCCACCGAAAAGTAGGGGCCGGCGCGCCAGGAATGTAGTAAAATATTACATCCGAGATGTTAGGTTGCCTTAGGCTAGGATGTGTAACGTTATAGACGTATATAATGTTCCCTACCTAGAAGTAGTTGCCGACGCGCCAGGAATATTGTAAGATATTACATTCGACATGTAATGTTGCCTTATGCTAGGATATATAACGTTATAGACGCATATAAAGTTCCCACCGAGAAGTAGGTGCCGACGAGCCAGGAATGTTGTAAAATATTACGCTCGACATGCTAGGTTGCCTTACGTTATGATATATAGCGATATAGACGTATATAATGTTCCCACCGAGAAGTAGGGGCCAACGAGCCAGGAATGTTGTAAAATATTACATTCGACATGTTAAGTTGTCTTAGGTTAGGATATATAACGTTATAGACGTATATACAGATCCCACCGAGAAGTAGGGGCCGACTCGCCAGGAATGTTGTAAAATATTACATCCGAGATGTTAGGTTCCCTTAGGTTAGAATATATAACGTTATAGACGTATATAATGTTCCCACCGAGAAGTAGGGGCCGACTCGCCAGGAATGTAGTAAAATATTACATCCGAGATGTTAGGTTGCCTTAGGTTAGGATATATAGCGTTATAGACGTATATAATGTTCCCACCGAGAATTAGGGGCCGACGTGCCAGGAATGTAGTAAATTATTACATCCGAGATGTTAGGTTGCCTTAGGTTAGGATATATGGCGTTATAGACGTATATAATGTTCCCACCGAGAAGTAGGGGCCGGCGCGCCACGAATGTAGTAAAATATTACATCCGACATGTTAGGTTGCCTTAGGCTAGGATATATAGCGATATAGACGTATATAATGTTCCCACCGAGAAGTAGGGGCCGCCGCGACAGGAATATTGTCAAATATTACATCCGAGGTGTTAGGTTCCCTTAGGTTAGCATATATAAAACGTTATAGACGTATATAATGTTCCCACCGAGAAGTAGGGGCCGACGAGCCAGGAATGTTGTAAAATATTACGCTCGACATGTTAGGTTGCCTTAGGCTATGATATATAGCGATATAGACGTATATAATGTTCCCACCGAGAAGTGGGGGCCGGCGCGCCAGGAATGTAGTGAAATATTACATCCGAGATGTTAGGTTCCCTTAGGTTAGGATATACAACGTTATAGACGTATATAATGTTCCCAATGAGAAGGAGGTGCCGACGCGCCAGGAATGTTGTAAAATATTACATCCGACATGTTAAGTTGCCTTAGATTAGGTTATATAACGTTATAGACGTATATACTGTTCCCACCGAGAAGTAGTTGCCGAAGTGACGGGAATGTTGTAAAATATTACATCCGAGACGTTAGGTTGCCTTAGGTTAGGATATATAACGTTATTGACTTGTATAATTTTCCCACCGAGAAATAGGGGCCGACGCCCCAGGAACGATGTAAAATTTTACATTCGACATGTTAGGATTGCCTTAGGTTAGGATATATAACGTTATAGACGTATATACTGTTCCGACCGAGAAGTAGGTGCCGACGCGCCAGGAATGTTGTAAAATATTACGCTCGACAAGTTAGGTTGCCATAGGCTAGGATATATAGCGTTAAAGACGTATATAATGTTCCCACCGAGAAATACGGGCCGACACGCCAGGAATGTTGTAAAACATTACATCCGAGGTGTTAGGTTCCCTTAGGTTAGAATATATAACGTTATAGACGTATATAATGTTCCCAATGAGAAGGAGGTGCCGACGCGCCAGGAATGTTGTAAAATATTACATCCGACATGTTAAGTTGCCTTAGGTTAGGATATATAACGTTATAGACGTATATACAGTTCCCACCGAGAAGTAGGGGCCGACTCGCCAGGAATGTTGTAAAATATTACATCCGAGATGTTAGGTTGCCTAAGGCTATGATATATAGCGATATAGACGTATATAATATTCCCACCGAGAAGTGGGGGCCGGCGCGCCAGGAATGTAGTAAAATATTACATCCGAGATGGTAGGTTGCCTTAGGCTAGGATATGTAAAGTTATAGACGTATATAATGTTCCCACCGAGAAATAGGTGCAGGCGCGCCAGGAATGTTGTAAAATATTACATCCGAGATGTTAGGATTGCCTTAGGCTAAGATATATAACGTTATAGACGTATATAATGTTCCCACCGAGAAGTAGGGGCCGAAGTGACGGGAATGTTGTAAAATATTACATTCGACATGTTAGTTTGCCTTAGGCTAGGATATATAGCGTTATAGACGTATATAATGTTCCCACCGAGAAGTAGGGGCCGACGTGCCAGGAATGTAGTAAAATATTACATCCGAGATGTTAGGCTGCCTTAGGTTAGGATATATAGCGTTATAGACGTATATAATGTTCCCACCGAGAATTAGGGGCCGACGTGCCAGGAATGTAGTAAATTATTACATCCGAGATGTTAGGTTGCCTTAGGTTAGGATATATGGCGTTATAGACGTATATAATGTTCCCACCGAGAAGTAGGGGCCGGCGCGCCACGAATGTAGTAAAATATTACATCCGACATGTTAGGTTGCCTTAGGGTAGGATATATAACGTTATAGACGTATATAATGTTCCCACCGAGAAGTAGGTGCCGACGCGCTAGGAATGTTGTAAAATATTACTTCCGAGATGTTAGGATTGCCTTAGGCTAGGATATATAGCGTTACAGACGTATATAATGTTCCCACCGAAAAGTAGGGGCAGGCGCGCCAGGAATGTAGTAAAATATTACATCCAAGATGTTAGGTTGCCTTAGGCTAGGATATTTAACGTTATAGACGTATATAATGTTCCCACCTAGAAGTAGTTGCCGGCGTGCCAGGAATATTGTAAAATATTACATTCGACATGTAAGGTTGCCTTATGCTAGGATATGTAACGTTATAGACGTATATAAAGTTCCCACCGAGAAGTAGGTGCCGACGAGCCAGGAATGTTGTAAAATATTACGCTCGACATGTTAGGTTGCCTTAGGCTATGATATATAGCGATACAGACGTATATAATGTTCCCACCGAGAAGTGGGGGCCGGCGCGCCAGGAATGTAGTGAAATATTACATCCGAGATGTTAGGTTGCCTTAGGCTAGGATATGTAAAGTTATAGACGTATATAATGTTCCCACCGAGAAATAGGTGCCGGCGCGCCAGTAATGTAGTAAAATATTACATCCGAGATGTTAGGATTGCCTTAGGCTAGGGTATATATCGTTATAGACGTATATAATGTTCCCACCGAGAAGTAGGGGCCGAAGTGACGGGAATGTTGTAAAATATTACATCCGAGATGTTAGGTTGCCTTAGGTTAGGATATATAACGTTATTGACTTATATAATTTTCCCATCGAGAAATAGGGGCCGACGCCCCAGGAATGATGTAAAATATTACATCCGAAATGTTAGTTTCCCTTAGGTTAGGATATATAACGTTATAGACGTATATAATGTTCCCACCGAGAAGTAGGGGCCAACGAGCCAGGAATGTGGTAAAATATTACATTCGACATGTTAAGTTGTCTTAGGTTAGGATATATAACGTTATAGACGTATATACAGATCCCACCGAGAAGTAGTTGCCGACGCGCCAGGAATATTGTAAAATATTATATTCGACATGTTAGGTTGTCTCAGGCTAGGACATATAGCGTTATAGACATATATAATGTTCCCACCGAGAAATAGGGGCCGACACGCCAGGAATGTTGTAAAACATTACATCCGAGGTGTTAGGTTCCCTTAGGTTAGGATATATAACGTTATAGATGTATATAATGTTCCCACCGAGAAGGGGAGGTGCCGACGCGCCAGGAATGTTGTAAAATATTACATCCGACATGTTAAGTTGCCTTAGGTCAGGATATATAACGTTATAGACGTATATAATGTTCCCACCGAGAAGTAGGGGCCGGTGCGACACGAATGTAGTAAAATATTACATCCGAGATGTTAGGTTGCCTTAGACTAGGATATACAACGTTATAGACGTATATAATGTTCCCACCGAGAAGTAGGGGCCGAAGTGACGGGAATGTTGTAAAATATTACATCCGAGATGTTAGGTTGCCTTAGGTTAGGATATATAACGTTATTGACTTATATAATGTTCCCACCGAGAAATAGGGGCCGACGCCCCAGGAATGTTGTAAAATATTACGCTCGACATGTTAGGTTGCCTTAGGCTAGGATATATAGCGTTAAAGACGTATATAATGTTCCCACCCGAGAAATAGGGGCCGACACGCCAGGAATGTTGTAAAATATTACATCCGAGATGTTAGGTTCCCTTAGGTTAGAATATATAACGTTATAGACGTATATAATGTTCCCACCGAGAAGTAGGGGCCAACGAGCCAGGAATGTTGGAAAATATTACGCTCGACATGTTAGGTTGCCTTAGGCTGTGATATATAGCGATATAGACGTATATAATATTCCCACCGAGAAGTGGGGGCCGGCGCGCCAGGAATGTAGTAAAATATTACATCCGAGATGTTAGGTTGCCTTAGGCTAGGATATGTAAAGTTATAGACGTATATAATGTTCCCACCGAGAAATAGGTGCCGGCGCGCCAGGAATGTTGTAAAATATTACATCCGAGATGTTAGGATTGCCTTAGGCTAAGATATATAACGTTATAGACGTATATAGTGTTCCCACCGAGAAGTAGGGGCCGAATTGACGGGAATGTTGTAAAATATTACATCCGAGATGTTAGGTTGCCTTAGGTTAGGATATACAGCGTTATAGACGTATATAATGTTCCCACCGAGAAGTAGGGGCCGACGTGCCAGGAATGTAGTAAAATATTACATCCGAGATGTTAGGTTGCCTTAGGGTAGGATATATAACGTTATAGACGTACATAATGTTCCCACTGAGAAGTAGGTGCCGACACGCTAGGAATGTTGTAAAATATTACTTCCGAGATGTTAGGATTGCCTTAGGCTAGGATATATAGCGTTACAGACGTATATAATGTTCCCACCGAAAAGTAGGGGCCGGCGCGCCAGGAATGTAGTAAAATATTACATCCGAGATGTTAGGTTGCCTTAGGCTAGGATGTGTAACGTTATAGACGTATATAATGTTCCCAACCTAGAAGTAGTTGCCGACGCGCCAGGAATATTGTAAGATATTACATTCGACATGTAATGTTGCCTTATGCTAGGATATATAACGTTATAGACGCATATAAAGTTCCCACCGAGAAGTAGGTGCCGACGAGCCAGGAATGTTGTAAAATATTACGCTCGACATGCTAGGTTGCCTTACGTTATGATATATAGCGATATAGACGTATATAATGTTCCCACCGAGAAGTAGGGGCCAACGAGCCAGGAATGTTGTAAAATATTACATTCGACACGTTAAGTTGTCTTAGGTTAGGATATATAACGTTATAGACGTATATACAGATCCCACCGAGAAGTAGGGGCCGACTCGCCAGGAATGTTGTAAAATATTACATCCGAGATGTTAGGTTCCCTTAGGTTAGAATATATAACGTTATAGACGTATATAATGTTCCCACCGAGAAGTAGGGGCCGACTCGCCAGGAATGTTGTAAAATATTACATCCGAGATGTTAGGTTCCCTTAGGTTAGAATATATAACTTTATAGACGTATATAATGTTCCCACCGAGAAGTAGGGGCCAACGAGCCAGGAATGTTGTAAAATATTACGCTCGACATGTTAGGTTGCCTAAGGCTATGATATATAGCGATATAGTCGTATATAATATTCCCACCGAGAAGTGGGGGCCGGCGCGCCAGGAATGTAGTAAAATATTACATCCGAGATGGTAGGTTGCCTTAGGCTAGGATATGTAAAGTTATAGACGTATATAATGTTCCCACCGAGAAATAGGTGCCGGCGCGCCAGGAATGTTGTAAAATATTACATCCGAGATGTTAGGATTGCCTTAGGCTAAGATATATAACGTTATAGACGTATATAATGTTCCCACCGAGAAGTAGGGGCCGAAGTGACGGGAATGTTGTAAAATATTACATTCGACATGTTAGTTTGCCTTAGGCTATGATATACAGCGTTATAGACGTATATAATGTTCCCACCGAGAAGTAGGGGCCGACGTGCCAGGAATGTAGTAAAATATTACATCCGAGATGTTAGGTTGCCTTAGGTTAGGATATATAGCGTTATAGACGTATATAATGTTCCCACCGAGAATTAGGGGCCGACGTGCCAGGAATGTAGTAAATTATTACATCCGAGATGTTAGGTTGCCTTAGGTTAGGATATATGGCGTTATAGACGTATATAATGTTCCCACCGAGAAGTAGGGGCCGGCGCGCCACGAATGTAGTAAAATATTACATCCGACATGTTAGGTTGCCTTAGGGTAGGATATATAACGTTATAGACGTATATAATGTTCCCACCGAGAAGTAGGTGCCGACGCGCTAGGAATGTTGTAAAATATTACTTCCGAGATGTTAGGATTGCCTTAGGCTAGGATATATAGCGTTACAGACGTATATAATGTTCCCACCGAAAAGTAGGGGCAGGCGCGCCAGGAATGTAGTAAAATATTACATCCAAGATGTTAGGTTGCCTTAGGCTAGGATATTTAACGTTATAGACGTATATAATGTTCCCACCTAGAAGTAGTTGCCGGCGTGCCAGGAATATTGTAAAATATTACATTCGACATGTAAGGTTGCCTTATGCTAGGATATGTAAAGTTATAGACGTATATAATGTTCCCACCGAGAAATAGGTGCCGGCGCGCCAGGAATGTTGTAAAATATTACATCCGAGATGTTAGGATTGCCTTAGGCTAAGATATATAACGTTATAGACGTATATGATGTTCCCGCCGAGAAGTAGGGGCCGAAGTGACGGGAGTGTTGTAAAATATTACATCCGAGATGTTAGGTTGCCTAAGGCTAGGATATGTAACGTTATAGACGTATATAATGTTTCCACCTAGAAGTAGTTGCCGACGCGCCAGGAATGTTGTAGAATATTACATCCGACATGTTAAGTTGCCTTAGGTTAGGATATATAACGTTAAAGACGTATATACCGTTCCCACCGAGAAGTAGTTGCCGACGCGCCAGGAATATTGTAAAATACTACATTCGACATGTTAGGTTGTCTCAGGCTAGGACATATATCGCTAAAGGCGTATATAATATTCCCACCGAGAAATAGGGGCCGACACGCCAGGAATGTTGTAAAACATTACATCCGAGGTGTTAGGTTGCCTTAGGCTAGGATATATAGCGTTATAGACGTATATAATGTTCCCATCGAGAAATAGCGGTCGGCGCGCCACGAATGTAGTAAAATATTACATCCGAGATGTTAGGGTTGCCTTAGGTTAGGATATATAACGTTATAGACGCTCATAATGTTCCCACCGAGAAGTAGGGGCCGGCGCGCCAGGAATGCTGTAAAATATTACATTCGGCATGTTAGGTTGCCTTAAGCTAGTATATATAGCGATATAGACGTATATAATGTTCCCACCAAGAAATAGTTGCCGGCGCGCCAGGAATGTTGTAAAATATTACATCCGATGAGTTAGGATTGCCTTAGGCTAAGTTATATAACATTATAGACGTATATAATGTTCCCACCGAGAAGTAGGGGCCGAAGTGACGGGAATGTTGTAAAATATTACATCCGAGATGTTAGTTTGCCTTAGGCTAGGATATATAACGTTATAGACGTATATAAAGTTCCCACCGAGAAGTAGGTGCCGACGAGCCAGGAATGTTGTAAAATATTACGCTCGACATGTTAGGATTGCCTTAGGCTAAGATATATAACGTTATAGAAGTATATAATGTTCCCACCGAGAAGTAGGGGCCGAAGTGACGGGAATGTTGTAAAATATTACATACGACATGTTAGTTTGCCTTAGGCTAGGATATATAACGTTATAGACGTATATAATGTTCCCACCGCGAAGTGGGGGCCGACGTGCCAGGAATGTAGTAAAATATTACTTCCGAGATGTTAGGATTGCCTTAGGCTAGGATATATAGCGTTAGAGACGTATATAATGTTCCCACCGAAAAGTAGGGGCAGGCGCGCCAGGAATGTAGTAAAATATTACATCCGAGATGTTAGGTTGCCTTAGGCTAGGATATGTAACGTTATAGACGTATATAATGTTCCCACCTAGAAGTAGTTGCCGGCGTGCCAGGAATATTGTAAAATATTACATTCGACATGTAAGGTTGCCTTATGCTAGGATACATAACGTTATAGACGTATATAAAGTTCCCACCGAGAAGTAGGTGCCGACGAGCCAGGAATGTTGTAAAACATTACATCCGAGGTGTTAGGTTGCCTTAAGCTAGGACATATAGCGTTATAGACGTATATAATGTTCCCACCGAGAAGTAGGGACCGACGAGCCAGGAATGTTGTAAAATATTACGCTCGGCATGCTAGGTTGCCTTACGTTATGATATATAGCGATATAGACGTATATAATGTTCCCACCGAGAAGTAGGGTCCGAAGTGACGGGAATGTTGTAAAATATTACATCCGAGATGTTAGGTTGCCTTAGGTTAGGATATATAACGTTATTGACTTGTATAATTTTCCCACCGAGAAATAGGGGCCGACGCCCCAGGAACGATGTAAAATTTTACATTCGACATGTTAGGATTGCCTTAGGCTAGGATATATAACGTTATAGACGTATATACTGTTCCGACCGAGAAGTAGGTGCCGATGCGCCAGGAATGTTGTAAAACATTACATCCGAGGTGTTAGGTTCCCTTAGGTTAGGATATATAACGTTATAGACGTATATAATGTTCCCAATGAGAAGGAGGTGCCGACGCGCCAGGAATGTTGTAAAATATTACATCCGACATGTTAAGTTGCCTTAGGTTAGGATATATAACGTTATAGACGTATATACTGTTCCCACCGAGAAGTAGTTGCCGACGCGCCAGGAATATTGTAAAATATTACATTCGACATGTTAGGTTGTCTCAGGCTAGGACATATAGCGTTAAAGGCGTATATAATATTCCCACCGAGAAATAAGGGCCGACACGCCAGGAATGTAGTAAAATATTACGCTCGACATTTTTAGTTGCCTTAAGTTAGGATATATGGCGTTATAGACGTATATAATGTTCCCACCGAGAAGTAGGGGCCAGCGCGCCAGGAATGTGGTAAAATATTACATCCGGTATGTTAGGTTGCCTTAGGTTAGGATATATAACGTTATAGACGTATATAATGTTCCCACCGAGAAGTAGGGGCTAACGCGCCAGGAATGTGGTAAAATATTACATTCGACATGTTAAGTTGTCTTAGGTTAGGATATATAACGTTATAGACGTATATACAGTTCCCACCGAGAAGTAGGGGCCGAAGTGACGGGAATGTTGTAATATATTACATCCGAGATGTTAGGTTCCCTTAGGTTAGAATATATAACGTTATAGACGTATATAATGTTCCCACCGAGAAGTAGGGGCCGACTCGCCAGGAATGTTGTAAAATATTACATCCGAGATGTTAGGTTGCCTTAGACTAGGATATATAACGTTATAGACGTATATAATGTTCCCACCGAGAAGTAGGGGCCGAAGTGACGGGAATTTTGTAAAATTATACATTCGACATGTTAGGATTGCCTTAGGCTAGGATATATATTGTTAAAGACGTATATAATGTTCCCACCGAGAAATAGGGGCCGACACGCCAGGAATGTTTTAAAAAATTACATCCGAGGTGTTAGGTTGCCTTAAGCTAGGATATATAGCGTTATAGACGTATATAATGTTCCCACCGAGAAGTAGGGACCGACGAGCCAGGAATGTTGTAAAATATTACGCTCGGCATGCTAGGTTGCCTTACGTTATGATATATAGCGATATAGACGTATATAATGTTCCCACCGAGAAGTAGGGTCCGAAGTGACGGGAATGTTGTAAAATATTACATCCGAGATGTTAGGTTGCCTTAGGTTAGGATATATAACGTTATTGACTTGTATAATTTTCCCACCGAGAAATAGGGGCCGACGCCCCAGGAACGATGTAAAATTTTACATTCGACATGTTAGGATTGCCTTAGGCTAGGATATATAACGTTATAGACGTATATACTGTTCCGACCGAGAAGTAGGTGCCGATGCGCCAGGAATGTTGTAAAACATTACATCCGAGGTGTTAGGTTCCCTTAGGTTAGGATATATAACGTTATAGACGTATATAATGTTCCCAATGAGAAGGAGGTGCCGACGCGCCAGGAATGTTGTAAAATATTACATCCGACATGTTAAGTTGCCTTAGGTTAGGATATATAACGTTATAGACCTATATACTGTTCCCACCGAGAAGTAGTTGCCGACGCGCCAGGAATATTGTAAAATATTACATTCGACATGTTAGGTTGTCTCAGGCTAGGACATATAGCGTTAAAGGCGTATATAATATTCCCACCGAGAAATAAGGGCCGACACGCCAGGAATGTAGTAAAATATTACGCTCGACATTTTTAGTTGCCTTAAGTTACGATATATGGCGTTATAGACGTATATAATGTTCCCACCGAGAAGTAGGGGCCAGCGCGCCAGGAATGTGGTAAAATATTACATCCGGTATGTTAGGTTGCCTTAGGTTAGGATATATAACGTTATAGACGTATATAATGTTCCCACCGAGAAGTAGGAGCTAACGCGCCAGGAATGTGGTAAAATATTACATTCGACATGTTAAGTTGTCTTAGGTTAGGATATATAACGTTATAGACGCATATACAGTTCCCACCGAGAAGTAGGGGCCGACTCGCCAGGAATGTTGTAAAATATTACATCCGAGATGTTAGGTTCCCTTAGGTTAGAATATATAACGTTATAGACGTATATAATGTTCCCACCGCGAAGTAGGGGCCGACGTGCCAGGAATGTAGTAAAATATTACATCCGAGATGTTAGGTTGCCTTAGGCTAGGACATATAGCGTTATAGACATATATAATGTTCCCACCGAGAAATAGGTGCCGGCGCGCCAGGAATGTTGTAAAATATTACATCCGAGGTGTTAGGATTGCCTTAGGCTAAGATATACAACGTTATAGACGTATATAATGTTTCCACCGAGAAGTAGGGGCCAACGAGCCAGGAATGTGGTGAAACATTACATTCGACATGTTAAGTTGCCTTAGGTTAGGATATATAACGTTATAGACGGATATACTGTTCCCACCGAGAAGTAGTTGCCGACGCGCCAGGAATATTGTTAAATATTACATTCGACATGTAAGGATGCCTTATGCTAGGATATATAACGTTATAGACGTATATAAAGTTCCCACCGAGAAATAGGTGCCGACGAGCCAGGAATGTTGTAAAATATTACGCTCGACATGTTAGGTTGCCTTAGGCTAGGATATATAGCGATATAGACGTATATAATGTTCCCATCGAGAAATAGCGGTCGGCGCGCCACGAATGTAGTAAAATATTACATCCGAGATGTTAGGATTGCCTTAGGCTAGGATATATCACGTTATAGACGTATATAATGTTCCCACCGAGAAGTAGGGGCCAACGAGCCAGGAATGTTGTAAAATATTACGCTCGACATGTTAGGTTGCCTAAGGCTATGATATACAGCGTTATAGACGTATATAATGTTCCCACCGAGAAGTAGGGGCCGACGTGCCAGGAATGTAGTAAAATATTACATCCGAGATGTTAGGTTGCCTTAGGGTAGGATATATAACGTTATAGACGTACATAATGTTCCCACTGAGAAGTAGGTGCCGACACGCTAGGAATGTTGTAAAATATTACTTCCGAGATGTTAGGATTGCCTTAGGCTAGGATATATAGCGTTACAGACGTATATAATGTTCCCACCGAAAAGTAGGGGCCGGCGCGCCAGGAATGTAGTAAAATATTACATCCGAGATGTTAGGTTGCCTTAGGCTAGGATGTGTAACGTTATAGACGTATATAATGTTCCCAACCTAGAAGTAGTTGCCGACGCGCCAGGAATATTGTAAGATATTACATTCGACATGTAATGTTGCCTTATGCTAGGATATATAACGTTATAGACGCATATAAAGTTCCCACCGAGAAGTAGGTGCCGACGAGCCAGGAATGTTGTAAAATATTACGCTCGACATGCTAGGTTGCCTTACGTTATGATATATAGCGATATAGACGTATATAATGTTCCCACCGAGAAGTAGGGGCCAACGAGCCAGGAATGTTGTAAAATATTACATTCGACATGTTAAGTTGTCTTAGGTTAGGATATATAACGTTATAGACGTATATACAGATCCCACCGAGAAGTAGGGGCCGACTCGCCAGGAATGTTGTAAAATATTACATCCGAGATGTTAGGTTCCCTTAGGTTAGAATATATAACGTTATAGACGTATATAATGTTCCCACCGAGAAGTAGGGGCCGACTCGCCAGGAATGTTGTAAAATATTACATCCGAGATGTTAGGTTCCCTTAGGTTAGAATATATAACTTTATAGACGTATATAATGTTCCCACCGAGAAGTAGGGGCCAACGAGCCAGGAATGTTGTAAAATATTACGCTCGACATGTTAGGTTGCCTAAGGCTATGATATATAGCGATATAGTCGTATATAATATTCCCACCGAGAAGTGGGGGCCGGCGCGCCAGGAATGTAGTAAAATATTACATCCGAGATGGTAGGTTGCCTTAGGCTAGGATATGTAAAGTTATAGACGTATATAATGTTCCCACCGAGAAATAGGTGCCGGCGCGCCAGGAATGTTGTAAAATATTACATCCGAGATGTTAGGATTGCCTTAGGCTAAGATATATAACGTTATAGACGTATATAATGTTCCCACCGAGAAGTAGGGGCCGAAGTGACGGGAATGTTGTAAAATATTACATTCGACATGTTAGTTTGCCTTAGGCTATGATATACAGCGTTATAGACGTATATAATGTTCCCACCGAGAAGTAGGGGCCGACGTGCCAGGAATGTAGTAAAATATTACATCCGAGATGTTAGGTTGCCTTAGGTTAGGATATATAGCGTTATAGACGTATATAATGTTCCCACCGAGAATTAGGGGCCGACGTGCCAGGAATGTAGTAAATTATTACATCCGAGATGTTAGGTTGCCTTAGGTTAGGATATATGGCGTTATAGACGTATATAATGTTCCCACCGAGAAGTAGGGGCCGGCGCGCCACGAATGTAGTAAAATATTACATCCGACATGTTAGGTTGCCTTAGGCTAGGATATATAACGTTATAGACGTATATAATGTTCCCACCGAGAAGTAGGTGCCGACGCGCTAGGAATGTTGTAAAATATTACTTCCGAGATGTTAGGATTGCCTTAGGCTAGGATATATAGCGTTACAGACGTATATAATGTTCCCACCGAAAAGTAGGGGCAGGCGCGCCAGGAATGTAGTAAAATATTACATCCAAGATGTTAGGTTGCCTTAGGCTAGGATATTTAACGTTATAGACGTATATAATGTTCCCACCTAGAAGTAGTTGCCGGCGTGCCAGGAATATTGTAAAATATTACATTCGACATGTAAGGTTGCCTTATGCTAGGATATGTAAAGTTATAGACGTATATAATGTTCCCACCGAGAAATAGGTGCCGGCGCGCCAGGAATGTTGTAAAATATTACATCCGAGATGTTAGGATTGCCTTAGGCTAAGATATATAACGTTATAGACGTATATGATGTTCCCGCCGAGAAGTAGGGGCCGAAGTGACGGGAGTGTTGTAAAATATTACATCCGAGATGTTAGGTTGCCTAAGGCTAGGATATGTAACGTTATAGACGTATATAATGTTTCCACCTAGAAGTAGTTGCCGACGCGCCAGGAATGTTGTAGAATATTACATCCGACATGTTAAGTTGCCTTAGGTTAGGATATATAACGTTAAAGACGTATATACCGTTCCCACCGAGAAGTAGTTGCCGACGCGCCAGGAATATTGTAAAATACTACATTCGACATGTTAGGTTGTCTCAGGCTAGGACATATATCGCTAAAGGCGTATATAATATTCCCACCGAGAAATAGGGGCCGACACGCCAGGAATGTTGTAAAACATTACATCCGAGGTGTTAGGTTGCCTTAGGCTAGGATATATAGCGTTATAGACGTATATAATGTTCCCATCGAGAAATAGCGGTCGGCGCGCCACGAATGTAGTAAAATATTACATCCGAGATGTTAGGGTTGCCTTAGGTTAGGATATATAACGTTATAGACGCTCATAATGTTCCCACCGAGAAGTAGGGGCCGGCGCGCCAGGAATGCTGTAAAATATTACATTCGGCATGTTAGGTTGCCTTAAGCTAGTATATATAGCGATATAGACGTATATAATGTTCCCACCAAGAAATAGTTGCCGGCGCGCCAGGAATGTTGTAAAATATTACATCCGATGAGTTAGGATTGCCTTAGGCTAAGTTATATAACATTATAGACGTATATAATGTTCCCACCGAGAAGTAGGGGCCGAAGTGACGGGAATGTTGTAAAATATTACATCCGAGATGTTAGTTTGCCTTAGGCTAGGATATATAACGTTATAGACGTATATAAAGTTCCCACCGAGAAGTAGGTGCCGACGAGCCAGGAATGTTGTAAAATATTACGCTCGACATGTTAGGATTGCCTTAGGCTAAGATATATAACGTTATAGAAGTATATAATGTTCCCACCGAGAAGTAGGGGCCGAAGTGACGGGAATGTTGTAAAATATTACATACGACATGTTAGTTTGCCTTAGGCTAGGATATATAACGTTATAGACGTATATAATGTTCCCACCGCGAAGTGGGGGCCGACGTGCCAGGAATGTAGTAAAATATTACTTCCGAGATGTTAGGATTGCCTTAGGCTAGGATATATAGCGTTAGAGACGTATATAATGTTCCCACCGAAAAGTAGGGGCAGGCGCGCCAGGAATGTAGTAAAATATTACATCCGAGATGTTAGGTTGCCTTAGGCTAGGATATGTAACGTTATAGACGTATATAATGTTCCCACCTAGAAGTAGTTGCCGGCGTGCCAGGAATATTGTAAAATATTACATTCGACATGTAAGGTTGCCTTATGCTAGGATACATAACGTTATAGACGTATATAAAGTTCCCACCGAGAAGTAGGTGCCGACGAGCCAGGAATGTTGTAAAACATTACATCCGAGGTGTTAGGTTGCCTTAAGCTAGGACATATAGCGTTATAGACGTATATAATGTTCCCACCGAGAAGTAGGGACCGACGAGCCAGGAATGTTGTAAAATATTACGCTCGGCATGCTAGGTTGCCTTACGTTATGATATATAGCGATATAGACGTATATAATGTTCCCACCGAGAAGTAGGGTCCGAAGTGACGGGAATGTTGTAAAATATTACATCCGAGATGTTAGGTTGCCTTAGGTTAGGATATATAACGTTATTGACTTGTATAATTTTCCCACCGAGAAATAGGGGCCGACGCCCCAGGAACGATGTAAAATTTTACATTCGACATGTTAGGATTGCCTTAGGCTAGGATATATAACGTTATAGACGTATATACTGTTCCGACCGAGAAGTAGGTGCCGATGCGCCAGGAATGTTGTAAAACATTACATCCGAGGTGTTAGGTTCCCTTAGGTTAGGATATATAACGTTATAGACGTATATAATGTTCCCAATGAGAAGGAGGTGCCGACGCGCCAGGAATGTTGTAAAATATTACATCCGACATGTTAAGTTGCCTTAGGTTAGGATATATAACGTTATAGACGTATATACTGTTCCCACCGAGAAGTAGTTGCCGACGCGCCAGGAATATTGTAAAATATTACATTCGACATGTTAGGTTGTCTCAGGCTAGGACATATAGCGTTAAAGGCGTATATAATATTCCCACCGAGAAATAAGGGCCGACACGCCAGGAATGTAGTAAAATATTACGCTCGACATTTTTAGTTGCCTTAAGTTAGGATATATGGCGTTATAGACGTATATAATGTTCCCACCGAGAAGTAGGGGCCAGCGCGCCAGGAATGTGGTAAAATATTACATCCGGTATGTTAGGTTGCCTTAGGTTAGGATATATAACGTTATAGACGTATATAATGTTCCCACCGAGAAGTAGGGGCTAACGCGCCAGGAATGTGGTAAAATATTACATTCGACATGTTAAGTTGTCTTAGGTTAGGATATATAACGTTATAGACGTATATACAGTTCCCACCGAGAAGTAGGGGCCGAAGTGACGGGAATGTTGTAATATATTACATCCGAGATGTTAGGTTCCCTTAGGTTAGAATATATAACGTTATAGACGTATATAATGTTCCCACCGAGAAGTAGGGGCCGACTCGCCAGGAATGTTGTAAAATATTACATCCGAGATGTTAGGTTGCCTTAGACTAGGATATATAACGTTATAGACGTATATAATGTTCCCACCGAGAAGTAGGGGCCGAAGTGACGGGAATTTTGTAAAATTATACATTCGACATGTTAGGATTGCCTTAGGCTAGGATATATATTGTTAAAGACGTATATAATGTTCCCACCGAGAAATAGGGGCCGACACGCCAGGAATGTTTTAAAAAATTACATCCGAGGTGTTAGGTTGCCTTAAGCTAGGATATATAGCGTTATAGACGTATATAATGTTCCCACCGAGAAGTAGGGACCGACGAGCCAGGAATGTTGTAAAATATTACGCTCGGCATGCTAGGTTGCCTTACGTTATGATATATAGCGATATAGACGTATATAATGTTCCCACCGAGAAGTAGGGTCCGAAGTGACGGGAATGTTGTAAAATATTACATCCGAGATGTTAGGTTGCCTTAGGTTAGGATATATAACGTTATTGACTTGTATAATTTTCCCACCGAGAAATAGGGGCCGACGCCCCAGGAACGATGTAAAATTTTACATTCGACATGTTAGGATTGCCTTAGGCTAGGATATATAACGTTATAGACGTATATACTGTTCCGACCGAGAAGTAGGTGCCGATGCGCCAGGAATGTTGTAAAACATTACATCCGAGGTGTTAGGTTCCCTTAGGTTAGGATATATAACGTTATAGACGTATATAATGTTCCCAATGAGAAGGAGGTGCCGACGCGCCAGGAATGTTGTAAAATATTACATCCGACATGTTAAGTTGCCTTAGGTTAGGATATATAACGTTATAGACCTATATACTGTTCCCACCGAGAAGTAGTTGCCGACGCGCCAGGAATATTGTAAAATATTACATTCGACATGTTAGGTTGTCTCAGGCTAGGACATATAGCGTTAAAGGCGTATATAATATTCCCACCGAGAAATAAGGGCCGACACGCCAGGAATGTAGTAAAATATTACGCTCGACATTTTTAGTTGCCTTAAGTTACGATATATGGCGTTATAGACGTATATAATGTTCCCACCGAGAAGTAGGGGCCAGCGCGCCAGGAATGTGGTAAAATATTACATCCGGTATGTTAGGTTGCCTTAGGTTAGGATATATAACGTTATAGACGTATATAATGTTCCCACCGAGAAGTAGGAGCTAACGCGCCAGGAATGTGGTAAAATATTACATTCGACATGTTAAGTTGTCTTAGGTTAGGATATATAACGTTATAGACGCATATACAGTTCCCACCGAGAAGTAGGGGCCGACTCGCCAGGAATGTTGTAAAATATTACATCCGAGATGTTAGGTTCCCTTAGGTTAGAATATATAACGTTATAGACGTATATAATGTTCCCACCGCGAAGTAGGGGCCGACGTGCCAGGAATGTAGTAAAATATTACATCCGAGATGTTAGGTTGCCTTAGGCTAGGATATATAGCGATATAGACGTATATAATGTTCCCACCGAGAAGTAGGGGCCGCCGCGCCAGGAATGTTGTAAAATATTACATTCGACGTGTTAGGATTGCCTTAGGCTAGGATATATAACGTTATAGACGTATACGATATTCCCACCGAGGAGTACGGGCCGACACGACAAGAATCTTGTCAAATATTACATCCGAGGTGTTAGGTTCCCCTAGGTTAGGATATATAACGTCATAGACGTATATAATGTTCCCACCGAGAAGTAGGGGCCGAAGTGACAGGAATGTTGTAAAATATTACATCCGAGATGTTAGGTTGCCTTAGGTTAGGATATATAACGTTATTGACTTATATAATTTTCCCACCGAGAAGTAGGGGCCAACGAGCCAGGAATGTGGTAAAATATTACATTCGACATGTTAAGTTGTCTTAGGTTAGGATATATAACGTTATAGACGTATATACAGATCCCACCGAGAAGTAGTTGCCGCCGCGCCAGGAATATTGTAAAATATTATATTCGACATGTTAGGTTGTCTCAGGCTAGGACATATAGCGTTATAGACATATATAATGTTCCCACCGAGAAATAGGTGCCGGCGCGCCAGGAATGTTGTAAAATATTACATCCGAGGTGTTAGGATTGCCTTAGGCTAAGATATACAACGTTATAGACGTATATAATGTTTCCACCGAGAAGTAGGGGCCAACGAGCCAGGAATGTGGTGAAACATTACATTCGACATGTTAAGTTGCCTTAGGTTAGGATATATAACGTTATAGACGGATATACTGTTCCCACCGAGAAGTAGTTGCCGACGCGCCAGGAATATTGTTAAATATTACATTCGACATGTAAGGATGCCTTATGCTAGGATATATAACGTTATAGACGTATATAAAGTTCCCACCGAGAAATAGGTGCCGACGAGCCAGGAATGTTGTAAAATATTACGCTCGACATGTTAGGTTGCCTTAGGCTAGGATATATAGCGATATAGACGTATATAATGTTCCCATCGAGAAATAGCGGTCGGCGCGCCACGAATGTAGTAAAATATTACATCCGAGATGTTAGGATTGCCTTAGGCTAGGATATATCACGTTATAGACGTATATAATGTTCCCACCGAGAAGTAGGGGCCAACGAGCCAGGAATGTTGTAAAATATTACGCTCGACATGTTAGGTTGCCTAAGGCTATGATATACAGCGTTATAGACGTATATAATGTTCCCACCGAGAAGTAGGGGCCGACGTGCCAGGAATGTAGTAAAATATTACATCCGAGATGTTAGGTTGCCTTAGGGTAGGATATATAACGTTATAGACGTACATAATGTTCCCACTGAGAAGTAGGTGCCGACACGCTAGGAATGTTGTAAAATATTACTTCCGAGATGTTAGGATTGCCTTAGGCTAGGATATATAGCGTTACAGACGTATATAATGTTCCCACCGAAAAGTAGGGGCCGGCGCGCCAGGAATGTAGTAAAATATTACATCCGAGATGTTAGGTTGCCTTAGGCTAGGATGTGTAACGTTATAGACGTATATAATGTTCCCAACCTAGAAGTAGTTGCCGACGCGCCAGGAATATTGTAAGATATTACATTCGACATGTAATGTTGCCTTATGCTAGGATATATAACGTTATAGACGCATATAAAGTTCCCACCGAGAAGTAGGTGCCGACGAGCCAGGAATGTTGTAAAATATTACGCTCGACATGCTAGGTTGCCTTACGTTATGATATATAGCGATATAGACGTATATAATGTTCCCACCGAGAAGTAGGGGCCAACGAGCCAGGAATGTTGTAAAATATTACATTCGACATGTTAAGTTGTCTTAGGTTAGGATATATAACGTTATAGACGTATATACAGATCCCACCGAGAAGTAGGGGCCGACTCGCCAGGAATGTTGTAAAATATTACATCCGAGATGTTAGGTTCCCTTAGGTTAGAATATATAACGTTATAGACGTATATAATGTTCCCACCGAGAAGTAGGGGCCGACTCGCCAGGAATGTTGTAAAATATTACATCCGAGATGTTAGGTTCCCTTAGGTTAGAATATATAACTTTATAGACGTATATAATGTTCCCACCGAGAAGTAGGGGCCAACGAGCCAGGAATGTTGTAAAATATTACGCTCGACATGTTAGGTTGCCTAAGGCTATGATATATAGCGATATAGTCGTATATAATATTCCCACCGAGAAGTGGGGGCCGGCGCGCCAGGAATGTAGTAAAATATTACATCCGAGATGGTAGGTTGCCTTAGGCTAGGATATGTAAAGTTATAGACGTATATAATGTTCCCACCGAGAAATAGGTGCCGGCGCGCCAGGAATGTTGTAAAATATTACATCCGAGATGTTAGGATTGCCTTAGGCTAAGATATATAACGTTATAGACGTATATAATGTTCCCACCGAGAAGTAGGGGCCGAAGTGACGGGAATGTTGTAAAATATTACATTCGACATGTTAGTTTGCCTTAGGCTATGATATACAGCGTTATAGACGTATATAATGTTCCCACCGAGAAGTAGGGGCCGACGTGCCAGGAATGTAGTAAAATATTACATCCGAGATGTTAGGTTGCCTTAGGTTAGGATATATAGCGTTATAGACGTATATAATGTTCCCACCGAGAATTAGGGGCCGACGTGCCAGGAATGTAGTAAATTATTACATCCGAGATGTTAGGTTGCCTTAGGTTAGGATATATGGCGTTATAGACGTATATAATGTTCCCACCGAGAAGTAGGGGCCGGCGCGCCACGAATGTAGTAAAATATTACATCCGACATGTTAGGTTGCCTTAGGCTAGGATATATAGCGATATAGACGTATATAATGTTCCCACCGAGAAGTAGGGGCCGCCGCGCCAGGAATGTTGTAAAATATTACATTCGACGTGTTGGGATTGCCTTAGGCTAGGATATATAACGTTATAGACGTATACGATATTCCCACCGAGGAGTACGGGCCGACACGACAAGAATGTTGTCAAATATTACATCCGAGGTGTTAGGTTCCCTTAGGTTAGCATATATAAAACGTTATAGACGTATATAATGTTCCCACCGAGAAGTAGGGGCCGACGAGCCAGGAATGTTGTAAAATATTACGCTCGACATGTTAGGTTGCCTTAGGCTATGATATATAGCGATATAGACGTATATAATGTTCCCACCGAGAAGTGGGGGCCGGCGCGCCAGGAATGTAGTGAAATATTACATCCGAGATGTTAGGTTCCCTTAGGTTAGGATATACAACGTTATAGACGTATATAATGTTCCCAATGAGAAGGAGGTGCCGACGCGCCAGGAATGTTGTAAAATATTACATCCGACATGTTAAGTTGCCTTAGATTAGGTTATATAACGTTATAGACGTATATACTGTTCCCACCGAGAAGTAGTTGCCGAAGTGACGGGAATGTTGTAAAATATTACATCCGAGACGTTAGGTTGCCTTAGGTTAGGATATATAACGTTATTGACTTGTATAATTTTCCCACCGAGAAATAGGGGCCGACGCCCCAGGAACGATGTAAAATTTTACATTCGACATGTTAGGATTGCCTTAGGTTAGGATATATAACGTTATAGACGTATATACTGTTCCGACCGAGAAGTAGGTGCCGACGCGCCAGGAATGTTGTAAAATATTACGCTCGACAAGTTAGGTTGCCATAGGCTAGGATATATAGCGTTAAAGACGTATATAATGTTCCCACCGAGAAATACGGGCCGACACGCCAGGAATGTTGTAAAACATTACATCCGAGGTGTTAGGTTCCCTTAGGTTAGGATATATAACGTTATAGACGTATATAATGTTCCCAATGAGAAGGAGGTGCCGACGCGCCAGGAATGTTGTAAAATATTACATCCGACATGTTAAGTTGCCTTAGGTTAGGATATATAACGTTATAGACGTATATACAGTTCCCACAGAGAAGTAGGGGCCGACTCGCCAGGAATGTTGTAAAATATTACATCCGAGATGTTAGGTTGCCTAAGGCTATGATATATAGCGATATAGACGTATATAATATTCCCACCGAGAAGTGGGGGCCGGCGCGCCAGGAATGTAGTAAAATATTACATCCGAGATGGTAGGTTGCCTTAGGCTAGGATATGTAAAGTTATAGACGTATATAATGTTCCCACCGAGAAATAGGTGCAGGCGCGCCAGGAATGTTGTAAAATATTACATCCGAGATGTTAGGTTGCCTTAGGTTAGGATATATGGCGTTATAGACGTATATAATGTTCCCACCGAGAAGTAGGGGCCGGCGCGCCACGAATGTAGTAAAATATTACATCCGACATGTTAGGTTGCCTTAGGGTAGGATATATAACGTTATAGACGTATATAATGTTCCCACCGAGAAGTAGGTGCCGACGCGCTAGGAATGTTGTAAAATATTACTTCCGAGATGTTAGGATTGCCTTAGGCTAGGATATATAGCGTTACAGACGTATATAATGTTCCCACCGAAAAGTAGGGGCAGGCGCGCCAGGAATGTAGTAAAATATTACATCCAAGATGTTAGGTTGCCTTAGGCTAGGATATTTAACGTTATAGACGTATATAATGTTCCCACCTAGAAGTAGTTGCCGGCGTGCCAGGAATATTGTAAAATATTACATTCGACATGTAAGGTTGCCTTATGCTAGGATATGTAACGTTATAGACGTATATAAAGTTCCCACCGAGAAGTAGGTGCCGACGAGCCAGGAATGTTGTAAAATATTACGCTCGACATGTTAGGTTGCCTTAGGCTAGGATATATAGCGATATAGACGTATATAATGTTCCCACCGAGAAGTAGGGGCCGCCGCGCCAGGAATGTTGTAAAATATTACATTCGACGTGTTAGGATTGCCTTAGGCTAGGATATATAACGTTATAGACGTATACGATATTCCCACCGAGGAGTACGGGCCGACACGACAAGAATGTTGTCAAATATTACATCCGAGGTGTTAGGTTCCCTTAGGTTAGGATATATAACGTTATAGACGTATATAATGTTCCCACCGAGAAGTAGGGGCCGACGAGCCAGGAATGTTGTAAAATATTACGCTCGACATGTTAGGTTGCCTTAGGCTATGATATATAGCGATATAGACGTATATAATGTTCCCACCGAGAAGTGGGGGCCGGCGCGCCAGGAATGTAGTGAAATATTACATCCGAGGTGTTAGGTTCCCTTAGGTTAGGATATATAACGTTATAGACGTATATAATGTTCCCACCGAGAAGTGGGGGCCGGCGCGCCAGGAATGTAGTGAAATATTACATCCGAGATGTTAGGTTGCCTTAGGCTAGGATATGTAAAGTTATAGACGTATATAATGTTCCCACCGAGAAATAGGTGCCGGCGCGCCAGGAATGTTGTAAAATATTACATCCGAGATGGTAGGTTGCCTTAGGCTAGGATATGTAAAGTTATAGACGTATATAATGTTCCCACCGAGAAATAGGTGCCGGCGCGCCAGGAATGTTGTAAAATATTACATCCGAGATGTTAGGATTGCCTTAGGCTAAGATATATAACGTTATAGACGTATATAATGTTCCCACCGAGAAGTAGGGGCCGAAGTGACGGGAATGTTGTAAAATATTACATTCGACATGTTAGTTTGCCTTAGGCTATGATATACAGCGTTATAGACGTATATAATGTTCCCACCGAGAAGTAGGGGCCGACGTGCCAGGAATGTAGTAAAATATTACATCCGAGATGTTAGGTTGCCTTAGGTTAGGATATATAGCGTTATAGACGTATATAATGTTCCCACCGAGAATTAGGGGCCGACGTGCCAGGAATGTAGTAAATTATTACATCCGAGATGTTAGGTTGCCTTAGGTTAGGATATATGGCGTTATAGACGTATATAATGTTCCCACCGAGAAGTAGGGGCCGGCGCGCCACGAATGTAGTAAAATATTACATCCGACATGTTAGGTTGCCTTAGGCTAGGATATATAGCGATATAGACGTATATAATGTTCCCACCGAGAAGTAGGGGCCGCCGCGCCAGGAATGTTGTAAAATATTACATTCGACGTGTTGGGATTGCCTTAGGCTAGGATATATAACGTTATAGACGTATACGATATTCCCACCGAGGAGTACGGGCCGACACGACAAGAATGTTGTCAAATATTACATCCGAGGTGTTAGGTTCCCTTAGGTTAGCATATATAAAACGTTATAGACGTATATAATGTTCCCACCGAGAAGTAGGGGCCGACGAGCCAGGAATGTTGTAAAATATTACGCTCGACATGTTAGGTTGCCTTAGGCTATGATATATAGCGATATAGACGTATATAATGTTCCCACCGAGAAGTGGGGGCCGGCGCGCCAGGAATGTAGTGAAATATTACATCCGAGATGTTAGGTTCCCTTAGGTTAGGATATACAACGTTATAGACGTATATAATGTTCCCAATGAGAAGGAGGTGCCGACGCGCCAGGAATGTTGTAAAATATTACATCCGACATGTTAAGTTGCCTTAGATTAGGTTATATAACGTTATAGACGTATATACTGTTCCCACCGAGAAGTAGTTGCCGAAGTGACGGGAATGTTGTAAAATATTACATCCGAGACGTTAGGTTGCCTTAGGTTAGGATATATAACGTTATTGACTTGTATAATTTTCCCACCGAGAAATAGGGGCCGACGCCCCAGGAACGATGTAAAATTTTACATTCGACATGTTAGGATTGCCTTAGGTTAGGATATATAACGTTATAGACGTATATACTGTTCCGACCGAGAAGTAGGTGCCGACGCGCCAGGAATGTTGTAAAATATTACGCTCGACAAGTTAGGTTGCCATAGGCTAGGATATATAGCGTTAAAGACGTATATAATGTTCCCACCGAGAAATACGGGCCGACACGCCAGGAATGTTGTAAAACATTACATCCGAGGTGTTAGGTTCCCTTAGGTTAGGATATATAACGTTATAGACGTATATAATGTTCCCAATGAGAAGGAGGTGCCGACGCGCCAGGAATGTTGTAAAATATTACATCCGACATGTTAAGTTGCCTTAGGTTAGGATATATAACGTTATAGACGTATATACAGTTCCCACCGAGAAGTAGGGGCCGACTCGCCAGGAATGTTGTAAAATATTACATCCGAGATGTTAGGTTGCCTAAGGCTATGATATATAGCGATATAGACGTATATAATATTCCCACCGAGAAGTGGGGGCCGGCGCGCCAGGAATGTAGTAAAATATTACATCCGAGATGGTAGGTTGCCTTAGGCTAGGATATGTAAAGTTATAGACGTATATAATGTTCCCACCGAGAAATAGGTGCAGGCGCGCCAGGAATGTTGTAAAATATTACATCCGAGATGTTAGGTTGCCTTAGGTTAGGATATATGGCGTTATAGACGTATATAATGTTCCCACCGAGAAGTAGGGGCCGGCGCGCCACGAATGTAGTAAAATATTACATCCGACATGTTAGGTTGCCTTAGGGTAGGATATATAACGTTATAGACGTATATAATGTTCCCACCGAGAAGTAGGTGCCGACGCGCTAGGAATGTTGTAAAATATTACTTCCGAGATGTTAGGATTGCCTTAGGCTAGGATATATAGCGTTACAGACGTATATAATGTTCCCACCGAAAAGTAGGGGCAGGCGCGCCAGGAATGTAGTAAAATATTACATCCAAGATGTTAGGTTGCCTTAGGCTAGGATATTTAACGTTATAGACGTATATAATGTTCCCACCTAGAAGTAGTTGCCGGCGTGCCAGGAATATTGTAAAATATTACATTCGACATGTAAGGTTGCCTTATGCTAGGATATGTAACGTTATAGACGTATATAAAGTTCCCACCGAGAAGTAGGTGCCGACGAGCCAGGAATGTTGTAAAATATTACGCTCGACATGTTAGGTTGCCTTAGGCTAGGATATATAGCGATATAGACGTATATAATGTTCCCACCGAGAAGTAGGGGCCGCCGCGCCAGGAATGTTGTAAAATATTACATTCGACGTGTTAGGATTGCCTTAGGCTAGGATATATAACGTTATAGACGTATACGATATTCCCACCGAGGAGTACGGGCCGACACGACAAGAATGTTGTCAAATATTACATCCGAGGTGTTAGGTTCCCTTAGGTTAGGATATATAACGTTATAGACGTATATAATGTTCCCACCGAGAAGTAGGGGCCGACGAGCCAGGAATGTTGTAAAATATTACGCTCGACATGTTAGGTTGCCTTAGGCTATGATATATAGCGATATAGACGTATATAATGTTCCCACCGAGAAGTGGGGGCCGGCGCGCCAGGAATGTAGTGAAATATTACATCCGAGGTGTTAGGTTCCCTTAGGTTAGGATATATAACGTTATAGACGTATATAATGTTCCCACCGAGAAGTGGGGGCCGGCGCGCCAGGAATGTAGTGAAATATTACATCCGAGATGTTAGGTTGCCTTAGGCTAGGATATGTAAAGTTATAGACGTATATAATGTTCCCACCGAGAAATAGGTGCCGGCGCGCCAGGAATGTTGTAAAATATTACATCCGAGATGTTAGGATTGCCTTAGGCTAGGATATATATCGTTATAGACGTATATAATGTTCCCACCGAGAAGTAGGGGCCGAAGTGACCGGAATGTTGTAAAATATTACATCCGAGATGTTAGGTTGCCTTAGGTTAGGATATATAACGTTATTGACTTGTATAATTTTCCCACCGAGAAATAGGGGCCGACGCCCCAGGAACGATGTAAAATTTTACATTCGACATGTTAGGATTGCCTTAGGCTAGGATATATAACGTTATAGACGTATATACTGTTCCGACCGAGAAGTAGGTGCCGACGCGCCAGGAATGTTGTAAAATATTACGCTCGACAAGTTAGGTTGCCATAGGCTAGGATATAGCGTTAAAGACGTATATAATGTTCCCACCGAGAAATACGGGCCGACACGCCAGGAATGTTGTAAAACATTACATCCGAGGTGTTAGGTTCCCTTAGGTTAGGATATATAACGTTATAGATGTATATAATGTTCCCAATGAGAAGGAGGTGCCGACGCGCCAGGAATGTTGTGAAATATTACATCCGACATGTTAAGTTGCCTTAGGTTAGGATATATAACGTTATAGACGTATATACTGTTCCCACCGAGAAGTAGCTGCCGACGCGCCAGGAATATTGTAAAATATTACATTCGACATGTTAGGTTGTCTCAGGCTAGGACATATAGCGTTAAAGGCGTATATAATATTCCCACCGAGAAATAAGGGCCGTCACGCCAGGAATGTAGTAAAATATTACGCTCGACATTTTTGGTTGCCTTAAGTTAGGATATATGGCGTTATAGACGTATATAATGTTCCCACCGAGAAGTAGGGGCCAGCGCGCCAGTAATGTGGTAAAATACTACATCCGGTATGTTAGGTTGCCTTAGGTTAGGATATATAACGTTATAGACGTATATAATGTTCCCACCGAGAAGTAGGGGCTAACGAGCCAGGAATGTGGTAAAATATTACATTCGACATGTTAAGTTGTCTTAGGTTAGGATATATAACGTTATAGACGTATATACTGTTCCGACCGAGAAGTAGGTGCCGACGCGCCAGGAATGTTGTAAAATATTACGCTCGACAAGTTAGGTTGCCATAGGCTAGGATATATAGCGTTAAAGACGTATATAATGTTCCCACCGAGAAATACGGGCCGACACGCCAGGAATGTTGTAAAACATTACATCCGAGGTGTTAGGTTCCCTTAGGTTAGGATATATAACGTTATAGACGTATATAATGTTCCCAATGAGAAGGAGGTGCCGACGCGCCAGGAATGTTGTAAAACATTACATCCGAGGTGTTAGGTTCCCTTAGGTTAGGATATTTAACGTTATAGACGTATATAATGTTCCCAATGAGAAGGAGGTGCCGACGCGCCAGGAATGTTGTAAAATATTACATCCGACATGTTAAGTTGCCTTAGGTTAGGATATATAACGTTATAGACGTATATACTGTTCCCACCGAGAAGTAGCTGCCGACGCGCCAGGAATATTGTAAAATATTACATTCGACATGTTAGGTTGTCTCAGGCTAGGACATATAGCGTTAAAGGCGTATATAATATTCCCACCGAGAAATAAGGGCCGACACGCCAGGAATGTAGTAAAATATTACGCTCGACATTTTTGGTTGCCTTAAGTTAGGATATATGGCGTTATAGACGTATATAATGTTCCCAACGAGAAGTAGGGGCCAGCGCGCCAGTAATGTGGTAAAATACTACATCCGGTATGTTAGGTTGCCTTAGGTTAGGATATATAACGTTATAGACGTATATAATGTTCCCACCGAGAAGTAGGGGCTAACGAGCCAGGAATGTGGTAAAATATTACATTCGACATGTTAAGTTGTCTTAGGTTAGGATATATAACGTTATAGACGTATATACTGTTCCGACCGAGAAGTAGGTGCCGACGCGCCAGGAATGTTGTAAAATATTACGCTCGACAAGTTAGGTTGCCATAGGCTAGGATATATAGCGTTAAAGACGTATATAATGTTCCCACCGAGAAATACGGGCCGACACGCCAGGAATGTTGTAAAACATTACATCCGAGGTGTTAGGTTCCCTTAGGTTAGGATATATAACGTTATAGACGTATATAATGTTCCCAATGAGAAGGAGGTGCCGACGCGCCAGGAATGTTGTAAAATATTACATCCGACATGTTAAGTTGCCTTAGGTTAGGATATATAACGTTATAGACGTATATACAGTTCCCACCGAGAAGTAGGGGCCGACTCGCCAGGAATATTGTAAAATATTACATCCGAGATGTTAGGTTCCCTTAGGTTAGAATATATAACGTTATAGACGTATATAATGTCCCCACCGAGAAGTAGGGGCCGACTCGCCAGGAATGTTGTAAAATATTACATCCGAGATGTTAGGTTCCCTTAGGTTAGAATATATAACGTTATAGACGTATATAATGTTCCCACCGAGAAGTAGGGGCCGACTCGCCAGGAATGTTGTAAAACATTACATCCGAGGTGTTAGGTTCCCTTAGGTTAGGATATATAACGTTATAGACGTATATAATGTTCCCAATGAGAAGGAGGTGCCGACGCGCCAGGAATGTTGTAAAATATTACATCCGACATGTTAAGTTGCCTTAGGTTAGGATATATAACGTTATAGACGTATATACTGTTCCCACCGAGAAGTAGCTGCCGACGCGCCAGGAATATTGTAAAATATTACATTCGACATGTTAGGTTGTCTCAGGCTAGGACATATAGCGTTAAAGGCGTATATAATATTCCCACCGAGAAATAAGGGCCGACACGCCAGGAATGTAGTAAAATATTACGCTCGACATTTTTGGTTGCCTTAAGTTAGGATATATGGCGTTATAGACGTATATAATGTTCCCACCGAGAAGTAGGGGCCAGCGCGCCAGTAATGTGGTAAAATACTACATCCGGTATGTTAGGTTGCCTTAGGTTAGGATATATAACGTTATAGACGTATATAATGTTCCCACCGAGAAGTAGGGGCTAACGAGCCAGGAATGTGGTAAAATATTACATTCGACATGTTAAGTTGTCTTAGGTTAGGATATATAACGTTATAGACGTATATACAGTTCCCACCGAGAAGTAGGGGCCGACTCGCCAGGAATATTGTAAAATATTACATCCGAGATGTTAGGTTCCCTTAGGTTAGAATATATAACGTTATAGACGTATATAATGTTCCCACCGAGAAGTAGGGACCAACGAGCCAGGAATGTTGTAAAATATTACGCTCGACATGTTAGGTTGCCTAAGGCTATGATATATAGCGATATAGACGTATATAATATTCCCACCGAGAAGTGGGGGCCGGCGCGCCAGGAATGTAGTAAAATATTACATCCGAGATGTTAGGTTGCCTTAGGCTAGGATATGTAAAGTTATAGACGTGTATAATGTTCCCACCGAGAAATAGGTGCCGGCGCGCCAGGAATGTTGTAAAATATTACGCTCGACAAGTTAGGTTGCCTTAGGCTAGGATATATAGCGTTAAAGACGTATATAATGTTCCCACCGAGAAATACGGGCCGACAGCCAGGAATGTTGTAAAACATTACATCCGAGGTGTTAGGTTCCCTTAGGTTAGGATATATAACGTTATAGACGTATATAATGTTCCCAATGAGAAGGAGGTGCCGACGCGCCAGGAATGTTGTAAAATATTACATCCGACATGTTAAGTTGCCTTAGGTTAGGATATATAACGTTATAGACGTATATACTGTTCCCACCGAGAAGTAGCTGCCGACGCGCCAGGAATATTGTAAAATATTACATTCGACATGTTAGGTTGTCTCAGGCTAGGACATATAGCGTTAAAGGCGTATATAATATTCCCACCGAGAAATAAGGGCCGACACGCCAGGAATGTGGTAAAATATTACATTCGACATGTTAAGTTGTCTTAGGTTAGGATATATAACGTTATAGACGTATATAATGTTCCCACCGAGAAGTAGGGACCAACGAGCCAGGAATGTTGTAAAATATTACGCTCGACATGTTAGGTTGCCTAAGGCTATGATATATAGCGATATAGACGTATATAATATTCCCACCGAGAAGTGGGGGCCGGCGCGCCAGGAATGTAGTAAAATATTACATCCGAGATGTTAGGTTGCCTTAGGCTAGGATATGTAAAGTTATAGACGTGTATAATGTTCCCACCGAGAAATAGGTGCCGGCGCGCCAGGAATGTTGTAAAATATTACATCCGAGATGTTAGGATTGCCTTCGGCTAAGATATATAACGTTATAGACGTATATAATGTTCCCACCGAGAAGTAGGGGCCGAAGTGACGGGAATGTTGTAAAATATTACATTCGACATGTTAGTTTGCCTTAGGCTAGGATATATAGCGTTATAGACGTATATAATGTTCCCACCGAGAAGTAGGGGCCGACGCGCTAGGAATGTTGTAAAATATTACTTCCGAGATGTTAGGATTGCCTTAGGCTAGGATATATAGCGTTACAGACGTATATAATGTTCCCACCGAAAAGTAGGGGCAGGCGCGCCAGGAATGTAGTAAAATATTACATCCTAGATGTTAGGTTGCCTTAGGCTAGGATATGTAACGTTATAGACGTATATAATGTTCCCACCTAGAAGTAGTTGCCGGCGTGCCAGGAATATTGTAAAATATTACATTCGACATGTACGGTTGCCTTATGCTAGGAAATATAACGTTATAGACGTATATAAAGTTCCCACCGAGAAGTAGGTGCCGACGAGCCAGGAATGTTGTAAAATATTACGCTCGACATGTTAGGTTGCCTTAGGCTAGGATATATAGCGCTACAGACGTATATAATGTTCCCACCGAAAAGTAGGGGCAGGCGCGCCAGGAATGTAGTAAAATATTACATCCGAGATGTTAGGTTGCCTTAGGCTAGGATATGTAACGTTATAGACGTATATAATGTTCCCACCTAGAAGTAGTTGCCGGCGTGTCAGGAATATTGTAAAATATTACATTCGACATGTACAGTTGCCTTATGCTAGGATATATAACGTTATAGACGTATATAAACTTCCCACCGAGAAGTGGGGGCCGGCGCGCCAGGAATGTAGTGAAATATTACATCCGAGATGTTAGGTTGCCTTAGGCTAGGATATGTAAAGTTATAGACGTATATAATGTTCCCACCGAGAAGTAGGGACCGAAGAGCCAGGAATGTAGTAAAATATTACATCCGAGATGTTAGGTTGCCTTAGGTTAGGATATATAACGTTATAGACGTATATAATGTTCCCACCGAGAAGAAGGGGCCGGTGCGACACGAATGTCGTAAAATATTACATCCGAGATGTTAGGTTGCCTTAGACTAGGATATATAACGTTATAGACGTATATAATGTTCCCACCGAGAAGTAGGGTCCGAAGTGACGGGAATGTTGTAAAATTATACATTCGACATGTTAGGATTGCCTTAGGCTAGGATATATATTGTTAAAGACGTATATAATGTTCCCACCGAGAAATAGGGGTCGACACGCCAGGAATGTTGTAAAACATTACATCCGAGGTGTTAGGTTGCCTTAAGCTAGGATATATAGCGTTATAGACGTATATAATGTTTCCACCGAGAAGTAGGGACCGACGAGCCAGGAATGTTGTAAAATATTATGCTCGACATGCTAGGTTGCCTTAGGTTATGATATATAGCGATATAGACGTATATAATGTTCCAACCGAGAAGTGGGGGCCGGCCCGCCAGGAATGTAGTGAAATATTACATCCGAGATGTTAGGTTGCCTTAGGCTAGGATATGTAAAGTTATAGACGTATATAATGTTCCCACCGAGAAATAGGTGCCGGCGCGCTAGGAATGTTGTAAAATATTACATCCGAGATGTTAGGATTGCCTTAGGCTAGGATATATATCGTTATAGACGTATATAATGTGCCCACCGCGAAGTAGGGGCCGAAGTGACGGGAATGTTGTAAAATATTACATCCGAGATGTTAGGTTGCCTTAGGTTAGGATATATAACGTTATAGACGTATATACAGATCCCACCGAGAAGTAGTTACCGACGCGCCAGGAATATTGTAAAATATTATATTCGACATGTTAGGTTGTCTCAGGCTAGGACATATAGCGTTATAGACATATATAATGTTCCCACCGAGAAATAGGGGCCGACACGCCAGGAATGTTGTAAAACATTACATCCGAGGTGTTAGGTTCCCTTAGGTTAGGATATATAACGTTATAGATGTATATAATGTTCCCACCGAGAAATAGGGGCCGACACGCCAGGAATGTTGTAAAACATTACATCCGTGGTGTTAGGTTCCCTTAGGTTTGGATATATAACGTTATAGACGTATATAATGTTCCCACCGAGAAGTAGGGGCCAGCGCGCCAGGAAAGTAGTAAAATATTACATCCGAGATGTTAGGTTGCCTTAGGTTAGGATATATAACGTTTTTGACTTATATAATGTTCCCACGGAGAAATAGTGGCCGACGCGCCAGGAATGTTGTAAAATATTATATTCGACATGTTAGGTTGTCTCAGGCTAGGACATATAGCGTTATAGACATATACAATGTTCCCACCGAGAAATAGGGGCCGACGCGCCAGGAATGCTGTAAAATATAACATCCGAGATGTTAGGCTGCCTTAGGTTAGGATATATAACGTTATTGAATTATATAATGTTCCCACCGAGAAATAGGCGCCGACACGCGAGGAATGTTGTAAAATATTACATTCGAGATATTAGGTTGCCTTAGGTTAGGATATATAACGTTATAGACGTATATAATGTTCCCACCGAGAAGTAGGTGCCGAAGTGACGGGAATGTTGTAAAATATTACATTAGACATGTTAGTTTGCCTTAGGCTAGGATATATAGCGTTATAGACGTATATAATGTTCCCACCGAGAAGTAGGGGCCGACGTGCCAGGAATGTACTAAAATATTACATGCGAGATGTTAGGTTGCCTTAGGCTAGGATATATAACGTTATAGACGTATATAATGTTCCCACCGAGAAGTAGGTGCCGAAGTGACGGAAATGTTGTAAAATATTACATTCGACATGTTAGTTTGCCTTAGGCTAGGATATATAGCGTTATAGACTTATATAATGTTCCCACCGAGAAGTAGTGGCCGACGTGCCAGGAATGTAGTAAAATATTACATCCGAGATGTTAGGTTGCCTTAGGTTAGGATATATAACGTTATAGACGTATATACTGTTCCCACCGAGAAGTAGGGGCAGGCGCGCCAGGAATGTAGTAAAATATTACATCCGAGATGTTAGGTTGCCTTAGGCTAGGATATGTAACGTTATAGACGTATATAATGTTCCCACCTAGAAGTAGTTGCCGGCGTGTCAGGAATATTGTAAAATATTACATTCGACATGTACAGTTGCCTTATGCTAGGATATATAACGTTATAGACGTATATAAACTTCCCACCGAGAAGTGGGGGCCGGCGCGCCAGGAATGTAGTGAAATATTACATCCGAGATGTTAGGTTGCCTTAGGCTAGGATATGTAAAGTTATAGACGTATATAATGTTCCCACCGAGAAGTAGGGACCGAAGAGCCAGGAATGTAGTAAAATATTACATCCGAGATGTTAGGTTGCCTTAGGTTAGGATATATAACGTTATAGACGTATATAATGTTCCCACCGAGAAGAAGGGGCCGGTGCGACACGAATGTCGTAAAATATTACATCCGAGATGTTAGGTTGCCTTAGACTAGGATATATAACGTTATAGACGTATATAATGTTCCCACCGAGAAGTAGGGTCCGAAGTGACGGGAATGTTGTAAAATTATACATTCGACATGTTAGGATTGCCTTAGGCTAGGATATATATTGTTAAAGACGTATATAATGTTCCCACCGAGAAATAGGGGTCGACACGCCAGGAATGTTGTAAAACATTACATCCGAGGTGTTAGGTTGCCTTAAGCTAGGATATATAGCGTTATAGACGTATATAATGTTTCCACCGAGAAGTAGGGACCGACGAGCCAGGAATGTTGTAAAATATTATGCTCGACATGCTAGGTTGCCTTAGGTTATGATATATAGCGATATAGACGTATATAATGTTCCAACCGAGAAGTGGGGGCCGGCGCGCCAGGAATGTAGTGAAATATTACATCCGAGATGTTAGGTTGCCTTAGGCTAGGATATGTAAAGTTATAGACGTACATAATGTTCCCACCGAGAAATAGGTGCCGGCGCGATAGGAATGTTGTAAAATATTACATCCGAGATGTTAGGATTGCCTTAGGCTAGGATATATATCGTTATAGACGTATATAATGTTCCCACCGCGAAGTAGGGGCCGAAGTGACGGGAATGTTGTAAAATATTACATCCGAGATGTTAGGTTGCCTTAGGTTAGGATATATAACGTTATAGACGTATATACAGATCCCACCGAGAAGTAGTTACCGACGCGCCAGGAATATTGTAAAATATTATATTCGACATGTTAGGTTGTCTCAGGCTAGGACATATAGCGTTATAGACATATATAATGTTCCCACCGAGAAATAGGGGCCGACACGCCAGGAATGTTGTAAAACATTACATCCGAGGTGTTAGGTTCCCTTAGGTTAGGATATATAACGTTATAGATGTATATAATATTCCCACCGAGAAATAGGGGCCGACACGCCAGGAATGTTGTAAAACATTACATCCGTGGTGTTAGGTTCCCTTAGGTTTGGATATATAACGTTATAGACGTATATAATGTTCCCACCGAGAAGTAGGGGCCAGCGCGCCAGGAAAGTAGTAAAATATTACATCCGAGATGTTAGGTTGCCTTAGGTTAGGATATATAACGTTTTTGACTTATATAATGTTCCCACGGAGAAATAGTGGCCGACGCGCCAGGAATGTTGTAAAATATTATATTCGACATGTTAGGTTGTCTCAGGCTAGGACATATAGCGTTATAGACATATACAATGTTCCCACCGAGAAATAGGGGCCGACGCGCCAGGAATGCTGTAAAATATAACATCCGAGATGTTAGGCTGCCTTAGGTTAGGATATATAACGTTATTGAATTATATAATGTTCCCACCGAGAAATAGGCGCCGACACGCCAGGAATGTTGTAAAATATTACATTCGAGATATTAGGTTGCCTTAGGTTAGGATATATAACGTTATAGACGTATATAATGTTCCCACCGAGAAGTAGGTGCCGAAGTGACGGGAATGTTGTAAAATATTACATTCGACATGTTAGTTTGCCTTAGGCTAGGATATATAGCGTTATAGACGTATATAATGTTCCCACCGAGAAGTAGGGGCCGACGTGCCAGGAATGTACTAAAATATTACATGCGAGATGTTAGGTTGCCTTAGGCTAGGATATATAACGTTATAGACGTATATAATGTTCCCACCGAGAAGTAGGTGCCGAAGTGACGGAAATGTTGTAAAATATTACATTCGACATGTTAGTTTGCCTTAGGCTAGGATATATAGCGTTATAGACTTATATAATGTTCCCACCGAGAAGTAGTGGCCGACGTGCCAGGAATGTAGTAAAATATTACATCCGAGATGTTAGGTTGCCTTAGGTTAGGATATATAACGTTATAGACGTATATACTGTTCCCACCGAGAAGTAGATGCCGACGCGCCGGGAATGTTGTAAAATATTAATTCCGAGATGTTAGGATTGCCTTAGGCTAGGATATATAACGTTATAGACGTATATACTGTTCCCACCGAGAATTAGGGGCCGAAGTGACGGGAACGTAGTAAAATATAACATCCGAGATGTTAGGTTGCCATAGGCTAGGATATATAGCGTTAAAGACGTATATAATGTTCCCACCGAGAAATACGGGCCGACACGCCAGGAGTGTTGTAAAATATTACATCCGAAATGTTAGGTTCCCTTAGGTTAGGATATATAACGTTATAGACGTATATAATGTTCCCACCGAGAAGTAGGGGCCAACGAGCAAGGAATGTGGTAAAATATTACATTCGACATGTTAAGTTGTCTTAGGTTAGGATATATAACGTTATAGACGTATATACAGATCCCACCGAGAAGTAGTTACCGACGCGCCAGGATTATTGTAAAATATTATATTCGACATGTTAGGTTGTCTCAGGCTAGGACATATAGCGTTATAGACATATATAATGTTCCCACCGAGAAATAGGGGCCGACACGCCAGGAATGTTGTAAAACATTACATCCGAGGTGTTAGGTTCCCTTAGGTTAGGATATATAACCTTATAGATGTATATAATGTTCCCACCGAGAAATAGGGGCCGACGCGCCAGGAATGTTGTAAAATATTACTTTCGAGATGTTAGGATTGCCTTAGGCTAGGATATATAACGTTATAGACGTATATACTGTTCCCACCGAGAAGTAGGGGCCGGCGCGCCGGGAACGTAGTAAAATATAACATCCGAGATGTTAGGTTGCCTTAGGCTAGGATATATAACGTTATAGACGTATATAATGTTCCCACCGTGAATTAGGTGCCGAAGTGACGGGAATGTTGTAAAATATTACATTCGACTTGTTAGTTTGCCTTAGGCTAGGATATATAGCGTTATAGACTCATATAATGTTCCCACCGAGAAGTAGTGGTCGACGTGCCAGGAATGTAGTAAAATATTACATCCGAGATGTTAGGTTGCCTTAGGTTAGGATATATAACGTTATAGACCTATATACTGTTCCCACCGAGAAGTAGGTGCCGGCGCGCCAGGAATGTAGTAAAATATTACATCCGAGATGTTAGGTTGCCTTAGGCTAGGATATATAGCTTCAATGACGTATATAATGATGCCACCGAGAAATAGGGGCCGACGCGCCAGGAATGTTGTAAAATATTACATCCGATATGTTAGGTTCCCTTAGGTTAGGATATATAACGTTATAGCGCATATAATGTTCCCACCGTGAAGTAGCTGCCGACGCGCCAGGAATATTGTAAAATATTACATTCGACATGTTAGGCTGTCTCAGGCTAGGACATATAGCGTTAAAGGCGTATATAATATTCCCACCGAGAAATAAGGGCCGACACGCCAGGAATGTGGTAAAATATTACATTCGACATGTTAAGTTGTCTTAGGTTAGGATATATAACGTTATAGACGTATATAATGTTCCCACCGAGAAGTAGGGACCAACGAGCCAGGAATGTTGTAAAATATTACGCTCGACATGTTAGGTTGCCTAAGGCTATGATATATAGCGATATAGACGTATATAATATTCCCACCGAGAAGTGGGGGCCGGCGCGCCAGGAATGTAGTAAAATATTACATCCGAGATGTTAGGTTGCCTTAGGCTAGGATATGTAAAGTTATAGACGTGTATAATGTTCCCACCGAGAAATAGGTGCCGGCGCGCCAGGAATGTTGTAAAATATTACATCCGAGATGTTAGGATTGCCTTCGGCTAAGATATATAACGTTATAGACGTATATAATGTTCCCACCGAGAAGTAGGGGCCGAAGTGACGGGAATGTTGTAAAATATTACATTCGACATGTTAGTTTGCCTTAGGCTAGGATATATAGCGTTATAGACGTATATAATGTTCCCACCGAGAAGTAGGGGCCGACGCGCTAGGAATGTTGTAAAATATTACTTCCGAGATGTTAGGATTGCCTTAGGCTAGGATATATAGCGTTACAGACGTATATAATGTTCCCACCGAAAAGTAGGGGCAGGCGCGCCAGGAATGTAGTAAAATATTACATCCTAGATGTTAGGTTGCCTTAGGCTAGGATATGTAACGTTATAGACGTATATAATGTTCCCACCTAGAAGTAGTTGCCGGCGTGCCAGGAATATTGTAAAATATTACATTCGACATGTACGGTTGCCTTATGCTAGGAAATATAACGTTATAGACGTATATAAAGTTCCCACCGAGAAGTAGGTGCCGACGAGCCAGGAATGTTGTAAAATATTACGCTCGACATGTTAGGTTGCCTTAGGCTAGGATATATAGCGTTACAGACGTATATAATGTTCCCACCGAAAAGTAGGGGCAGGCGCGCCAGGAATGTAGTAAAATATTACATCCGAGATGTTAGGTTGCCTTAGGCTAGGATATGTAACGTTATAGACGTATATAATGTTCCCACCTAGAAGTAGTTGCCGGCGTGTCAGGAATATTGTAAAATATTACATTCGACATGTACGGTTGCCTTATGCTAGGATATATAACGTTATAGACGTATATAAACTTCCCACCGAGAAGTGGGGGCCGGCGCGCCAGGAATGTAGTGAAATATTACATCCGAGATGTTAGGTTGCCTTAGGCTAGGATATGTAAAGTTATAGACGTATATAATGTTCCCACCGAGAAGTAGGGACCGAAGAGCCAGGAATGTAGTAAAATATTACATCCGAGATGTTAGGTTGCCTTAGGTTAGGATATATAACGTTATAGACGTATATAATGTTCCCACCGAGAAGAAGGGGCCGGTGCGACACGAATGTAGTAAAATATTACATCCGAGATGTTAGGTTGCCTTAGACTAGGATATATAACGTTATAGACGTATATAATGTTCCCACCGAGAAGTAGGGGCCGAAGTGACGGGAATGTTGTAAAATTATACATTCGACATGTTAGGATTGCTTTAGGCTAGGATATATATTGTTAAAGACGTATATAATGTTCCCACCGAGAAATAGGGGTCGACACGCCAGGAATGTTGTAAAACATTACATCCGAGGTGTTAGGTTGCCTTAAGCTAGGATATATAGCGTTATAGACGTATATAATGTTTCCACCGAGAAGTAGGGACCGACGAGCCAGGAATGTTGTAAAATATTATGCTCGACATGCTAGGTTGCCTTAGGCTATGATATATAGCGATATAGACGTATATAATGTTCCAACCGAGAAGTGGGGGCCGGCGCGCCAGGAATGTAGTGAAATATTACATCCGAGATGTTAGGTTGCCTTAGGCTAGGATATGTAAAGTTATAGACGTATATAATGTTCCCACCGAGAAATAGGTGCCGGCGCGCTAGGAATGTTGTAAAATATTACATCCGAGATGTTAGGATTGCCTTAGGCTAGGATATATATCGTTATAGACGTATATAATGTTCCCACCGCGAAGTAGGGGCCGAAGTGACGGGAATGTTGTTAAATATTACATCCGAGATGTTAGGTTGCCTTAGGTTAGGATATATAACGTTATAGACGTATATACAGATCCCACCGAGAAGTAGTTACCGACGCGCCAGGAATATTGTAAAATATTATATTCGACATGTTAGGTTGTCTCAGGCTAGGACATATAGCGTTATAGACATATCTAATGTTCCCACCGAGAAATAGGGGCCGACACGCCAGGAATGTTGTAAAACATTACATCCGAGGTGTTAGGTTCCCTTAGGTTAGGATATATAACGTTATAGATGTATATAATGTTCCCACCGAGAAATAGGGGCCGACACGCCAGGAATGTTGTAAAACATTACATCCGTGGTGTTAGGTTCCCTTAGGTTTGGATATATAACGTTATAGACGTATATAATATTCCCACCGAGAAGTAGGGGCCAGCGCGCCAGGAATGCTGTAAAATATAACATCCGAGATGTTAGGCTGCCTTAGGTTAGGATATATAACGTTATTGAATTATATAATGTTCCCACCGAGAAATAGGCGCCGACACGCCAGGAATGTTGTAAAATATTACATTCGAGATATTAGGTTGCCTTAGGTTAGGATATATAACATTATAGACGTATATAATGTTCCCACCGAGAAGTAGGTGCCGAAGTGACGGGAATGTTGTAAAATATTACATTCGACATGTTAGTTTGCCTTAGGCTAGGATATATAGCGTTATAGACGTATATAATGTTCCCACCGAGAAGTAGGGGCCGACGTGCCAGGAATGTAGTAAAATATTACATGCGAGATGTTAGGTTGCCTTAGGCTAGGATATATAACGTTATAGACGTATATAATGTTCCCACCGAGAAGTAGGTGCCGAAGTGACGGAAATGTTGTAAAATATTACATTCGACATGTTAGTTTGCCTTAGGCTAGGATATATAGCGTTATAGACTTATATAATGTTCCCACCGAGAAGTAGGGACCAACGAGCCAGGAATGTTGTAAAATATTACGCTCGACATGTTAGGTTGCCTAAGGCTATGATATATAGCGATATAGACGTATATAATATTCCCACCGAGAAGTGGGGGCCGGCGCGCCAGGAATGTAGTAAAATATTACATCCGAGATGTTAGGTTGCCTTAGGCTAGGATATGTAAAGTTATAGACGTGTATAATGTTCCCACCGAGAAATAGGTGCCGGCGCGCCAGGAATGTTGTAAAATATTACATCCGAGATGTTAGGATTGCCTTCGGCTAAGATATATAACGTTATAGACGTATATAATGTTCCCACCGAGAAGTAGGGGCCGAAGTGACGGGAATGTTGTAAAATATTACATTCGACATGTTAGTTTGCCTTAGGCTAGGATATATAGCGTTATAGACGTATATAATGTTCCCACCGAGAAGTAGGGGCCGACGCGCTAGGAATGTTGTAAAATATTACTTCCGAGATGTTAGGATTGCCTTAGGCTAGGATATATAGCGTTACAGACGTATATAATGTTCCCACCGAAAAGTAGGGGCAGGCGCGCCAGGAATGTAGTAAAATATTACATCCGAGATGTTAGGTTGCCTTAGGCTAGGATATGTAACGTTATAGACGTATATAATGTTCCCACCTAGAAGTAGTTGCCGGCGTGTCAGGAATATTGTAAAATATTACATTCGACATGTACGGTTGCCTTATGCTAGGATATATAACGTTATAGACGTATATAAACTTCCCACCGAGAAGTGGGGGCCGGCGCGCCAGGAATGTAGTGAAATATTACATCCGAGATGTTAGGTTGCCTTAGGCTAGGATATGTAAAGTTATAGACGTATATAATGTTCCCACCGAGAAGTAGGGACCGAAGAGCCAGGAATGTAATAAAATATTACATCCGAGATGTTAGGTTGCCTTAGGTTAGGATATATAACGTTATAGACGTATATAATGTTCCCACCGAGAAGAAGGGGCCGGTGCGACACGAATGTAGTAAAATATTACATCCGAGATGTTAGGTTGCCTTAGACTAGGATATATAACGTTATAGACGTATATAATGTTCCCACCGAGAAGTAGGGGCTAACGAGCCAGGAATGTGGTAAAATATTACATTCGACATGTTAAGTTGTCTTAGGTTAGGATATATAACGTTATAGACGTATATACTGTTCCGACCGAGAAGTAGGTGCCGACGCGCCAGGAATGTTGTAAAATATTACGCTCGACAAGTTAGGTTGCCATAGGCTAGGATATATAGCGTTAAAGACGTATATAATGTTCCCACCGAGAAATACGGGCCGACACGCCAGGAATGTTGTAAAACATTACATCCGAGGTGTTAGGTTCCCTTAGGTTAGGATATATAACGTTATAGACGTATATAATGTTCCCAATGAGAAGGAGGTGCCGACGCGCCAGGAATGTTGTAAAATATTACATCCGACATGTTAAGTTGCCTTAGGTTAGGATATATAACGTTATAGACGTATATACAGTTCCCACCGAGAAGTAGGGGCCGACTCGCCAGGAATATTGTAAAATATTACATCCGAGATGTTAGGTTCCCTTAGGTTAGAATATATAACGTTATAGACGTATATAATGTTCCCACCGAGAAGTAGGGGCCGACTCGCCAGGAATGTTGTAAAATATTACATCCGAGATGTTAGGTTCCCTTAGGTTAGAATATATAACGTTATAGACGTATATAATGTTCCCACCGAGAAGTAGGGGCCGACTCGCCAGGAATGTTGTAAAATATTACATCCGAGGTGTTAGGTTCCCTTAGGTTAGGATATATAACGTTATAGACGTATATAATGTTCCCAATGAGAAGGAGGTGCCGACGCGCCAGGAATGTTGTAAAATATTACATCCGACATGTTAAGTTGCCTTAGGTTAGGATATATAACGTTATAGACGTATATACTGTTCCCACCGAGAAGTAGCTGCCGACGCGCCAGGAATATTGTAAAATATTACATTCGACATGTTAGGTTGTCTCAGGCTAGGACATATAGCGTTAAAGGCGTATATAATATTCCCACCGAGAAATAAGGGCCGACACGCCAGGAATGTAGTAAAATATTAAGCTCGACATTTTTGGTTGCCTTAAGTTAGGATATATGGCGTTATAGACGTATATAATGTTCCCACCGAGAAGTAGGGGCCAGCGCGCCAGTAATGTGGTAAAATACTACATCCGGTATGTTAGGTTGCCTTAGGTTAGGATATATAACGTTATAGACGTATATAATGTTCCCACCGAGAAGTAGGGGCTAACGAGCCAGGAATGTGGTAAAATATTACATCCGACATGTTAAGTTGTCTTAGGTTAGGATATATAACGTTATAGACGTATATAATGTTCCCACCGAGAAGTAGGGACCAACGAGCCAGGAATGTTGTAAAATATTACGCTCGACATGTTAGGTTGCCTAAGGCTATGATATATAGCGATATAGACGTATATAATATTCCCACCGAGAAGTGGGGGCCGGCGCGCCAGGAATGTAGTAAAATATTACATCCGAGATGTTAGGTTGCCTTAGGCTAGGATATGTAAAGTTATAGACGTGTATAATGTTCCCACCGAGAAATAGGTGCCGGCGCGCCAGGAATGTTGTAAAATATTACGCTCGACAAGTTAGGTTGCCTTAGGCTAGGATATATAGCGTTAAAGACGTATATAATGTTCCCACCGAGAAATACGGGCCGACAGCCAGGAATGTTGTAAAACATTACATCCGAGGTGTTAGGTTCCCTTAGGTTAGGATATATAACGTTATAGACGTATATAATGTTCCCAATGAGAAGGAGGTGCCGACGCGCCAGGAATGTTGTAAAATATTACATCCGACATGTTAAGTTGCCTTAGGTTAGGATATATAACGTTATAGACGTATATACTGTTCCCACCGAGAAGTAGCTGCCGACGCGCCAGGAATATTGTAAAATATTACATTCGACATGTTAGGTTGTCTCAGGCTAGGACATATAGCGTTAAAGGCGTATATAATATTCCCACCGAGAAATAAGGGCCGACACGCCAGGAATGTAGTAAAATATTACGCTCGACATTTTTGGTTGCCTTAAGTTAGGATATATGGCGTTATAGACGTATATAATGTTCCCACCGAGAAGTAGGGGTCAGCGCGCCAGTAATGTGGTAAAATACTACATCCGGTATGTTAGGTTGCCTTAGGTTAGGATATATAACGTTATAGACGTATATAATGTTCCCACCGAGAAGTAGGGGCTAACGAGCCAGGAATGTGGTAAAATATTACATTCGACATGTTAAGTTGCCTTAGGCTATGATATATAGCGATATAGACGTATATAATGTTCCCACCGAGAAGTGGGGGCCGGCGCGCCAGGAATGTAGTGAAATATTACATCCGAGATGTTAGGTTCCCTTAGGTTAGGATATATAACGTTATAGACGTATATAATGTTCCCACCGAGAAGTGGGGGCCGGCGCGCCAGGAATGTAGTGAAATATTACATCCGAGATGTTAGGTTGCCTTAGGCTAGGATATGTAAAGTTATAGACGTATATAATGTTCCCACCGAGAAATAGGTGCCGGCGCGCCAGGAATGTTGTAAAATATTACATCCGAGATGTTAGGATTGCCTTAGGCTAGGATATATATCGTTATAGACGTATATAATGTTTCCACCGAGAAGTAGGGGCCGAAGTGACGGGAATGTTGTAAAATATTACATCCGAGATGTTAGGTTGCCTTAGGTTAGGATATATAACGTTATTGACTTATATAATTTTCCCACCGAGAAATAGGGGCCGACGCCCCAGGAATGATGTAAAATTTTACATTCGACATGTTAGGATTGCCTTAGGCTAGGATATATAACGTTATAGACGTATATACTGTTCCGACCGAGAAGTAGGTGCCGACGCGCCAGGAATGTTGTAAAATATTACGCTCGACAAGATAGGTTGCCATAGGCTAGGATATATAGCGTTAAAGACGTATATAATGTTCCCACCGAGAAATACGGGCCGACACGCCAGGAATGTTGTAAAATATTACATCCGAAATGTTAGGTTCCCTTAGGTTAGGATATATAACGTTATAGACGTATATAATGTTCCCACCGCGAAGTAGGGGCCAACGAGGCAGGAATGTGGTAAAATATTACATTCGACATGTTAAGTTGTCTTAGGTTAGGATATATAACGTTATAGACGTATATACAGATCCCACCGAGAAGTAGTTGCCGACGCGCCAGGAATGTAGTAAAATATTACATCCGAGATGTTAGGTTGCCTTAGGGTAGGATATATAACGTTATAGACTTATATACTGTTCCCACCGAGAAGTTGGTGCCGACGCGCCAGGAATGTTGTCAAATATTACATCCGAGATGTTAGGATTACCTTAGGCTAGGATATATAACGTTATAGACGTATATAATGTTCCCACCGAGAAGTAGGTGCCGAAGTGACGGGAATGTTGTAAAATATTTCATTCGACATGTTAGTTTGCCTTAGGCTAGGATATATAGCGTTATAGACTTATATAATGTTCCCACCGAGAAGTAGTGGCCGACGTGCCAGGAATGTAGTAAAATATTACGCTCGACATGTTAGGTTGCCTTAGGCTATGATATATAGCGATATAAACGTATATAATATTCCCACCGAGAAGTGCGGGCCGGCGCGCCAGGAATGTAGTGAAATATTACATCCGAGATGTTAGGTTGCCTTAGGCTAGGATATGTAAAGTTATAGACGTATATAATGTTCCCAATGAGAAGGAGGTGCCGACGCGCCAGGAATGTTGTAAAATATTACATCCGACATGTTAAGTTGCCTTAGGTTAGGATATATAACGTTATAGACGTATATACTGTTCCCACCGAGAAGTAGCTGCCGACGCGCCAGGAATATTGTAAAATATTACATTCGACATGTTAGGTTGTCTCAGGCTAGGACATATAGCGTTAAAGGCGTATATAATATTCCCACCGAGAAATAAGGGCCGACACGCCAGGAATGTGGTAAAATTTTACATTCGACATGTTAAGTTGTCTTAGGTTAGGATATATAACGTTATAGACGTATATAATGTTCCCACCGAGAAGTAGGGACCAACGAGCCAGGAATGTTGTAAAATATTACGCTCGACATGTTAGGTTGCCTAAGGCTATGATATATAGCGATATAGACGTATATAATGTTCCCACCGAGAAGTGGGGGCCGGCGCGCCAGGAATGTAGTAAAATATTACATCCGAGATGTTAGGTTGCCTTAGGCTAGGATATGTAAAGTTATAGACGTGTATAATGTTCCCACCGAGAAATAGGTGCCGGCGCGCCAGGAATGTTGTAAAATATTACATCCGAGATGTTAGGATTGCCTTCGGCTAAGATATATAACGTTATAGACGTATATAATGTTCCCACCGAGAAGTAGGGGCCGAAGTGACGGGAATGTTGTAAAATATTACATTCGACATGTTAGTTTGCCTTAGGCTAGGATATATAGCGTTATAGACGTATATAATGTTCCCACCGAGAAGTAGGGGCCGACGCGCTAGGAATGTTGTAAAATATTACTTCCGAGATGTTAGGATTGCCTTAGGCTAGGATATATAGCGTTACAGACGTATATAATGTTCCCACCGAAAAGTAGGGGCAGGCGCGCCAGGAATGTAGTAAAATATTACATCCTAGATGTTAGGTTGCCTTAGGCTAGGATATGTAACGTTATAGACGTATATAATGTTCCCACCTAGAAGTAGTTGCCGGCGTGCCAGGAATATTGTAAAATATTACATTCGACATGTACGGTTGCCTTATGCTAGGAAATATAACGTTATAGACGTATATAAAGTTCCCACCGAGAAGTAGGTGCCGACGAGCCAGGAATGTTGTAAAATATTACGCTCGACATGTTAGGTTGCCTTAGGCTAGGATATATAGCGTTACAGACGTATATAATGTTCCCACCGAAAAGTAGGGGCAGGCGCGCCAGGAATGTAGTAAAATATTACATCCGAGATGTTAGGTTGCCTTAGGCTAGGATATGTAACGTTATAGACGTATATAATGTTCCCACCTAGAAGTAGTTGCCGGCGTGTCAGGAATATTGTAAAATATTACATTCGACATGTACAGTTGCCTTATGCTAGGAAATATAACGTTATAGACGTATATAAAGTTCCCACCGAGAAGTAGGGACCGAAGAGCCAGGAATGTAGTAAAATATTACATCCGAGATGTTAGGTTGCCTTAGGTTAGGATATATAACGTTATAGACGTATATAATGTTCCCACCGAGAAGAAGGGGCCGGTGCGACACGAATGTAGTAAAATATTACATCCGAGATGTTAGGTTGCCTTAGGCTAGGATATGTAAAGTTATAGACGTATATAATGTTCCCACCGAGAAATAGGTGCCGGCGCGCTAGGAATGTTGTAAAATATTACATCCGAGATGTTAGGATTGCCTTAGGCTAGGATATATATCGTTATAGACGTATATAATGTTCCCACCGCGAAGTAGGGGCCGAAGTGACGGGAATGTTGTGAAATATTACATCCGAGATGTTAGGTTGCCTTAGGTTAGGATATATAACGTTATAGACGTATATACAGATCCCACCGAGAAGTAGTTACCGACGCGCCAGGAATATTGTAAAATATTATATTCGACATGTTAGGTTGTCTCAGGCTAGGACATATAGCGTTATAGACATATATAATGTTCCCACCGAGAAATAGGGGCCGACACGCCAGGAATGTTGTAAAACATTACATCCGAGGTTTTAGGTTCCCTTAGGTTAGGATATATAACGTTATAGATGTATATAATGTTCCCACCGAGAAATAGGGGCCGACACGCCAGGAATGTTGTAAAACATTACATCCGTGGTGTTAGGTTCCCTTAGGTTTGGATATATAACGTTATAGACGTATATAATGTTCCCACCGAGAAGTAGGGGCCAGCGCGCCAGGAAAGTAGTAAAATATTACATCCGAAATGTTAGGTTGCCTTAGGTTAGGATATATAACGTTTTTGACTTATATAATGTTCCCACGGAGAAATAGTGGCCGACGCGCCAGGAATGTTGTAAAATATTATATTCGACATGTTAGGTTGTCTCAGGCTAGGACATATAGCGTTATAGACATATACAATGTTCCCACCTAGAAATAGGGGCCGACGCGCCAGGAATGCTGTAAAATATAACATCCGAGATGTTAGGCTGCCTTAGGTTAGGATATATAACGTTATTGAATTATATAATGTTCCCACCGAGAAATAGGCGCCGACACGCCAGGAATGTTGTAAAATATTACATTCGAGATATTAGGTTGCCTTAGGTTAGGATATATAACGTTATAGACGTATATAATGTTCCCACCGAGAAGTAGGTGCCGAAGTGACGGGAATGTTGTAAAATATTACATTCGACATGTTAGTTTGCCTTAGGCTAGGATATATAGCGTTATAGACGTATATAATGTTCCCACCGAGAAGTAGGGGCCGACGTGCCAGGAATGTACTAAAATATTACATGCGAGATGTTAGGTTGCCTTAGGCTAGGATATATAACGTTATAGACGTATATAATGTTCCCACCGAGAAGTAGGTGCCGAAGTGACGGAAATGTTGTAAAATATTACATTCGACATGTTAGTTTGCCTTAGGCTAGGATATATAGCGTTATAGACTTATATAATGTTCCCACCGAGAAGTAGTGGCCGACGTGCCAGGAATGTAGTAAAATATTACATCCGAGATGTTAGGTTGCCTTAGGTTAGGATATATAACGTTATAGACGTATATACTGTTCCCACCGAGAAGTAGATGCCGACGCGCCGGGAATGTTGTAAAATATTAATTCCGAGATGTTAGGATTGCCTTAGGCTAGGATATATAACGTTATAGACGTATATACTGTTCCCACCGAGAATTAGGGGCCGAAGTGACGGGAACGTAGTAAAATATAACATCCGAGATGTTAGGTTGCCATAGGCTAGGATATATAGCGTTAAAGACGTATATAATGTTCCCACCGAGAAATACGGACCGACACGCCAGGAGTGTTGTAAAATATTACATCCGAAATGTTAGGTTCCCTTAGGTTAGGATATATAACGTTATAGACGTATATAATGTTCCCACCGAGAAGTAGGGGCCAACGAGCAAGGAATGTGGTAAAATGTTACATTCGACATGTTAAGTTGTCTTAGGTTAGGATATATAACGTTATAGACGTATATACAGATCCCACCGAGAAGTAGTTACCGACGCGCCAGGAATATTGTAAAATATTATATTCGACATGTTAGGTTGTCTCAGGCTAGGACATATAGCGTTATAGACATATATAATGTTCCCACCGAGAAATAGGGGCCGACACGCCAGGAATGTTGTAAAACATTACATCCGAGGTGTTAGGTTCCCTTAGGTTAGGATATATAACCTTATAGATGTATATAATGTTCCCACCGAGAAATAGGGGCCGACGCGCCAGGAATGTTGTAAAATATTTCTTCCGAGATGTTAGGATTGCCTTAGGCTAGGATATATAACGTTATAGACGTATATACTGTTCCCACCGAGAAGTAGGGGCCGGCGCGCCGGGAACGTAGTAAAATATAACATCCGAGATGTTAGGTTGCCTTAGGCTAGGATATATAACGTTATAGACGTATATAATGTTCCCAACGTGAATTAGGTGCCGAAGTGACGGGAATGTTGTAAAATATTACATTCGACATGTTAGTTTGCCTTAGGCTAGGATATATAGCGTTATAGACTCATATAATGTTCCCACCGAGAAGTAGTGGTCGACGTGCCAGGAATGTAGTAAAATATTACATCCGAGATGTTAGGTTGCCTTAGGTTAGGATATATAACGTTATAGACCTATATACTGTTCCCACCGAGAAGTAGGTGCCGGCGCGCCAGGAATGTAGTAAAATATTACATCCGAGATGTTACGTTGCCTTAGGCTAGGATATATAGCTTCAATGACGTATATAATGATCCCACCGAGAAATAGGGGCCGACGCGCCAGGAATGTTGTAAAATATTACATCCGATATGTTAGGTTCCCTTAGGTTAGGATATATAACGTTATAGCGCATATAATGTTCCCACCGTGAAGTAGCTGCCGACGCGCCAGGAATATTGTAAAATATTACATTCGACATGTTAGGCTGTCTCAGGCTAGGACATATAGCGTTAAAGGCGTATATAATATTCCCACCGAGAAATAAGGGCCGACACGCCAGGAATGTGGTAAAATATTACATTCGACATGTTAAGTTGTCTTAGGTTAGGATATATAACGTTATAGACGTATATAATGTTCCCACCGAGAAGTAGGGACCAACGAGCCAGGAATGTTGTAAAATATTACGCTCGACATGTTAGGTTGCCTAAGGCTATGATATATAGCGATATAGACGTATATAATATTCCCACCGAGAAGTGGGGGCCGGCGCGCCAGGAATGTAGTAAAATATTACATCCGAGATGTTAGGTTGCCTTAGGCTAGGATATGTAAAGTTATAGACGTGTATAATGTTCCCACCGAGAAATAGGTGCCGGCGCGCCAGGAATGTTGTAAAATATTACATCCGAGATGTTAGGATTGCCTTCGGCTAAGATATATAACGTTATAGACGTATATAATGTTCCCACCGAGAAGTAGGGGCCGAAGTGACGGGAATGTTGTAAAATATTACATTCGACATGTTAGTTTGCCTTAGGCTAGGATATATAGCGTTATAGACGTATATAATGTTCCCACCGAGAAGTAGGGGCCGACGCGCTAGGAATGTTGTAAAATATTACTTCCGAGATGTTAGGATTGCCTTAGGCTAGGATATATAGCGTTATAGACGTATATAATGTTCCCACCGAAAAGTAGGGGCAGGCGCGCCAGGAATGTAGTAAAATATTACATCCTAGATGTTAGGTTGCCTTCGGCTAGGATATGTAACGTTATAGACGTATATAATGTTCCCACCTAGAAGTAGTTGCCGGCGTGCCAGGAATATTGTAAAATATTACATTCGACATGTACGGTTGCCTTATGCAAGGAAATATAACGTTATAGACGTATATAAAGTTCCCACCGAGAAGTAGGTGCCGACGAGCCAGGAATGTTGTAAAATATTACGCTCGACATGTTAGGTTGCCTTAGGCTAGGATATATAGCGTTACAGACGTATATAATGTTCCCACCGAAAAGTAGGGGCAGGCGCGCCAGGAATGTAGTAAAATATTACATCCGAGATGTTAGGTTGCCTTAGGCTAGGATATGTAACGTTATAGACGTATATAATGTTCCCACCTAGAAGTAGTTTCCGGCGTGTCAGGAATATTGTAAAATATTACATTCGACATGTACGGTTGCCTTATGCTAGGATATATAACGTTATAGACGTATATAAACTTCCCACCGAGAAGTGGGGGCCGGCGCGCCAGGAATGTAGTGAAATATTACATCCGAGATGTTAGGTTGCCTTAGGCTAGGATATGTAAAGTTATAGACGTATATAATGTTCCCACCGAGAAGTAGGGACCGAAGAGCCAGGAATGTTGTAAAATATTACGCTCGACATGTTAGGTTGCCTAAGGCTATGATATATAGCGATATAGACGTATATAATATTCCCACCGAGAAGTGGGGGCCGGCGCGCCAGGAATGTAGTAAAATATTACATCCGAGATGTTAGGTTGCCTTAGGCTAGGATATGTAAAGTTATATACGTGTATAATGTTCCCACCGAGAAATAGGTGCCGGCGCGCCAGGAATGTTGTAAAATATTACATCCGAGATGTTAGGATTGCCTTCGGCTAAGATATATAACGTTATAGACGTATATAATGTTCCCACCGAGAAGTAGGGGCCGAAGTGACGGGAATGTTGTAAAATATTACATTCGACATGTTAGTTTGCCTTAGGCTAGGATATATAGCGTTATAGACGTATATAATGTTCCCACCGAGAAGTAGGGGCCGACGCGCTAGGAATGTTGTAAAATATTACTTCCGAGATGTTAGGATTGCCTTAGGCTAGGATATATAGCGTTACAGACGTATATAATGTTCCCACCGAAAAGTAGGGGCAGGCGCGCCAGGAATGTAGTAAAATATTACATCCTAGATGTTAGGTTGCCTTCGGCTAGGATATGTAACGTTATAGACGTATATAATGTTCCCACCTAGAAGTAGTTGCCGGCGTGCCAGGAATATTGTAAAATATTACATTCGACATGTACGGTTGCCTTATGCTAGGAAATATAACGTTATAGACGTATATAAAGTTCCCACCGAGAAGTAGGTGCCGACGAGCCAGGAATGTTGTAAAATATTACGCTCGACATGTTAGGTTGCCTTAGGCTAGGATATATAGCGTTACAGACGTATATAATGTTCCCACCGAAAAGTAGGGGCAGGCGCGCCAGGAATGTAGTAAAATATTACATCCGAGATGTTAGGTTGCCTTAGGCTAGGATATGTAACGTTATAGACGTATATAATGTTCCCACCTAGAAGTAGTTTCCGGCGTGTCAGGAATATTGTAAAATATTACATTCGACATGTACGGTTGCCTTATGCTAGGATATATAACGTTATAGACGTATATAAACTTCCCACCGAGAAGTGGGGGCCGGCGCGCCAGGAATGTAGTGAAATATTACATCCGAGATGTTAGGTTGCCTTAGGCTAGGATATGTAAAGTTATAGACGTATATAATGTTCCCACCGAGAAGTAGGGACCGAAGAGCCAGGAATGTAGTAAAATATTACATCCGAGATGTTAGGTTGCCTTAGGTTAGGATATATAACGTTATAGACGTATATAATGTTCCCACCGAGAAGAAGGGGCCGGTGCGACACGAATGTAGTAAAATATTACATCCGAGATGTTAGGTTGCCTTAGACTAGGATATATAACGTTATAGACGTATATACTGTTCCCACCGAGAAGTAGGGGCCGAAGTGACGGGAATGTTGTAAAATTATACATTCGACATGTTAGGATTGCTTTAGGCTAGGATATATATTGTTAAAGACGTATATAATGTTCCCACCGAGAAATAGGGGTCGACACGCCAGGAATGTTGTAAAACATTACATCCGAGGTGTTAGTTTCCCTTAGGTTAGGATATATACCGTTATAGACGTATATAATGTTCAATCCGAGAAGTAGGTGCCGACGCGCCAGGAATGTTGTAAAATATTACATCCGAGATGTTAGGATTGCCTTAGGCTAGGATATATAACGTTATAGACGTATATAATGTTCCCACCGAGAGGCAGGTGCCGGTGCGCCACGAATGTAGTAAAATATTACATCCGAGATGTTAGGTTGCCTTAGGCTAGGATATATATCGTTATAGACGTATACAATGTTCCCACCGAGAAGTAGGGCCCGACATGCCAGGAATGTTGTAAAATATTACATCCCAGATATTAGGTTGCGTTAGGTTAGAATATACAACGTTATAGACGTATATAATATCCCCATCGAGAAGCAGGCGACGACACGACAGGAATGTTGTAAAATATTACATTCGACATGTTAGGTTGCCTTAGGCTAGGATATATATAGTTATAGACGTATACAATGTTCCCACCGAGAAGTAGGGCCCAACATGCCAGGAATGTTGTAAAATATTACATCCTAGATGTTAGGTTGCGATAGGTTAGGATATACAACGTTCTAGACGTACATAAAGTCCCCATCGAGAAGCAGGCGACGACACGCCAGGAATGTTGTAAAATATAACATCCGAGATGTTATGTTGCCATACGTTAGGATATGTAACGTTATAGACGTATATAATGTTCCCACCGAAAAGTAGCAGCCGAAGCGCCAGGAATATTGTAAAATATTACATCCGAGATGTTAGGTTGCCTTAGGTTAGGATATATATCGTTATAGACGTATATAATATCCCCATCGAGATGCAGGAGACGACATGACAGGAATGTTGTAAAATATTACATCCCAGATGTTAGGTTGCGTTAGGTTAGGATATACAACGTTATAGATGTATATAATGTCCTCATCGAGAAGTAGGCGACGACACGCCAGGAATGTTGTAAAATATTACATTCTACAAGTTAGGTTGCCTTAGGCTAGGATATATAACGTTATAGACGTATATAATGTTCCCACCGAGAAATAGGGACTGACGCGTCAGGAATGTTCTAAAATATTACACCCGAGATGTTAGGTTCCCTTAGGTTAGGATATACAACGTTGTGGACGTATAGAATGTTCCCACCGAGAAGTAGGGACCGACATGCAAGGAATGTTGTCAAATATTACATCCGAGATGTTAGGTTGCGTTAGGTTAGTATATACAACGTTATAGACGTATATAATGTCCCCATCGAGAAGCAGGCGGCGACACGCCAGAATGTTGTAAAATATTACATCCGAGATGTTAGGTTGCCTTAGGTTAGGATATACAACGTTATAGATGTATATAATGTCCCCATCGAGAAGTAGGCGACGACACGCCAGGACTGTTGTAAAATATTACATTCGACAAGTTAGGTTGCCGTAGGCTAGGATATATAACGTTATAGACGTATATAATGTTCCCACCGAGAAATAGGGACCGACGCGTCAGGAATGTTCTAAAATATTACACCCGAGATGTTAGGTTCCCTTAGGTTAGGATATACAACGTTATAGACGTATAGAATGTTCCCACCGAGAAAGAGGGGCCGACGCGTCAGCAATGTTGTAAACTATTACACCCGAGATGTTAGGTTCCCTTAGGTTAGGATATACAACGTTATAGACGTATAGAATGTTCCCACCGAGAAGTAGGGACCTACATGCCAGGAATGTTCTAAAATATTAAATCCCAGATGTTAGGTTGCGTTAGGTTAGAATATATAACGTTATAGATGTATATAATGTCCCCATCGAGAAGCAGGCGACGACACGACAGGAATGTTGTAAAATATTACATTCTACAAGTTAGGTTGCCTTAGGCTAGGATATATAACGTTATAGACGTATATAATGTTCCCACCGAGAAATAGGGACTGACGCGTCAGGAATGTTCTAAAATATTACACCCGAGATGTTAGGTTCCCTTAGGTTAGGATATACAACGTTGTGGACGTATAGAATGTTCCCACCGAGAAGTAGGGACCGACATGCAAGGAATGTTGTCAAATATTACATCCGAGATGTTAGGTTGCGTTAGGTTAGTATATACAACGTTATAGACGTATATAATGTCCCCATCGAGAAGCAGGCGGCGACACGCCAGAATGTTGTAAAATATTACATCCGAGATGTTAGGTTGCCTTAGGTTAGGATATACAACGTTATAGATGTATATAATGTCCCCATCGAGAAGTAGGCGACGACACGCCAGGACTGTTGTAAAATATTACATTCGACAAGTTAGGTTGCCGTAGGCTAGGATATATAACGTTATAGACGTATATAATGTTCCCACCGAGAAATAGGGACCGACGCGTCAGGAATGTTCTAAAATATTACACCCGAGATGTTAGGTTCCCTTAGGTTAGGATATACAACGTTATAGACGTATAGAATGTTCCCACCGAGAAAGAGGGGCCGACGCGTCAGCAATGTTGTAAACTATTACACCCGAGATGTTAGGTTCCCTTAGGTTAGGATATACAACGTTATAGACGTATAGAATGTTCCCACCGAGAAGTAGGGACCTACATGCCAGGAATGTTCTAAAGTATTAAATCCCAGATGTTAGGTTGCGTTAGGTTAGAATATATAACGTTATAGATGTATATAATGTCCCCATCGAGAAGCAGGCGACGACACGACAGGAATGTTGTAAAATATTACATTCTACAAGTTAGGTTGCCTTAGGCTAGGATATATAACGTTATAGACGTATATAATGTTCCCACCGAGAAATAGGGACTGACGCGTCAGGAATGTTCTAAAATATTACACCCGAGATGTTAGGTTCCCTTAGGTTAGGATATACAACGTTGTGGACGTATAGAATGTTCCCACCGAGAAGTAGGGACCGACATGCAAGGAATGTTGTCAAATATTACATCCGAGATGTTAGGTTGCGTTAGGTTAGTATATACAACGTTATAGACGTATATAATGTCCCCATCGAGAAGCAGGCGGCGACACGCCAGAATGTTGTAAAATATTACACCCGAGATGTTAGGTTCCCTTAGGTTAGGATATACAACGTTGTGGACGTATAGAATGTTCCCACCGAGAAGTAGGGACCGACATGCAAGGAATGTTGTCAAATATTACATCCGAGATGTTAGGTTGCGTTAGGTTAGTATATACAACGTTATAGACGTATATAATGTTCCCACCGAGAAATAGGGACCGACGCGTCAGGAATGTTCTAAAATATTACACCCGAGATGTTAGGTTCCCTTAGGTTAGGATATACAACGTTATAGACGTATAGAATGTTCCCACCGAGAAAGAGGGGCCGACGCGTCAGCAATGTTGTAAACTATTACACCCGAGATGTTAGGTTCCCTTAGGTTAGGATATACAACGTTATAGACGTATAGAATGTTCCCACCGAGAAGTAGGGACCTACATGCCAGGAATGTTCTAAAGTATTAAATCCCAGATGTTAGGTTGCGTTAGGTTAGAATATATAACGTTATAGATGTATATAATGTCCCCATCGAGAAGCAGGCGACGACACGACAGGAATGTTGTAAAATATTACATTCTACAAGTTAGGTTCCCTTAGGTTAGGATATATAACGTTATAGCGCATATAATGTTCCCACCGTGAAGTAGATGCCGACGCGCCAGGAATGTTGTAAAATATTACTTCCGAGATGTTAGAGTTGCCTTAGGCTAGGACATATCACGTTATAGACGTATATAATGTTCCCACCGAGAAATAGGGGCCGACACGCCAGGAATGTTGTAAAACATTACATCCGAGGTGTTAGTTTCCCTTAGGTTAGGATATATACCGTTATAGACGTATATAATGTTCAATCCGAGAAGTAGGTGCCGACGCGCCAGGAATGTTGTAAAATATTACATCCGAGATGTTAGGATTGCCTTAGGCTAGGATATATAACGTTATAGACGTATATAATGTTCCCACCGAGAGGCAGGTGCCGGTGCGCCACGAATGTAGTAAAATATTACATCCGAGATGTTAGGTTGCCTTAGGCTAGGATATATATCGTTATAGACGTATACAATGTTCCCACCGAGAAGTAGGGCCCGACATGCCAGGAATGTTGTAAAATATTACATCCCAGATATTAGGTTGCGTTAGGTTAGAATATACAACGTTATAGACGTATATAATATCCCCATCGAGAAGCAGGCGACGACACGACAGGAATGTTGTAAAATATTACATTCGACATGTTAGGTTGCCTTAGGCTAGGATATATATAGTTATAGACGTATACAATGTTCCCACCGAGAAGTAGGGCCCAACATGCCAGGAATGTTGTAAAATATTACATCCTAGATGTTAGGTTGCGATAGGTTAGGATATACAACGTTCTAGACGTACATAAAGTCCCCATCGAGAAGCAGGCGACGACACGCCAGGAATGTTGTAAAATATAACATCCGAGATGTTATGTTGCCATACGTTAGGATATGTAACGTTATAGACGTATATAATGTTCCCACCGAAAAGTAGCAGCCGAAGCGCCAGGAATATTGTAAAATATTACATCCGAGATGTTAGGTTGCCTTAGGTTAGGATATATATCGTTATAGACGTATATAATATCCCCATCGAGATGCAGGAGACGACATGACAGGAATGTTGTAAAATATTACATCCCAGATGTTAGGTTGCGTTAGGTTAGGATATACAACGTTATAGATGTATATAATGTCCTCATCGAGAAGTAGGCGACGACACGCCAGGAATGTTGTAAAATATTACATTCTACAAGTTAGGTTGCCTTAGGCTAGGATATATAACGTTATAGACGTATATAATGTTCCCACCGAGAAATAGGGACTGACGCGTCAGGAATGTTCTAAAATATTACACCCGAGATGTTAGGTTCCCTTAGGTTAGGATATACAACGTTGTGGACGTATAGAATGTTCCCACCGAGAAGTAGGGACCGACATGCAAGGAATGTTGTCAAATATTACATCCGAGATGTTAGGTTGCGTTAGGTTAGTATATACAACGTTATAGACGTATATAATGTCCCCATCGAGAAGCAGGCGGCGACACGCCAGAATGTTGTAAAATATTACATCCGAGATGTTAGGTTGCCTTAGGTTAGGATATACAACGTTATAGATGTATATAATGTCCCCATCGAGAAGTAGGCGACGACACGCCAGGACTGTTGTAAAATATTACATTCGACAAGTTAGGTTGCCGTAGGCTAGGATATATAACGTTATAGACGTATATAATGTTCCCACCGAGAAATAGGGACCGACGCGTCAGGAATGTTCTAAAATATTACACCCGAGATGTTAGGTTCCCTTAGGTTAGGATATATGACGTTATAGATGTATATAATGTCCCCATCCAGAAGTAGGCGACGACACGCCAGTAATGTTGTAAAATATTACATCCCAGATATTAGGTTGCGTTAGGTTAGAATATACAACGTTATAGACGTATATAATATCCCCATCGAGAAGCAGGCGACGACACGACACGAATGTTGTAAAATATTACATTCGACATGTTAGGTTGCATTAGGCTAGGATATATATAGTTATAGACGTATACAATGTTCCCACCGAGAAGTAGGGCCCAACATGCCAGGAATGTTGTAAAATATTACATCCTAGATGTTAGGTTGCGATAGGTTAGGATATACAACGTTCTAGACGTACATAAAGTCCCCATCGAGAAGCAGGCGACGACACACCAGGAATGTTGTAAAATATAACATCCGAGATGTTATGTTGCCATACGTTAGGATAAGTAACGTTATAGACGTATATAATGTTCCCACCGAAAAGTAGCAGCCGAAGCGCCAGGAATATTGTAAAATATTACATCCCAGATATTAGGTTGCGTTAGCTTAGGATATACAACGTTCTAGACGTACATAAAGTCCCCATCGAGAAGCAGGCGACGACACGCCAGGAATGCTGTAAAATATTACATTCGACATGTTAGGTTGCCTTAGGCTAGGATATATATCGTTATAGACGTATACAATGTTCCCACCGAGAAGTAGGGACCGACATGCCAGGAATGTTGTAAAATATTACATCCCAAATGTTAGGTTGCGTTAGGTTAGTATATACAAGGTTATATATGTATATAATGTCCCCATCGAGAAGTAGGCGACGACACGCCAGGAATGTTGTAAAATATTACACCCGAGATGATAGGTTCCCTTAGGTTAGGATATATGACGTTATAGATGTATATAATGTCCCCATCGAGAAGTAGGCGACGACACGCCAGGAATGTTGTAAAATATTACACCCGAGATGTTAGGTTCCCTTAGGTTAGGATATATGACGTTATAGATGTATATAATGTCCCCATCCAGAAGTAGGCGACGACACGCCAGGAATGTTGTAAAATATTACATCCCAGATGTTAGGTTGCGTTTGGTTAGAATATACAACGTTATAGACGTATATAATGTCCCCATCGTGAAGCAGGCGGCGACACGACAGGAATGTTGTAAAATATTACATTCGACATGTTAGGTTGCCTTAGGCTAGGATATATATCGTTATAGACGTACACAATGTTCCCACCGAGAAGTAGGGACCGACATGCAGGGAATGCTGTAAAATATTACATCCGAGATGTTAGGTTGCCTTAGGTTAGGATATACAACGTTATAGACGTATATAATGTCCCCATCGAGAAGTAGGCGACGACACGCCAGGAATGTTGTAAAATATTACACCCGAGATGTTAGGTTCCCTTAGGTTAGGATATATGACGTTATAGATGTATATAATGTCCCCATCCAGAAGTAGGCGACGACACGCCAGGAATGTTGTAAAATATAACATCCCAGATGTTAGGTTGCGTTAGGTTAGAATATACAACGTTATAGACGTATATAATGTCCCCATCGAGAAGCAGGCGACGACACGACAGGAATGTTGTAAAATATTACATTCGACATGTTAGGTTGCCTTAGGCTAGAATATATATCGTTATAGACGTATACAATGTTCCCACCGAGAAGTAGGGACCGACATGCCAGGAATGTTGTAAAATATTACATCCGAGATGTTAGGTTGCCTTAGGTTAGGTTATACAACGTTATAGACGTATATAATGTCCCCATCGAGAAGTAGGCGACGACACGCCAGGAATGTTGTAAAATATTACACCCGAGATGTTAGGTTCCCTTAGGTTAGGATATATGACGTTATAGATGTATATAATGTCCCCATCCAGAAGTAGGCGACGACACGCCAGGAATGTTGTAAAATATAACATCCCAGATGTTAGGTTGCGTTAGGTTAGAATATACAACGTTATAGACGTATATAATGTCCCCATCGAGAAGCAGGCGACGACACGACAGGAATGTTGTAAAATATTACATTCGACATGTTAGGTTGCCTTAGGCTAGAATATATATCGTTATAGACGTATACAATGTTCCCACAGAGAAGTAGGGACCGACATGCCAGGAATGTTGTAAAATATTACATCCGAGATGTTAGGTTGCCTTAGGTTAGGATATACAACGTTATAGATGTATATAATGTCCCCATCGAGAAGTAGGCGACGACACGCCAGGAATGTTGTAAAATATTACACCCGAGATGTTAGGTTCCGTTAGGTTAGGATATATGACGTTATAGATGTATATAATGTCCCCATCCAGAAGTAGGCGCCGACACGCCAGGAATGTTGTAAAACATTACATTCTACATGTTGGGTTGCCTTAGGCTAGGATATGTATCGTTATAGACGTATACATTGCTCCCACCGAGAAGTAGGGACCGACATGCCAGGAATGTTGTAAAATATTACATCCGAGATGTATGGTTCCCTTAGGTTAGGATATATATCGTTATAGACGTATATAACGTTCCCACCGAGACGTAGGGACCGACATGCCAGGAATGTTGTAAAATATTACATCCCAGATGTTAGGTTGCGTTAGCTTAGGATATACAACGTTCTAGGCGTACATAAAGTCCCTATCGAGAAGCAGGCGACGACACGCCAGGAATGTTGTAAAATATAACATCCGAGATGTTATGTTGCCATACGTTAGGATATGTAACGTTATATACGTATATAATGTTCCCACCGAAAAGTAGCAGCCGAAGCGCCAGGAATGTTGTAAAATATTACATCCGAGATGTTAGGTTGCCTTAGGTTAGGATATATATCGTTATAGACGTATATAATGTTCCCACCGAGACGTAGGGACCGACATGCGAGGAATGTTTTAAAATATTACATCCCAGATGTTAGGTTGCGTTAGGTTAGGATATACAACGTTATAGACGTATATAATGTACCCACGGAGACGTAGGGACCGACATGCCAGGAATGTTGTAAAATATTACATCCCAGATGTTAGGTTGCGTTAGGTTAGTATATACAACGTTATAGACGTATATAATGTACCCACGGAGACGTAGGGACCGACATGCCAGGGATCTTGTAAAATATTACATCCCAGATGTTGGGTTGCTTTAGGTTAGGATATATATCGTTATAGACGTATACAATGTTCCCACCGAGAAGTAGGGACCGACATGACAGGAATGTTGTAAAATATTACATCCAAGATGTTAGGTTGCCTTAGGTTAGTATATACAACGTTATAGATGTATATAATGTCCCCATCGAGAAGTAGGCGACGACGCGTCAGCAATGTTGTAAAATATTACACCCGTGATGTTAGGTTCCCTTAGGTTAGGATATACAACGTTATAGACGTATAGAATGTTCCCACCGAGATGTAGGGACCGACATGCCAGGAATGTTGTAAAATATTACATCCCAGATGTTAGGTTGCGTTAGGTTAGGATATATATCGTTATAGACGCATATAATGTTCCCACCGAGACGTAGGGACCGACATGCCAGGAATGTTTTAAAATATTACATCCCAGATGTTAGGTTGCGTTAGGTTAGGATATACAACGTTATAGACGTATATAATGTACCCACGGAGACGTAGGGACCGACATGCCAGGAATGTTGTAAAATATTACATCCCAGATGTTAGGTTGCGTTAGGTTAGTATATACAAGGTTATAGATGTATATAATGTCCCCATCGAGAAGTAGGCGACGACACGCCAGGAATGTTGTAAAATATTACACCCGAGATGTTAGGTTTCTTTAGGTTAGGATATATGACGTTATAGATGTATATAATGTCCCCATCCAGAAGTAGGCGACGACACGCCAGGAATGTTGTAAAATATAACATCCCAGATGTTAGGTTGCGTTAGGTTAGAATATACAACGTTATAGACGTATATAATGTCCCCATCGTGAAGCAGGCGGCGGCACGACAGGAATGTTGTAAAATATTACATTCGACATGTTAGGTTGCCTTAGGCTAGGATATATATCGTTATAGACGTACACAATGTTCCCACCGAGAAGTAGGGACCGACATGCCAGGAATGTTGTAAAATATTACATCCGAGATGTTAGGTTGCCTTAGGTTAGGATATACAACGTTATAGACGTATATAATGTCCCCATCGAGAAGTAGGCGACGACACGCCAGGAATGTTGTAAAATATTACACCCGAGATGTTAGGTTCCCTTAGGTTAGGATATATGACGTTATAGATGTATATAATGTCCCCATCCAGAAGTAGGCGACGACACGCCAGGAATGTTGTAAAATATAACATCCCAGATGTTAGGTTGCGTTAGGTTAGAATATACAACGTTATAGACGTATATAATGTCCCCATCGAGAAGCAGGCGACGACACGACAGGAATGTTGTAAAATATTACATTCGACATGTTAGGTTGCCTTAGGCTAGAATATATATCGTTATAGACGTATACAATGTTCCCACAGAGAAGTAGGGACCGACATGCCAGGAATGTTGTAAAATATTACATCCGAGATGTTAGGTTGCCTTAGGCTAGGATATATATCGTTATAGATGTATATAATGTCCCCATCGAGAAGTAGGCTACGACACGCCAGGAATGTTGTAAAATATTACATTCTACATGTTGGGTTGCCTTAGGCTAGGATATATATCGTTATAGACGTATACATTGTTTCCACCGAGAAGTAGGGACCGACATGCCAGGAATGTTGTAAAATATTACATCCGAGATGTTAGGTTGCCTTAGGTTAGGATATACAACGTTATAGACGTATATAATGTACCCACGGAGACGTAGGGACTGACATGCCAGGAATGTTGTAAAATATTACATCCGAGATGTTAGGTTGCCTTAGGTTAGGATATACAACGTTATAGATGTATATAATGTCCCCATCGAGATGTAGGCGACGACACGCCAGGAATGTTGTAAAATATTACACCCGAGATGTTAGGTTCCCTTAGGTTAGGATATACAACGTTATAGACGTATAGAATGTCCCCATCGAGAAGCAGGCGACGACACGACAGGAATGTTGTAAAATATTACATTCGACATGTTAGGTTCCCTTAGGCTAGGATATATATCGTTATAGACGTATACAATGTTCCCACCGAAAAGTAGCAGCCGAAGCGCCAGGAATGTTGTAAAATATTACATCCGAGATGTTAGGTTGCCTTAGGTTAGGATATATATCGTTATAGACGTATATAATGTTCCCACCGAGACGTAGGGACCGACATGCCAGGAATGTTTTAAAATATTACATCCCAGATGTTAGGTTGCGTTAGGTTAGGATATACAACGTTATAGACGTATATAATGTACCCACGGAGACGTAGGGACCGACATGCCAGGGATCTTGTAAAATATTACATCCCAGATGTTAGGTTGCTTTAGGTTAGGATATTCAACGTTATAGACGTATATAATGTCCCCATCGAGAAGCGGGCGACGACCCACCAGGAATGTTGTAAAATATTACACCCGAGATGTTAGGTTCCCTTAGGTTAGGATATATGACGTTATAGATGTATATAATGTCCCCATCCAGAAGTAGGCGACGACACGCCAGGAATGTTGTAAAATATTACATCCCAGATGTTAGGTTGCGTTAGGTTAGAATATACAACGTTATAGACGTATATAATGTCCCCATCGTGAAGCAGGCGGCGGCACGACAGGAATGTTGTAAAATATTACATTCGACATGTTAGGTTGCCTTAGGCTAGGATATATATCGTTATAGACGTACACAATGTTCCCACCGAGAAGTAGGGACCGACATGCCAGGAATGTTGTAAAATATTACATCCGAGATGTTAGGTTGCCTTAGGTTAGGATATACAACGTTATAGATGTATATAATGTCCCCATCGAGAAGTAGGCGACGACGCGTCAGCAATGTTGTAAAATATTACACCCGTGATGTTAGGTTCCCTTAGGTTAGGATATACAACGTTATAGACGTATAGAATGTTCCCACCGAGATGTAGGGACCGACATGCCGGGAATGTTGTAAAATATTACATCCCAGATGTTAGGTTGCGTTAGGTTAGGATATACAACGTTATAGACGTATATAATGTACCCACGGAGACGTAGGGACCGACATGCCAGGAATGTTGTAAAATATTACATCCCAGATGTTAGGTTGCGTTAGGTTAGTATATACAAGGTTATAGATGTATATAATGTCCCCACCGAGACGTGGGGACCGACATGCCAGGAATGTTTTAAAATATTACATCCCAGATGTTAGGTTGCGTTAGGTTAGGATGTACAACGTTATAGACGTACATAAAGTCCCCATCCAGAAGTAGGTGACGACACGCCAGGAATGTTGTAAAATATAACATCCCAGATGTTAGGTTGCGTTAGGTTAGAATATACAACGTTATAGACGTATATAATGTCCCCATCGAGAAGCGGGCGGCGACACGACAGGAATGCTGTAAAATATTACACTCGACATGTTAGGTTGCCTTAGGCTAGGATATATATCGTTATAGACGTATACAATGTGCCCACCGAGAAGTAGGGACCGACATGACAGGAATGTCGTAAAATATTACATCCGAGATGTTAGGTTGCCTTAGGCTAGGATATATAACGTTATAGACGTATATAATGATCCCACCGAGAAATAGGGACTGACGCGTCAGGAATGTTCTAAAATATTACACCCGAGATGTTAGGTTCCCTTAGGTTAGGATATACAACGTTATAGACGCATAGAATGTCCCCATCGAGAAGCAGGCGACGACACGACAGGAATGTTGTAAAATATTACATTCGACATGTTAGGTTGCCTTAGGCTAGGATACATATCGTTATAGACGTATACAATGTTCCCACCGAGAAGTAGGGCCCGACATGCCAGGAATGTTGTAAAATATTACATCCGAGATGTTAGGTTGCCTTAGGTTAGGATATACAACGTTATATATGTATATAATGTCCCCATCGAGAAGTAGGCGACGACACGCCAGGAATGTTGTAAAATATTACAGCCGAGATGTTAGGTTCCCTTGGGTTAGGATATATGACGTTATAGATGTATATAATGTCCCCATCCAGAAGTAGGCGACGACACGCCAGGAATGTTGTAAAATATAACATCCCAGATGTTAGGTTGCGTTAGGTTAGAATATACAACGTTATAGACGTATATAATGTCCCCATCGAGAAGCAGGCGACGACACGACAGGAATGTTGTAAAATATTACAATCGACATGTTAGGTTGCCTTAGGCTAGAATATATATCGTTATAGACGTATATAATGTTCCCACCGAGACGTGGGGACCGACATGCCAGGAATGTTTTAAAATATTACATCCCAGATGTTAGGTTGCGTTAGGTTAGGATATACAACGTTATAGACGTACATAAAGTCCCCATCCAGAAGTAGGCGACGACACGCCAGGAATGTTGTAAAATATAACATCCCAGATGTTAGGTTGCGTTAGGTTAGAATATACAACGTTAAAGACGTATATAATGTCCCCATCGAGAAGCAGGCGACGACACGCTAGGAATGTTGTAAAATATAACATCCGAGATGTTATGTTGCCATACGTTAGGATATGTAACGTTATAGACGTATATAATGTTCCCACCGAAAAGTAGCAGCCGAAGCGCCAGGAATGTTGTAGAATATTACATCCGAGATGTTAGGTTGCCTTAGGTTAGGATATATATCGTTATAGACGTATATAATGTTCCCACGGAGACGTAGGGACCGACATGCCAGGAATGTTTTAAAATATTACATCCCAGATGTTAGGTTGCGTTAGGTTAGGATATACAACGTTATAGACGTATATAATGTACCCACGGAGACGTAGGGACCGACATGCCAGGAATGTTGTAAAATATTACATGCCAGATGTTAGGTTGCGTTAGGTTAGTATATACAAGGTTATAGATGTATATAATGTTCCCATAGAGAAGTAGGCGACGACACGCCAGGAATGTTGTAAAATATTACATTCTACAAGTGAGGTTGCCTTAGGCTAGGATATATAACGTTATAGACGTATATAATGTTCCCACCGAGAAATAGGGACTGACGCGTCAGGAATGTTCTAAAATATTATACCCGAGATGTTAGGTTCCCTTAGGTTAGGATATACAACGTTATAGACGTATAGAATGTCCCCATCGAGAAGCAGGCGACGACACGACAGGAATGTTGTAAAATATTACATTCGACATGTTAGGTTGCCTTAGGCTAGGATATATATCGTTATAGACGTATACAATGTTCCCACCGAGAAGTAGGGCCTGACATGCCAGGAATGTTGTAAAATATTACATTCGACATGTTAGGTTGCCTTAGGCTAGGATATATATCGTTATAGACGTATACAATGTTCCCACCGAGAAGTAGGGCCCGACATGCCAGGAATGTTGTAAAATATTACATCCGAGATGTTAGGTTGCCTTAGGTTAGGATATACAACGTTATAGATGTATATAATGTCCCCATCGAGAAGTAGGCGACGACACGCCAGGAATGTTGTAAAATATTGCACCCGAGATGTTAGGTTCCCTTAGGTTAGGATATATGACGTTATAGATGTATATAATGTCCCCATCCAGAAGTAGGCGACGACACGCCAGGAATGTTGTAAAATATAACATCCCAGATGTTAGGTTGCGTTAGGTTAGAATATACAACGTTATAGACGTATATAATGTCCCCATCGAGAAGCAGGCGACGACACGACAGGAATGTTGTAAAATATTACAATCGACATGTTAGGTTGCCTTAGGCTAGAATATATATTGTTATAGACGTATATAATGTTCCCACCGAGACGTGGGGACCGACATGCCAGGAATGTTTTAAAATATTACATCCCAGATGTTAGGTTGCGTTAGGTTAGGATATACAACGTTATAGACGTACATAAAGTCCCCATCCAGAAGTAGGCGACGACACGCCAGGAATGTTGTAAAATATAACATCCCAGATGTTAGGTTGCGTTAGGTTAGAATATACAACGTTATAGACGTATATAATGTCCCCATCGAGAAGCAGGCGACGACACGCTAGGAATGTTGTAAAATATAACATCCGAGATGTTATGTTGCCATACGTTAGGATATGTAACGTTATAGACGTATATAATGTTCCCACCGAAGAGTAGCAGCCGAAGCGCCAGGAATGTTGTAAAATATTACATCCGAGATGTTAGGTTGCCTTAGGTTAGGATATATATCGTTATAGACGTATATAATGTTCCCACCGAGACGTAGGGACCGACATGCCAGGAATGTTTTAAAATATTACATCCCAGATGTTAGGTTGCGTTAGGTTAGGATATACAACGTTATAGACGTATATAATGTACCCACGGAGACGTAGGGACCGACATGCCAGGAATGTTGTAAAATATTACATCCCAGATGTTAGGTTGCGTTAGGTTAGTATATACAAGGTTATAGATGTATATAATGTCCCCATCGAGAAGTAGGCGACGACACGCCAGTAATGTTGTAAAATATTACACCCGAGATGTTAGGTTCCCTTAGGTTAGGATATATGACGTTATAGACGTATATAATGCCCCATCCAGAAGTAGGCGACGACACGCCAGGAATGTTGTAAAATATTACATCCCAGATGTTAGGTTGCGTTAGGTTAGAATATACAACGTTATAGACGTATATAATGTCCCCATCGTGAAGCAGGCGGCGGCACGACAGGAATGTTGTAAAATATTACATTCGACATGTTAGGTTGCCTTAGGCTAGGATATATATCGTTATAGACGTATACAATGTTCCCACCGAGAAGTAGGGACCGACATGCCAGGAATGTTTTAAAATATTACATCCCAGATGTTAGGTTGCGTTAGGTTAGGATATACAACGTTATAGACGTACATAAAGTCCCCATCCAGAAGTAGGCGACGACACGCCAGGAATGTTGTAAAATATAACATCCCAGATGTTAGGTTGCGTTAGGTTAGAATATACAACGTTATAGACGTATATAATGTCCCCATCGAGAAGCAGGCGACGACACGCTAGGAATGTTGTAAAATATAACATCCGAGATGTTATGTTGCCATACGTTAGGATATGTAACGTTATAGACGTATATAATGTTCCCACCGAAAAGTAGCAGCCGAAGCGCCAGGAATGTTGTAAAATATTACATCCGAGATGTTAGGTTGCCTTAGGTTAGGATATATATCGTTATAGACGTATATAATGTTCCCACCGAGACGTAGGGACCGACATGCCAGGAATGTTTTAAAATATTACATCCCAGATGTTAGGTTGCGTTAGGTTAGGATATACAACGTTATAGACGTATATAATGTACCCACGGAGACGTAGGGACCGACATGCCAGGAATGTTGTAAAATATTACATGCCAGATGTTAGGTTGCGTTAGGTTAGTATATACAAGGTTATAGATGTATATAATGTTCCCATAGAGAAGTAGGCGACGACACGCCAGGAATGTTGTAAAATATTACATTCTACAAGTGAGGTTGCCTTAGGCTAGGATATATAACGTTATAGACGTATATAATGTTCCCACCGAGAAATAGGGACTGACGCGTCAGGAATGTTCTAAAATATTATACCCGAGATGTTAGGTTCCCTTAGGTTAGGATATACAACGTTATAGACGTATAGAATGTCCCCATCGAGAAGCAGGCGACGACACGACAGGAATGTTGTAAAATATTACATTCGACATGTTAGGTTGCCTTAGGCTAGGATATATATCGTTATAGACGTATACAATGTTCCCACCGAGAAGTAGGGCCTGACATGCCAGGAATGTTGTAAAATATTACATTCGACATGTTAGGTTGCCTTAGGCTAGGATATATATCGTTATAGACGTATACAATGTTCCCACCGAGAAGTAGGGCCCGACATGCCAGGAATGTTGTAAAATATTACATCCGAGATGTTAGGTTGCCTTAGGTTAGGATATACAACGTTATAGATGTATATAATGTCCCCATCGAGAAGTAGGCGACGACACGCCAGGAATGTTGTAAAATATTGCACCCGAGATGTTAGGTTCCCTTAGGTTAGGATATATGACATTATAGATGTATATAATGTCCCCATCCAGAAGTAGGCGACGACACGCCAGGAATGTTGTAAAATATAACATCCCAGATGTTAGGTTGCGTTAGGTTAGAATATACAACGTTATAGACGTATATAATGTCCCCATCGAGAAGCAGGCGACGACACGACAGGAATGTTGTAAAATATTACAATCGACATGTTAGGTTGCCTTAGGCTAGAATATATATTGTTATAGACGTATATAATGTTCCCACCGAGACGTGGGGACCGACATGCCAGGAATGTTTTAAAATATTACATCCCAGATGTTAGGTTGCGTTAGGTTAGGATATACAACGTTATAGACGTACATAAAGTCCCCATCCAGAAGTAGGCGACGACACGCCAGGAATGTTGTAAAATATAACATCCCAGATGTTAGGTTGCGTTAGGTTAGAATATACAACGTTATAGACGTATATAATGTCCCCATCGAGAAGCAGGCGACGACACGCTAGGAATGTTGTAAAATATAACATCCGAGATGTTATGTTGCCATACGTTAGGATATGTAACGTTATAGACGTATATAATGTTCCCACCGAAAAGTAGCAGCCGAAGCGCCAGGAATGTTGTAAAATATTACATCCGAGATGTTAGGTTGCCTTAGGTTAGGATATATATCGTTATAGACGTATATAATGTTCCCACGGAGACGTAGGGACCGACATGCCAGGAATGTTTTAAAATATTACATCCCAGATGTTAGGTTGCGTTAGGTTAGGATATACAACGTTATAGACGTATATAATGTACCCACGGAGACGTAGGGACCGACATGCCAGGAATGTTGTAAAATATTACATCCCAGATGTTAGGTTGCGTTAGGTTAGTATATACAAGGTTATAGATGTATATAATGTCCCCATCGAGAAGTAGGCGACGACACGCCAGGAATGTTGTAAAATATTACACCCGAGATGTTAGGTTCCCTTAGGTTAGGATATATGACGTTATAGACGTATATAATGTTCCCACCGAGACGTAGGGACCGACATGCCCGGAATGTTGTAAAATATTACATTCCAGATGTTAGGTTGCGTTAGGTTAGTATATACAAGGTTATAGATGTATATAATGTCCCCATCGAGAAGCAGGCGGCGACACGACAGGAATGTTGTAAAATATTACATTCGACATGTTAGGTTGCCTTAGGCTAGGATATATATCGTTATAGACGTATACAATGTTCCCACCGAGAAGTAGGGACCGACATGACAGGAATGTCGTAAAATATTACATCCGAGATGTTAGGTTGCCTTAGGTTAGGATATACAACGTTATAGATGTATATAATGTTCCCATAGAGAAGTAGGCGACGACACGCCAGGAATGTTGTAAAATATTACATTCTACAAGTGAGGTTGCCTTAGGCTAGGATATATAACGTTATAGACGTATATAATGATCCCACCGGGAAATAGGGACTGACGCGTCAGGAATGTTCTAAAATATTACACCCGAGATGTTAGGTTCCCTTAGGTTAGGATATACAACGTTATAGACGCATAGAATGTCCCCATCGAGAAGCAGGCGACGACACGACAGGAATGTTGTAAAATATTTCATTCGACATGTTAGGTTGCCTTGCGCTAGGATACATATCGTTATAGACGTATACAATGTTCCCACCGAGAAGTAGGGCCCGACATGCCAGGAATGTTGTAAAATATTACATCCGAGGTGTTAGGTTGCCTTAGGTTAGGATATACAACGTTATAGATGTATATAATGTCCCCATCGAGAAGTAGGCGACGACACGCCAGGAATGTTGTAAAATATTACACCCGAGATGTTAGGTTCCCTTGGGTTAGGATATATATCGTTATAGACGTATATAATGTTCCCACCGAGACGTAGGGACCGACATGCCAGGAATGTTTTAAAATATTACATCCCAGATGTTAGGTTGCGTTAGGTTAGGATATGCAACGTTATAGACGTATATAATGTACCCACGGAGACGTAGGGACCGACATGCCAGGAATGTTGTAAAATATTACATTCCAGATGTTAGGTTGCGTTAGGTTAGTATATACAAGGTTATAGATGTATATAATGTCCCCATCGAGAAGTAGGCGACGACACGCCAGGAATGTTGTAAAATATTACACCCGAGATGTTAGGTTCCCTTAGGTTAGGATATATGACGTTATAGATGTATATAATGTCCCCATCCAGAAGTAGGCGACGACACGCCAGGAATGTTGTAAAATATAACATCCCCGATGTTAGGTTGCGTTAGGTTAGAATATACAACGTTATAGACGTATATAATGACCCCATCGAGAAGCAGGCGACGACACGAAAGGAATGTTGTAAAATATTACATTCGACATGTTAGGTTGCCTTAGGCTAGAATATATATCGTTATAGACGTATACAATGTTCCCACCGAGAAGTAGGGACCGACATGCCAGGAATGTTGTAAAATATTACACCAGAGATGTTAGGTTCCCTTAGGTTAGGATATATGACGTTATAGATGTATATAATGCCCCATCCAGAAGTAGGCGACGACACGCCAGGAATGTTGTAAAATATAACATCCCAGATGTTAGGTTGCGTTAGGTTAGAATATACAACGTTATAGACGTATATAATGTCCCCATCGAGAAGCAGGCGGCGACACGACAGGAATGTTGTAAAATATTACATTCTACATGTTGGGTTGCCTTAGGCTAGGATATACATCGTTATAGACGTATACATTGTTCCCACCGAGAAGTAGGGTCCGACATGCCAGGAATGTTGTAAAATATTACATCCGAGATGTAAGGTTCCCTTAGGTTAGGATATATATCGTTATAGACGTATATAACGTTCCCACCGAGACGTAGGACCGACATGCCAGGAATGTTGTAAAATATTACATCCCAGATGTTAGGTTGCGTTAGCTTAGGATATACAACGTTCTAGACGTACATAAAGTACCCATCTAGAAGCAGGCGACGACACGCCAGGAATGTTGTAAAATATAACATCCGAGATGTTATGTTGCCATACGTTAGGATATGTAACGTTATAGACGTATATAATGTTCCCACCGAAAAGTAGCAGCCGAAGCGCCAGGAATGTTGTAAAATATTACATCCGAGATGTTAGGTTGCCTTAGGTTAGGATATATCTCGTTATAGACGTATATAATGTTCCCACCGAGACGTGGGGACCGACATGCCAGGAATGTTTTAAAATATTACATCCCAGATGTTAGGTTGCGTTAGGTTAGGATATACAACGTTATAGACGTATATAATGTACCCACGGAGACGTAGGGACCGACATGTCAGGAATGTTGTAAAATATTACATTCCAGATGTTAGGTTGCGTTAGGTTAGTATATACAACGTTATAGACGCATAGAATATCCCCATGGAGAAGCAGGCGACGACACGACAGGAATGTTGTAAAATATTACATTCGACATGTTAGGTTGCCTTAGGCTAGGATATATATCGTTATAGACGTATACAATGTTCCCACCGAGAAGTAGGGCCCGACATGCCAGGAATGTTGTAAAATATTACATCCGAGATGTTAGGTTGCGTTAGGTTAGGATATACAACGTTATAGATGTATATAATGTCCCCATCGAGAAGTAGGCGACGCCACGCCAGGAATGTTGTAAAATATTACACCCGAGATGTTAGGTTCCCTTAGGTTAGGATATATGACGTTATAGATGTATATAATGTCCCCATCCAGAAGTAGGCGACGACACGCCAGGAATGTTGTAAAATATGACATCCCAGATGTTAGGTTGCGTTAGGTTAGAATATACAACGTTATAGACGTATATAATGTCCCCATCGAGAAGCAGGCGACGACACGACAGGAATGTTGTAAAATATTACAATCGACATGTTAGGTTGCCTTAGGCTAGAATATATATCGTTATAGACGTATACAATGTTCCCACCGAGAAGTAGAGACCGACATGCCAGGAACGTTGTAAAATATTACATCCGAGATGTTAGGTTGCCTTAGGTTAGGATATACAACGTTATAGACGTATATAATGTCCCCATCGAGAAGTAGGCGACGACACGCCAGGAATGTTGTAAAATATTACACCCGAGATGTTAGGTTCCCTTAGGTTAGGATATATGACGTTATAGATGTATATAATGTCCCCATCCAGAAGTAGGCGACCACACGCCAGGAATGTTGTAAAATATAACATCCCAGATGTTAGGTTGCGTTAGGTTAGAATATACAACGTTATAGACGTATATAATGTCCCCATCGAGCAGCAGGCGACGACACGACAGGAATGTTGTAAAATATTACATTCGACATGTTAGGTTGCCTTAGGCTAGAATATATATCGTTATAGACGTATACAATGTTCCCACCGAGAAGTAGGGACCGACATGCCAGGAATGTTGTAAAATATTACATCCGAGATGTTAGGTTGCCTTAGGTTAGGATATACAACGTTATAGATGTATATAATGTCCCCATCGAGAAGTAGGCGACGACACGCCAGGAATGTTGAAAAATATTACATTCTACATGTTGGGTTGCCTTAGGCTAGGATATATATCGTTATAGACGTATACATTGTTTCCACCGAGAAGTAGGGACCGACATGCCAGGAATGTTGTAAAATATTACATCCGAGATGTTAGGTTGCCTTAGGTTAGGATATATATCGTTATAGACGTATATAATGTTTCCACCGAGACGTGGGGACCGACATGCCAGGAATGTTTTAAAATATTACATCCCAGATGTTAGGTTGCGTTAGGTTAGGATATACAACGTTATAGACGTACATAAAGTCCCCATCGAGAAGCAGGCGACGACACGCCAGGAATGTTGTAAAATATAACATCCGAGATGTTATGTTGCCATACGGTAGGATATGTAACGTTATAGACGTATATAATGTTCCCACCGAAAAGTAGCAGCCGAAGCGCCAGGAATGTTGTAAAATATTACATCCGAGATGTTAGGTTGCCTTAGGTTAGGATATATATCGTTATAGACGTATATAATGTTCCCACCGAGACGTAGGGACCGACATGCCAGGAATGTTTTAAAATATTACATCCCAGATGTTAGGTTGCGTTAGGTTAGGATATACAACGTTATAGACGTATATAATGTACCCACGGAGACGTAGGGACCGACATGCCAGGAATGTTGTAAAATATTACATCCCAGATGTTAGGTTGCGTTAGGTTAGTATATACAAGGTTATAGATGTATATAATGTCCCCATCGAGAAGTAGGCGACGACACGCCAGGAATGTTGTAAAATATTACACCCGAGATGTTAGGTTCCCTTAGGTTAGGATATATGACGTTATAGAAGTATATAATGTCCCCATCCAGAAGTAGGCGACGACACGCCAGGAATGTTGTAAAATATAACATCCCAGATGTTAGGTTGCGTTAGGTTAGAATATACAACGTTATAGACGTATATAATGTCCCCATCGAGAAGCAGGCGACGACACGACAGGAATGTTGTAAAATATTACATTCGACATGTTAGGTTGCCTTAGGCTAGAATATATATCGTTATAGACGTATACAATGTTCCCACCGAGAAGTAGGGACCGACATGCCAGGAATGTTGTAAAATATTACATCCGAGATGTTAGGTTGCCTTAGGTTAGGATATATATCGTTATAGACGTATATAATGTTTCCACCGAGACGTGGGGACCGACATGCCAGGAATGTTTTAAAATATTACATCCCAGATGTTAGGTTGCGTTAGGTTAGGATATACAACGTTATAGACGTACATAAAGTCCCCATCGAGAAGCAGGCGACGACACGCCAGGAATGTTGTAAAATATAACATCCGAGATGTTATGTTGCCATACGTTAGGATATGTAACGTTATGGACGTATATAATGTTCCCACCGAAAAGTAGCAGCCGAAGCGCCAGGAATGTTGTAAAATATTACATCCGAGATGTTAGGTTGCCTTAGGTTAGGATATATATCGTTATAGACGTATATAATGTTCCCACCGAGACGTAGGGACCGACATGCCAGGAATGTTTTAAAATATTACATCCCAGATGTTAGGTTGCGTTAGGTTAGGATATACAACGTTATAGACGTATATAATGTACCCACGCAGACGTAGGGACCGACATGCCAGGAATGTTGTAAAATATTACATCCCAGATGTTAGGTTGCGTTAGGTTAGTATATACAAGGTTATAGATGTATATAATGTCCCCATCGAGAAGTAGGCGACGACACGCCAGGAATGTTGTAAAATATTACACCCGAGATGTTAGATTCCCTTAGGTTAGGATATATGACGTTATAGAAGTATATACTGCCCCATCCAGAAGTAGGCGACGACACGCCAGGAATGTTGTAAAATATAACATCCCAGATGTTAGGTTGCGTTAGGTTAGAATATACAACGTTATAGACGTATATAATGTCCCCATCGAGAAGCAGGCGACGACACGACAGGAATGTTGTAAAATATTACATTCGACATGTTAGGTTGCCTTAGGCTAGAATATATATCGTTATAGACGTATACAATGTTCCCACCGAGAAGTAGGGACCGACATGCCAGGAATGTTGTAAAATATTACATCCGAGATGTTAGGTTGCCTTAGGTTAGGATATATATCGTTATAGACGTATATAATGTTTCCACCGAGACGTGGGGACCGACATGCCAGGAATGTTTTAAAATATTACATCCCAGATGTTAGGTTGCGTTAGGTTAGGATATACAACGTTATAGACGTACATAAAGTCCCCATCGAGAAGCAGGCGACGACACGCCAGGAATGTTGTAAAATATAACATCCGAGATGTTATGTTGCCATACGTTAGGATATGTAACGTTATGGACGTATATAATGTTCCCACCGAAAAGTAGCAGCCGAAGCGCCAGGAATGTTGTAAAATATTACATCCGAGATGTTAGGTTGCCTTAGGTTAGGATATATATCGTTATAGACGTATATAATGTTCCCACCGAGACGTAGGGACCGACATGCCAGGAATGTTTTAAAATATTACATCCCAGATGTTAGGTTGCGTTAGGTTAGGATATACAACGTTATAGACGTATATAATGTACCCACGGAGACGTAGGGACCGACATGCCAGGAATGTTGTAAAATATTACATCCCAGATGTTAGGTTGCGTTAGGTTAGTATATACAAGGTTATAGATGTATATAATGTCCCCATCGAGAAGTAGGCGACGACACGCCAGGAATGTTGTAAAATATTACACCCGAGATGTTAGGTTCCCTTAGGTTAGGATATATAACGTTATAGAAGTATATACTGCCCCATCCAGAAGTAGGCGACGACACGCCAGGAATGTTGTAAAATATAACATCCCAGATGTTAGGTTGCGATAGGTTAGAATATACAACGTTATAGACGTATATAATGTCCCCATCGAGAAGTAGGCGACGACACGCCAGGAATGTTGTAAAATATTACATTCTACATGTTGGGTTGCCTTAGGCTAGGATATATATCGTTATAGACGTATACATTGTTTCCACAGAGAAGTAGGGACCGACATGCCAGGAATGTTGTAAAATATTACATCTGAGATGTTAGGTTGCCGTAGGTTAGGATATATATCGTTATAGACGTATATAATGTTCCCACCGAGACGTGGGGACCGACATGCCAGGGATCTTGTAAAATATTACATCCCAGATGTTAGGTTGCTTTAGGTTAGGATATTCAACGTTATAGACGTATATAATGTCCCCATCGAGAAGCGGGCGACGACCCACCAGGAATGTTGTAAAATATTACACCCGAGATGTTAGGTTCCCTTAGGTTAGGATATATGACGTTATAGATGTATATAATGTCCCCATTCAGAAGTAGGCGACGACACGCCAGGAATGTTGTAAAATATAACATCCCCGATGTTAGGTTGCGTTAGGTTAGAATATACAACGTTATAGACGTATATAATGTCCCCATCGAGAAGCAGGCGACGACACGACAGGAATGTTGTAAAATATTACATTCGACATGTTAGGTTGCCTTAGGCTAGGATATATATCGTTATAGACGTATACAATGTTCCCACCGAGAAGTAGGGACCGACATGACAGGAATGTTGTAAAATATTACATCCAAGAGGTTAGGTTGCCTTAGGTTAGGATATACAACGTTATAGATGTATATAATGTCCCCATCGAGAAGTAGGCGACGACGCGTCAGCAATGTTGTAAAATATTACACCCGTGATGTTAGGTTGCCTTAGGTTAGGATATATATCGTTATAGACGTATATAATGTTCCCACCGAGACGTAGGGACCGACATGCCAGGAATGTTTTAAAATATTACATCCCAGATGTTAGGTTGCGTTAGGTTAGGATATGCAACGTTATAGACGTATATAATGTTCCCACCGAGAAGTAGGGCCCGACATGCCAGGAATGTTGTAAAATATTACATCCGAGATGTTAGGTTGCGTTAGGTTAGGATATACAAGGTTATAGATGTATATAATGTCCCCATCGAGAAGTAGGCGACGACACGCCAGGAATGTTGTAAAATATTACACCCGAGATGTTAGGTTCCCTTAGGTTAGGATATATGACGTTATAGATGTATATAATGTCCCCATCCAGAAGTAGGCGACGACACGCCAGGAATGTTGTAAAATATAACATCCCCGATGTTAGGTTGCGTTAGGTTAGAATATACAACGTTATAGACGTATATAATGTCCCCATCGAGAAGCAGGCGACGACACGACAGGAATGTTGTAAAATATTACATTCGACATGTTAGGTTGCCTTAGGCTAGAATATATATCGTTATAGACGTATACAATGTTCCCACCGAGAAGTAGGGACCGACATGCCAGGAATGTTGTAATATATTACACCAGAGATGTTAGGTTCCCTTAGGTTAGGATATATGACGTTATAGATGTATATAATGCCCCATCCAGAAGTAGGCGACGACACGCCAGGAATGTTGTAAAATATAACATCCCAGATGTTAGGTTGCGTTAGGTTAGAATATACAACGTTATAGACGTATATAATGTCCCCATCGAGAAGCAGGCGGCGACACGACAGGAATGTTGTAAAATATTACATTCTACATGTTGGGTTGCCTTAGGCTAGGATATATATCGTTATAGACGTATACATTGTTCCGACCGAGAAGTAGGGTCCGACATGCCAGGAATGTTGTAGAATATTACATCCGAGATGTAAGGTTCCCTTAGGTTAGGATATATATCGTTATAGACGTATATAACGTTCCCACCGAGACGTAGGACCGACATGCCAGGAATGTTGTAAAATATTACATCCCAGATGTTAGGTTGCGTTAGCTTAGGATATTCAACGTTCTAGACGTACATAAAGTCCCCATCGAGAAGCAGGCGACGACACGCCAGGAATGTTGTAAAATATAACATCCGAGATGTTATGTTGCCATACGGTAGGATATGTAACGTTATAGACGTATATAATGTTCCCACCGAAAAGTAGCAGCCGAAGCGCCAGGAATGTTGTAAAATATTACATCCGAGATGTTAGGTTGCCTTAGGTTAGGATATATATCGTTATAGACGTATATAATGTTCCCACCGAGACGTAGGGACCGACATGCCAGGAATGTTTTAAAATATTACATCCCAGATGTTAGGTTGCGTTAGGTTAGGATATACAACGTTATAGACGTATATAATGTACCCACGGAGACGTAGGGACCGACATGCCAGGAATGTTGTAAAATATTACATCCCAGATGTTATGTTGCGTTAGGTTAGTATAGACAAGGTTATAGATGTATATAATGTCCCCATCGAGAAGTAGGCGACGACACGCCAGGAATGTTGTAAAATATTACAATCGACGTGTTAGGTTACCTTAGGCTAGAATATATATCGTTATAGACGTATACAATGTTCCCACCGAGAAGTAGGGACCGACATGCCAGGAATGTTGTAAAATATTACATCCGAGATGTTAGGTTGCCTTAGGTTAGGATATATATCATTATAGACGTATATAATGTTCCCACCGAGACGTGGGGACCGACATGCCAGGAATGTTTTAAAATATTACATCCCAGATGTTAGGTTGCGTTAGGTTAGGATATACAACGTTATAGACGTACATAAAGTCCCCATCGAGAAGCAGGCGACGACACGCCAGGAATGTTGTAAAATATAACATCCGAGATGTTATGTTGCCATACGTTAGGATATGTAACGTTATAGACGTATATAATGTTCCCACCGAAAAGTAGCAGCCGAAGCGCCAGGAATGTTATAAAATATTACATCCGAGATGTTAGGTTGCCTTAGGTTAGGATATATATCGTTATAGACGTATATAATGTTCCCTCCGAGACGTAGGGACCGACATGCCAGGAATGTTTTAAAATATTACATCCCAGATGTTAGGTTGCGTTAGGTTAGGATATACAACGTTATAGACGTATATAATGTACCCACGGAGACGTAGGGACCGACATGCCAGGAATGTTGTAAAATATTACATCCCAGGTGTTAGGTTGCGTTAGGTTAGTATATACAAGGTTATAGATGTATATAATGTCCCCATCGAGAAGTAGGCGACGACACGCCAGGAATGTTGTAAAATATTACACCCGAGATGTTAGGTTCCCTTAGGTTAGGATATATGACGTTATAGAAGTATATAATGTCCCCATCCAGAAGTAGGCGACGACACGCCAGGAATGTTGTAAAATATAACATCCCAGATGTTAGGTTGCGTTAGGTTAGAATATACAACGTTATAGACGCATATAATGTCCCCATCGAGAAGCAGGCGACGACACGCCAGGAATGTTGTAAAATATAACATCCGAGATGTTATGTTGCCATACGTTAGGATATGTAACGTTATGGACGTATATAATGTTCCCACCGAAAAGTAGCAGCCGAAGCGCCAGGAATGTTGTAAAATATTACATCCGAGATGTTAGGTTGCCTTAGGTTAGGATATATATCGTTATAGACGTATATAATGTTCCCACCGAGACGTAGGGACTGACATGCCAGGAATGTTTTAAAATATTACATCCCAGATGTTAGGTTGCGTTAGGTTAGGATATACAACGTTATAGACGTATATAATGTACCCACGCAGACGTAGGGACCGACATGCCAGGAATGTTGTAAAATATTACATCCCAGATGTTAGGTTGCGTTAGGTTAGTATATACAAGGTTATAGATGTATATAATGTCCCCATCGAGAAGTAGGCGACGACACGCCAGGAATGTTGTAAAATATTACAATCGATATGTTAGGTTGCCTTAGGCTAGAATATATATCGTTATAGACGTATACAATGTTCCCACCGAGAAGTAGGGACCGACATGCCAGGAATGTTGTAAAATATTACATCCGAGATGTTAGGTTGCCTTAGGTTAGGATATATATCATTATAGACGTATATAATGTTCCCACCGAGACGTGGGGACCGACATGCCAGGAATGTTTTAAAATATTACATCCCAGATGTTAGGTTGGGTTTGGTTAGGATATACAACGTTATAGACGTACATAAAGTCCCCATCGAGAAGCAGGCGACGACACGCCAGGAATGTTGTAAAATATAACATCCGAGATGTTATGTTGCCATACGTTAGGATATGTAACGTTATAGACGTATATAATGTTCCCACCGAAAAGTAGCAGCCGAAGCGCCAGGAATGTTATAAAATATTACATCCGAGATGTTAGGTTGCCTTAGGTTAGGATATATATCGTTATAGACGTATATAATGTTCCCACCGAGACGTAGGGACCGACATGCCAGGAATGTTTTAAAATATTACATCCCAGATGTTAGGTTGCGTTAGGTTAGGATATACAACGTTATAGACGTATATAATGTACCCACGGAGACGTAGGGACCGACATGCCAGGAATGTTGTAAAATATTACATCCCAGATGTTAGGTTGCGTTAGGTTAGTATATACAAGGTTATAGATGTATATAATGTCCCCATCGAGAAGTAGGCGACGACACGCCAGGAATGTTGTAAAATATTACACCCGAGATGTTAGGTTCCCTTAGGTTAGGATATATGACGTTATAGAAGTATATACTGCCCCATCCAGAAGTAGGCGACGACACGCCAGGAATGTTGTAAAATATAACATCCCAGATGTTAGGTTGCGTTAGGTTAGAATATACAACGTTATAGACGTATATAATGTCCCCATCGAGAAGCAGGCGACGACACGACAGGAATGTTGTAAAATATTACATTCGACATGTTAGGTTGCCTTAGGCTAGAATATATATCGTTATAGACGTATACAATGTTCCCACCGAGAAGTAGGCGACGACACGCCAGGAATGTTGTAAAATATAACATCCCCGATGTTAGGTTGCGTTAGGTTAGAATATACAACGTTAGAGACGTATATAATGTCCCCATCGAGAAGCAGGCGACGACACGCCAGGAATGTTGAAAAATATTACATTCTACATGTTGGGTTGCCTTAGGCTAGGATACATATCGTTATAGACGTATACATTGTTTCCACCGAGAAGTAGGGACCGACATGCCAGGAATGTTGTAAAATATTACATCCGAGATGTTAGGTTGCCTTAGGTTAGGATATATATCGTTATAGACGTATATAATGTTTCCACCGAGACGTGGGGACCGACATGCCAGGAATGTTTTAAAATATTACATCCCAGATGTTAGGTTGCGTTAGGTTAGGATATACAACGTTATAGACGTATATAATGTACCCACGGAGACGTAGGGACCGACATGCCAGGAATGTTGTAAAATATTACATCCCAGATGTTAGGTTGCGTTAGGTTAGTATATACAAGGTTATAGATGTATATAATGTCCCCATCGAGAAGTAGGCGACGACACGCCAGGAATGTTGTAAAATATTACAATCGACATGTTAGGTTGCCTTAGGCTAGAATATATATCGTTATAGACGTATACAATGTTCCCACCGAGAAGTAGGGACCGACATGCCAGGAATGTTGTAAAATATTACATCCGAGATGTTAGGTTGCCTTAGGTTAGGATATATATCATTATAGACGTATATAATGTTCCCACCGAGACGTGGGGACCGACATGCCAGGAATGTTTTAAAATATTACATCCCAGATGTTAGGTTGCGTTAGGTTAGGATATACAACGTTATAGACGTACATAAAGTCCCCATCGAGAAGCAGGCGACGACACGCCAGGAATGTTGTAAAATATTACATCCGAGATGTTATGTTGCCATACGTTAGGATATGTAACGTTATAGACGTATATAATGTTCCCACCGAAAAGTAGCAGCCGAAGCGCCAGGAATGTTATAAAATATTACATCCGAGATGTTAGGTTGCCTTAGGTTAGGATATATATCGTTATAGACGTATATAATGTTCCCACCGAGACGTAGGGACCGACATGCCAGGAATGTTTTAAAATATTACATCCCAGATGTTAGGTTGCGTTAGGTTAGGATATACAACGTTATAGACGTATATAATGTACCCACGGAGACGTAGGGACCGACATGCCAGGAATGTTGTAAAATATTACATCCCAGATGTTAGGTTGCGTTAGGTTAGTATATACAAGGTTATAGATGTATATAATGTCCCCATCGAGAAGTAGGCGACGACACGCCAGGAATGTTGTAAAATATTACACCCGAGATGTTAGGTTCCCTTAGGTTGGGATATATGACGTTATAGAAGTATATACTGCCCCATCCAGAAGTAGGCGACGACACGCCAGGAATGTTGTAAAATATAACATCCCAGATGTTAGGTTGCGTTAGGTTAGAATATACAACGTTATAGACGTATATAATGTCCCCATCGAGAAGCAGGCGACGACACGACAGGAATGTTGTAAAATATTACATTCGACATGTTAGGTTGCCTTAGGCTAGGATATATATCGTTATAGACGTATACATTGTTTCCACCGAGAAGTAGGGACCGACATGCCAGGAATGTTGTAAAATATTACATCCGAGATGTTAGGTTGCCTTAGGTTAGGATATACAACGTTATAGATGTATATAATGTCCCCATCGAGAAGTAGGCGACGACACGCCAGGAATGTTGAAAAATATTACATTCTACATGTTGGGTTGCCTTAGGCTAGGATATATATCGTTATAGACGTATACATTGTTTCCACCGAGAAGTAGGGACTGACATGCCAGGAATGTTGTGAAATATTACATCCGAGATGTTAGGTTGCCTTAGGTTAGGATATATATCGTTATAGACGTATATAGTGTTTCCACCGAGACGTGGGGACCGACATGCCAGGAATGTTTTAAAATATTACATCCCAGATGTTAGGTTGCGTTAGGTTAGGATATACAACGTTATAGACGTACATAAAGTCCCCATCGAGAAGCAGGCGACGACACGCCAGGAATGTTGTAAAATATAACATCCGAGATGTTATGTTGCCATACGTTAGGATATGTAACGTTATGGACGTATATAATGTTCCCACCGAAAAGTAGCAGCCGAAGCGCCAGGAATGTTGTAAAATATTACATCCGAGATGTTAGGTTGCCTTAGGTTAGGATATATATCGTTATAGACGTATATAATGTTCCCACCGAGACGTAGGGACCGACATGCCAGGAATGTTTTAAAATATTACATCCCAGATGTTAGGTTGCGTTAGCTTAGGATATACAACGTTATAGACGTATATAATGTACCCACGGAGACGTAGGGACCGACATGCCAGGAATGTTGTAAAATATTACATCCCAGGTGTTAGGTTGCGTTAGGTTAGTATATACAAGGTTATAGACGTACATAAAGTCCCCATCGAGAAGCAGGCGACGACACGCCAGGAATGTTGTAAAATATAACATCGGAGATGTTATGTTGCCATACGTTAGGATATGTAACGTTATAGACGTATATAATGTTCCCACCGAAAAGTAGCAGCCGAAGCGCCAGGAATGTTATAAAATATTACATCCGAGATGTTAGGTTGCCTTAGGTTAGGATATATATCGTTATAGACGTATATAATGTTCCCACCGAGACGTAGGGACCGACATGCCAGGAATGTTTTAAAATATTACATCCCAGATGTTAGGTTGCGTTAGGTTAGTATATACAAGGTTATAGATGTATATAATGTCCCCATCGAGAAGTAGGCGACGACACGCCAGGAATGTTGTAAAATATTACAATCGACATGTTAGGTTGCCTTAGGCTAGAATATATATCGTTATAGACGTATACAATGTTCCCACCGAGAAGTAGGGACCGACATGCCAGGAATGTTGTAAAATATTACATCCGAGATGTTAGGTTGCCTTAGGTTAGGATATATATCATTATAGACGTATATAATGTTCCCACCGAGACGTGGGGACCGACATGCCAGGAATGTTTTAAAATATTACATCCCAGATGTGAGGTTGGGTTTGGTTAGGATATACAACGTTATAGACGTACATAAAGTCCCCATCGAGAAGCAGGCGACGACACGCCAGGAATGTTGTAAAATATAACATCCGAGATGTTATGTTGCCATACGTTAGGATATGTAACGTTATAGACGTATATAATGTTCCCACCGAAAAGTAGCAGCCGAAGCGCCAGGAATGTTATAAAATATTACATCCGAGATGTTAGGTTGCCTTAGGTTAGGATATATATCGTTATAGACGTATATAATGTTCCCACCGAGACGTAGGGACCGACATGCCAGGAATGTTTTAAAATATTACATCCCAGATGTTAGGTTGCGTTAGGTTAGGATATACAACGTTATAGACGTATATAATGTACCCACGGAGACGTAGGGACCGACATGCCAGGAATGTTGTAAAATATTACATCCCAGATGTTAGGTTGCGTTAGGTTAGTATATACAAGGTTATAGATGTATATAATGTCCCCATCGAGAAGTAGGCGACGACACGCCAGGAATGTTGTAAAATATTATACCCGAGATGTTAGGTTCCCTTAGGTTAGGATATATGACGTTATAGAAGTATATACTGCCCCATCCAGAAGTAGGCGACGACACGCCAGGAATGTTGTAAAATATAACATCCCAGATGTTAGGTTGCGTTAGGTTAGAATATACAACGTTATAGACGTATATAATGTCCCCATCGAGAAGCAGGCGACGACACGACAGGAATGTTGTAAAATATTACATTCGACATGTTAGGTTGCCTTAGGCTAGAATATATATCGTTATAGACGTATACAATGTTCCCACCGAGAAGTAGGCGACGACACGCCAGGAATGTTGTAAAATATAACATCCCCGATGTTAGGTTGCGTTAGGTTAGAATATACAACGTTAGAGACGTATATAATGTCCCCATCGAGAAGCAGGCGACGACACGCCAGGAATGTTGAAAAATATTACATTCTACATGTTGGGTTGCCTTAGGCTAGGATACATATCGTTATAGACGTATACATTGTTTCCACCGAGAAGTAGGGACCGACATGCCAGGAATGTTGTAAAATATTACATCCGAGATGTTAGGTTGCCTTAGGTTAGGATATATATCGTTATAGACGTATATAATGTTTCCACCGAGACGTGGGGACCGACATGCCAGGAATGTTTTAAAATATTACATCCCAGATGTTAGGTTGCGTTAGGTTAGGATATACAACGTTATAGACGTATATAATGTACCCACGGAGACGTAGGGACCGACATGCCAGGAATGTTGTAAAATATTACATCCCAGATGTTAGGTTGCGTTAGGTTAGTATATACAAGGTTATAGATGTATATAATGTCCCCATCGAGAAGTAGGCGACGACACGCCAGGAATGTTGTAAAATATTACAATCGACATGTTAGGTTGCCTTAGGCTAGAATATATATCGTTATAGACGTATACAATGTTCCCACCGAGAAGTAGGGACCGACATGCCAGGAATGTTGTAAAATATTACATCCGAGATGTTAGGTTGCCTTAGGTTAGGATATATATCATTATAGACGTATATAATGTTCCCACCGAGACGTGGGGACCGACATGCCAGGAATGTTTTAAAATATTACATCCCAGATGTTAGGTTGCGTTAGGTTAGGATATACAACGTTATAGACGTACATAAAGTCCCCATCGAGAAGCAGGCGACGACACGCCAGGAATGTTGTAAAATATTACATCCGAGATGTTATGTTGCCATACGTTAGGATATGTAACGTTATAGACGTATATAATGTTCCCACCGAAAAGTAGCAGCCGAAGCGCCAGGAATGTTATAAAATATTACATCCGAGATGTTAGGTTGCCTTAGGTTAGGATATATATCGTTATAGACGTATATAATGTTCCCACCGAGACGTAGGGACCGACATGCCAGGAATGTTTTAAAATATTACATCCCAGATGTTAGGTTGCGTTAGGTTAGGATATACAACGTTATAGACGTATATAATGTACCCACGGAGACGTAGGGACCGACATGCCAGGAATGTTGTAAAATATTACATCCCAGATGTTAGGTTGCGTTAGGTTAGTATATACAAGGTTATAGATGTATATAATGTCCCCATCGAGAAGTAGGCGACGACACGCCAGGAATGTTGTAAAATATTACACCCGAGATGTTAGGTTCCCTTAGGTTGGGATATATGACGTTATAGAAGTATATACTGCCCCATCCAGAAGTAGGCGACGACACGCCAGGAATGTTGTAAAATATAACATCCCAGATGTTAGGTTGCGTTAGGTTAGAATATACAACGTTATAGACGTATATAATGTCCCCATCGAGAAGCAGGCGACGACACGACAGGAATGTTGTAAAATATTACATTCGACATGTTAGGTTGCCTTAGGCTAGGATATATATCGTTATAGACGTATACATTGTTTCCACCGAGAAGTAGGGACCGACATGCCAGGAATGTTGTAAAATATTACATCCGAGATGTTAGGTTGCCTTAGGTTAGGATATACAACGTTATAGATGTATATAATGTCCCCATCGAGAAGTAGGCGACGACACGCCAGGAATGTTGAAAAATATTACATTCTACATGTTGGGTTGCCTTAGGCTAGGATATATATCGTTATAGACGTATACATTGTTTCCACCGAGAAGTAGGGACTGACATGCCAGGAATGTTGTGAAATATTACATCCGAGATGTTAGGTTGCCTTAGGTTAGGATATATATCGTTATAGACGTATATAGTGTTTCCACCGAGACGTGGGGACCGACATGCCAGGAATGTTTTAAAATATTACATCCCAGATGTTAGGTTGCGTTAGGTTAGGATATACAACGTTATAGACGTACATAAAGTCCCCATCGAGAAGCAGGCGACGACACGCCAGGAATGTTGTAAAATATAACATCCGAGATGTTATGTTGCCATACGTTAGGATATGTAACGTTATGGACGTATATAATGTTCCCACCGAAAAGTAGCAGCCGAAGCGCCAGGAATGTTGTAAAATATTACATCCGAGATGTTAGGTTGCCTTAGGTTAGGATATATATCGTTATAGACGTATATAATGTTCCCACCGAGACGTAGGGACCGACATGCCAGGAATGTTTTAAAATATTACATCCCAGATGTTAGGTTGCGTTAGGTTAGGATATACAACGTTATAGACGTATATAATGTACCCACGGAGACGTAGGGACCGACATGCCAGGAATGTTGTAAAATATTACATCCCAGGTGTTAGGTTGCGTTAGGTTAGTATATACAAGGTTATAGACGTACATAAAGTCCCCATCGAGAAGCAGGCGACGACACGCCAGGAATGTTGTAAAATATAACATCGGAGATGTTATGTTGCCATACGTTAGGATATGTAACGTTATAGACGTATATAATGTTCCCACCGAAAAGTAGCAGCCGAAGCGTCAGGAATGTTATAAAATATTACATCCGAGATGTTAGGTTGCCTTAGGTTAGGATATATATCGTTATAGACGTATATAATGTTCCCACCGAGACGTAGGGACCGACATGCCAGGAATGTTTTAAAATATTACATCCCAGATGTTAGGTTGCGTTAGGTTAGTATATACAAGGTTATAGATGTATATAATGTCCCCATCGAGAAGTAGGCGACGACACGCCAGGAATGTTGTAAAATATTACAATCGACATGTTAGGTTGCCTTAGGCTAGAATATATATCGTTATAGACGTATACAATGTTCCCACCGAGAAGTAGGGACCGACATGCCAGGAATGTTGTAAAATATTACATCCGAGATGTTAGGTTGCCTTAGGTTAGGATATATATCATTATAGACGTATATAATGTTCCCACCGAGACGTGGGGACCGACATGCCAGGAATGTTTTAAAATATTACATCCCAGATGTGAGGTTGGGTTTGGTTAGGATATACAACGTTATAGACGTACATAAAGTCCCCATCGAGAAGCAGGCGACGACACGCCAGGAATGTTGTAAAATATAACATCCGAGATGTTATGTTGCCATACGTTAGGATATGTAACGTTATAGACGTATATAATGTTCCCACCGAAAAGTAGCAGCCGAAGCGCCAGGAATGTTATAAAATATTACATCCGAGATGTTAGGTTGCCTTAGGTTAGGATATATATCGTTATAGACGTATATAATGTTCCCACCGAGACGTAGGGACCGACATGCCAGGAATGTTTTAAAATATTACATCCCAGATGTTAGGTTGCGTTAGGTTAGGATATACAACGTTATAGACGTATATAATGTACCCACGGAGACGTAGGGACCGACATGCCAGGAATGTTGTAAAATATTACATCCCAGATGTTAGGTTGCGTTAGGTTAGTATATACAAGGTTATAGATGTATATAATGTCCCCATCGAGAAGTAGGCGACGACACGCCAGGAATGTTGTAAAATATTACACCCGAGATGTTAGGTTCCCTTAGGTTAGGATATATGACGTTAAAGAAGTATATACTGCCCCATCCAGAAGTAGGCGACGACACGCCAGGAATGTTGTAAAATATAACATCCCAGATGTTAGGTTGCGTTAGGTTAGAATATACAACGTTATAGACGTATATAATGTCCCCATCGAGAAGCAGGCGACAACACGACAGGAATGTTGTAAAATATTACATTCGACATGTTAGGTTGCCTTAGGCTAGAATATATATCGTTATAGACGTATACAATGTTCCCACCGAGAAGTAGGCGACGACACGCCAGGAATGTTGTAAAATATAACATCCCCGATGTTAGGTTGCGTTAGGTTAGAATATACAACGTTAGAGACGTATATAATGTCCCCATCGAGAAGCAGGCGACGACACGCCAGGAATGTTGAAAAATATTACATTCTACATGTTGGGTTGCCTTAGGCTAGGATACATATCGTTATAGACGTATACATTGTTTCCACCGAGAAGTAGGGACCGACATGCCAGGAATGTTGTAAAATATTACATCCGAGATGTTAGGTTGCCTTAGGTTAGGATATATATCGTTATAGACGTATATAATGTTTCCACCGAGACGTGGGGACCGACATGCCAGGAATGTTTTAAAATATTACATCCCAGATGTTAGGTTGCGTTAGGTTAGGATATACAACGTTATAGACGTATATAATGTACCCACGGAGACGTAGGGACCGACATGCCAGGAATGTTGTAAAATATTACATCCCAGATGTTAGGTTGCGTTAGGTTAGTATATACAAGGTTATAGATGTATATAATGTCCCCATCGAGAAGTAGGCGACGACACGCCAGGAATGTTGTAAAATATTACAATCGACATGTTAGGTTGCCTTAGGCTAGAATATATATCGTTATAGACGTATACAATGTTCCCACCGAGAAGTAGGGACCGACATGCCAGGAATGTTGTAAAATATTACATCCGAGATGTTAGGTTGCCTTAGGTTAGGATATATATCATTATAGACGTATATAATGTTCCCACCGAGACGTGGGGACCGACATGCCAGGAATGTTTTAAAATATTACATCCCAGATGTTAGGTTGCGTTAGGTTAGGATATACAACGTTATAGACGTACATAAAGTCCCCATCGAGAAGCAGGCGACGACACGCCAGGAATGTTGTAAAATATTACATCCGAGATGTTATGTTGCCATACGTTAGGATATGTAACGTTATAGACGTATATAATGTTCCCACCGAAAAGTAGCAGCCGAAGCGCCAGGAATGTTATAAAATATTACATCCGAGATGTTAGGTTGCCTTAGGTTAGGATATATATCGTTATAGACGTATATAATGTTCCCACCGAGACGTAGGGACCGACATGCCAGGAATGTTTTAAAATATTACATCCCAGATGTTAGGTTGCGTTAGGTTAGGATATACAACGTTATAGACGTATATAATGTACCCACGGAGACGTAGGGACCGACATGCCAGGAATGTTGTAAAATATTACATCCCAGATGTTAGGTTGCGTTAGGTTAGTATATACAAGGTTATAGATGTATATAATGTCCCCATCGAGAAGTAGGCGACGACACGCCAGGAATGTTGTAAAATATTACACCCGAGATGTTAGGTTCCCTTAGGTTGGGATATATGACGTTATAGAAGTATATACTGCCCCATCCAGAAGTAGGCGACGACACGCCAGGAATGTTGTAAAATATAACATCCCAGATGTTAGGTTGCGTTAGGTTAGAATATACAACGTTATGGACGTATATAATGTCCCCATCGAGAAGCAGGCGACGACACGACAGGAATGTTGTAAAATATTACATTCGACATGTTAGGTTGCCTTAGGCTAGGATATATATCGTTATAGACGTATACATTGTTTCCACCGAGAAGTAGGGACCGACATGCCAGGAATGTTGTAAAATATTACATCCGAGATGTTAGGTTGCCTTAGGTTAGGATATATATCATTATAGACGTATATAATGTTCCCACCGAGACGTGGGGACCGACATGCCAGGAATGTTTTAAAATATTACATCCCAGATGTTAGGTTGCGTTAGGTTAGGATATACAACGTTATAGACGTACATAAAGTCCCCATCGAGAAGCAGGCGACGACACGCCAGGAATGTTGTAAAATATTACATCCGAGATGTTATGTTGCCATACGTTAGGATATGTAACGTTATAGACGTATATAATGTTCCCACCGAAAAGTAGCAGCCGAAGCGCCAGGAATGTTATAAAATATTACATCCGAGATGTTAGGTTGCCTTAGGTTAGGATATATATCGTTATAGACGTATATAATGTTCCCACCGAGACGTAGGGACCGACATGCCAGGAATGTTTTAAAATATTACATCCCAGATGTTAGGTTGCGTTAGGTTAGGATATACAACGTTATAGACGTATATAATGTACCCACGGAGACGTAGGGACCGACATGCCAGGAATGTTGTAAAATATTACATCCCAGATGTTAGGTTGCGTTAGGTTAGTATATACAAGGTTATAGATGTATATAATGTCCCCATCGAGAAGTAGGCGACGACACGCCAGGAATGTTGTAAAATATTACACCCGAGATGTTAGGTTCCCTTAGGTTGGGATATATGACGTTATAGAAGTATATACTGCCCCATCCAGAAGTAGGCGACGACACGCCAGGAATGTTGTAAAATATAACATCCCAGATGTTAGGTTGCGTTAGGTTAGAATATACAACGTTATGGACGTATATAATGTCCCCATCGAGAAGCAGGCGACGACACGACAGGAATGTTGTAAAATATTACATTCGACATGTTAGGTTGCCTTAGGCTAGGATATATATCGTTATAGACGTATACATTGTTTCCACCGAGAAGTAGGGACCGACATGCCAGGAATGTTGTAAAATATTACATCCGAGATGTTAGGTTGCCTTAGGTTAGGATATACAACGTTATAGATGTATATAATGTCCCCATCGAGAAGTAGGCGACGACACGCCAGGAATGTTGAAAAATATTACATTCTACATGTTGGGTTGCCTTAGGCTAGGATATATATCGTTATAGACGTATACATTGTTTCCACCGAGAAGTAGGGACTGACATGCCAGGAATGTTGTGAAATATTACATCCGAGATGTTAGGTTGCCTTAGGTTAGGATATATATCGTTATAGACGTATATAGTGTTTCCACCGAGACGTGGGGACCGACATGCCAGGAATGTTTTAAAATATTACATCCCAGATGTTAGGTTGCGTTAGGTTAGGATATACAACGTTATAGACGTACATAAAGTCCCCATCGAGAAGCAGGCGACGACACGCCAGGAATGTTGTAAAATATAACATCCGAGATGTTATGTTGCCATACGTTAGGATATGTAACGTTATGGACGTATATAATGTTCCCACCGAAAAGTAGCAGCCGAAGCGCCAGGAATGTTGTAAAATATTACATCCGAGATGTTAGGTTGCCTTAGGTTAGGATATATATCGTTATAGACGTATATAATGTTCCCACCGAGACGTAGGGATCGACATGCCAGGAATGTTTTAAAATATTACATCCCAGATGTTAGGTTGCGTTAGGTTAGGATATACAACGTTATAGACGTATATAATGTACCCACGGAGACGTAGGGACCGACATGCCAGGAATGTTGTAAAATATTACATCCCAGATGTTAGGTTGCGTTAGGTTAGTATATACAAGGTTATAGATGTATATAATGTCCCCATCGAGAAGTAGGCGACGACACGCCAGGAATGTTGTAAAATATTACACCCGAGATGTTAGGTTCCCTTAGGTTAGGATATATGACGTTATAGAAGTATATACTGCCCCATCCAGAAGTAGGCGACGACACGCCAGGAATTTTGTAAAATATAACATCCCAGATGTTAGGTTGCGATAGGTTAGAATATACAACGTTATAGACGTATATAATGTCCCCATCGAGAAGCAGGCGACGACACGACAGGAATGTTGTAAAATATTACAATCGACATGTTAGGTTGCCTTAGGCTAGAATATATATCGTTATAGACGTATACAATGTTCCCACCGAGAAGTAGGGACCGACATGCCAGGAATGTTGTAAAATATTACATCCGAGATGTTAGGTTGCCTTAGGTTAGGATATACAACGTTATAGACGTATATAATGTCCCCATCGAGAAGTAGGCGACGACACGCCAGGAATGTTGTAAAATATTACACCCGAGATGTTAGGTTCCCTTAGGTTAGGATATATGACGTTATAGATGTATATAATGTCCCCATCCAGAAGTAGGCGACGACACGCCAGGAATGTTGTAAAATATAACATCCCAGATGTTAGGTTGCGTTAGGTTAGAATATACAACGTTATAGACGTATATAATGTCCCCATCGAGAAGCAGGCGACGACACGACAGGAATGTTGTAAAATATTACATTCGACATGTTAGGTTGCCTTAGGCTAGAATATATATCGTTATAGACGTATACAATGTTCCCACCGAGAAGTAGGGACCGACATGCCAGGAATGTTGTAAAATATTACATCCGAGATGTTAGGTTGCCTTAGGTTAGGATATATATCGTTATAGACGTATATAATGTTTCCACCGAGACGTGGGGACCGACATGCCAGGAATGTTTTAAAATATTACATCCCAGATGTTAGGTTGCGTTAGGTTAGGATATACAACGTTATAGACGTACATAAAATCCCCATCGAGAAGCAGGCGACGACACGCCAGGAATGTTGAAAAATATTACATTCTACATGTTGGGTTGCCTTAGGCTAGGATATATATCGTTATAGACGTATACATTGTTTCCACCGAGAAGTAGGGACTGACATGCCAGGAATGTTGTGAAATATTACATCCGAGATGTTAGGTTGCCTTAGGTTAGGATATATATCGTTATAGACGTATATAGTGTTTCCACCGAGACGTGGGGACCGACATGCCAGGAATGTTTTAAAATATTACATCCCAGATGTTAGGTTGCGTTAGGTTAGGATATACAACGTTATAGACGTACATAAAGTCCCCATCGAGAAGCAGGCGACGACACGCCAGGAATGTTGTAAAATATAACATCCGAGATGTTATGTTGCCATACGTTAGGATATGTAACGTTATAGACGTATATAATGTTCCCACCGAAAAGTAGCAGCCGAAGCGCCAGGAATGTTATAAAATATTACATCCGAGATGTTAGGTTGCCTTAGGTTAGGATATATATCGTTATAGACGTATATAATGTTCCCACCGAGACGTAGGGACCGACATGCCAGGAATGTTTTAAAATATTACATCCCAGATGTTAGGTTGCGTTAGGTTAGGATATACAACGTTATAGACGTATATAATGTACCCACGGAGACGTAGGGACCGACATGCCAGGAATGTTGTAAAATATTACATCCCAGATGTTAGGTTGCGTTAGGTTAGTATATACAAGGTTATAGATGTATATAATGTCCCCATCGAGAAGTAGGCGACGACACGCCAGGAATGTTGTAAAATATTACACCCGAGATGTTAGGTTCCCTTAGGTTGGGATATATGACGTTATAGAAGTATATACTGCCCCATCCAGAAGTAGGCGACGACACGCCAGGAATGTTGTAAAATATAACATCCCAGATGTTAGGTTGCGTTAGGTTAGAATATACAACGTTATGGACGTATATAATGTCCCCATCGAGAAGCAGGCGACGACACGACAGGAATGTTGTAAAATATTACATTCGACATGTTAGGTTGCCTTAGGCTAGGATATATATCGTTATAGACGTATACATTGTTTCCACCGAGAAGTAGGGACCGACATGCCAGGAATGTTGTAAAATATTACATCCGAGATGTTAGGTTGCCTTAGGTTAGGATATACAACGTTATAGATGTATATAATGTCCCCATCGAGAAGTAGGCGACGACACGCCAGGAATGTTGAAAAATATTACATTCTACATGTTGGGTTGCCTTAGGCTAGGATATATATCGTTATAGACGTATACATTGTTTCCACCGAGAAGTAGGGACTGACATGCCAGGAATGTTGTGAAATATTACATCCGAGATGTTAGGTTGCCTTAGGTTAGGATATATATCGTTATAGACGTATATAGTGTTTCCACCGAGACGTGGGGACCGACATGCCAGGAATGTTTTAAAATATTACATCCCAGATGTTAGGTTGCGTTAGGTTAGGATATACAACGTTATAGACGTACATAAAGTCCCCATCGAGAAGCAGGCGACGACACGCCAGGAATGTTGTAAAATATAACATCCGAGATGTTATGTTGCCATACGTTAGGATATGTAACGTTATGGACGTATATAATGTTCCCACCGAAAAGTAGCAGCCGAAGCGCCAGGAATGTTGTAAAATATTACATCCGAGATGTTAGGTTGCCTTAGGTTAGGATATATATCGTTATAGACGTATATAATGTTCCCACCGAGACGTAGGGATCGACATGCCAGGAATGTTTTAAAATATTACATCCCAGATGTTAGGTTGCGTTAGGTTAGGATATACAACGTTATAGACGTATATAATGTACCCACGGAGACGTAGGGACCGACATGCCAGGAATGTTGTAAAATATTACATCCCAGATGTTAGGTTGCGTTAGGTTAGTATATACAAGGTTATAGATGTATATAATGTCCCCATCGAGAAGTAGGCGACGACACGCCAGGAATGTTGTAAAATATTACACCCGAGATGTTAGGTTCCCTTAGGTTAGGATATATGACGTTATAGAAGTATATACTGCCCCATCCAGAAGTAGGCGACGACACGCCAGGAATTTTGTAAAATATAACATCCCAGATGTTAGGTTGCGATAGGTTAGAATATACAACGTTATAGACGTATATAATGTCCCCATCGAGAAGCAGGCGACGACACGACAGGAATGTTGTAAAATATTACAATCGACATGTTAGGTTGCCTTAGGCTAGAATATATATCGTTATAGACGTATACAATGTTCCCACCGAGAAGTAGGGACCGACATGCCAGGAATGTTGTAAAATATTACATCCGAGATGTTAGGTTGCCTTAGGTTAGGATATACAACGTTATAGACGTATATAATGTCCCCATCGAGAAGTAGGCGACGACACGCCAGGAATGTTGTAAAATATTACACCCGAGATGTTAGGTTCCCTTAGGTTAGGATATATGACGTTATAGATGTATATAATGTCCCCATCCAGAAGTAGGCGACGACACGCCAGGAATGTTGTAAAATATAACATCCCAGATGTTAGGTTGCGTTAGGTTAGAATATACAACGTTATAGACGTATATAATGTCCCCATCGAGAAGCAGGCGACGACACGACAGGAATGTTGTAAAATATTACATTCGACATGTTAGGTTGCCTTAGGCTAGAATATATATCGTTATAGACGTATACAATGTTCCCACCGAGAAGTAGGGACCGACATGCCAGGAATGTTGTAAAATATTACATCCGAGATGTTAGGTTGCCTTAGGTTAGGATATATATCGTTATAGACGTATATAATGTTTCCACCGAGACGTGGGGACCGACATGCCAGGAATGTTTTAAAATATTACATCCCAGATGTTAGGTTGCGTTAGGTTAGGATATACAACGTTATAGACGTACATAAAATCCCCATCGAGAAGCAGGCGACGACACGCCAGGAATGTTGAAAAATATTACATTCTACATGTTGGGTTGCCTTAGGCTAGGATATATATCGTTATAGACGTATACATTGTTTCCACCGAGAAGTAGGGACTGACATGCCAGGAATGTTGTGAAATATTACATCCGAGATGTTAGGTTGCCTTAGGTTAGGATATATATCGTTATAGACGTATATAGTGTTTCCACCGAGACGTGGGGACCGACATGCCAGGAATGTTTTAAAATATTACATCCCAGATGTTAGGTTGCGTTAGGTTAGGATATACAACGTTATAGACGTACATAAAGTCCCCATCGAGAAGCAGGCGACGACACGCCAGGAATGTTGTAAAATATAACATCCGAGATGTTATGTTGCCATACGTTAGGATATGTAACGTTATAGACGTATATAATGTTCCCACCGAAAAGTAGCAGCCGAAGCGCCAGGAATGTTATAAAATATTACATCCGAGATGTTAGGTTGCCTTAGGTTAGGATATATATCGTTATAGACGTATATAATGTTCCCACCGAGACGTAGGGACCGACATGCCAGGAATGTTTTAAAATATTACATCCCAGATGTTAGGTTGCGTTAGGTTAGGATATACAACGTTATAGACGTATATAATGTACCCACGGAGACGTAGGGACCGACATGCCAGGAATGTTGTAAAATATTACATCCCAGATGTTAGGTTGCGTTAGGTTAGTATATACAAGGTTATAGATGTATATAATGTCCCCATCGAGAAGTAGGCGACGACACGCCAGGAATGTTGTAAAATATTACACCCGAGATGTTAGGTTCCCTTAGGTTAGGATATATGACGTTATAGAAGTATATACTGCCCCATCCAGAAGTAGGCGACGACACGCCAGGAATTTTGTAAAATATAACATCCCAGATGTTAGGTTGCGATAGGTTAGAATATACAACGTTATAGACGTATATAATGTCCCCATCGAGAAGCAGGCGACGACACGACAGGAATGTTGTAAAATATTACAATCGACATGTTAGGTTGCCTTAGGCTAGAATATATATCGTTATAGACGTATACAATGTTCCCACCGAGAAGTAGGGACCGACATGCCAGGAATGTTGTAAAATATTACATCCGAGATGTTAGGTTGCCTTAGGTTAGGATATACAACGTTATAGACGTATATAATGTCCCCATCGAGAAGTAGGCGACGACACGCCAGGAATGTTGTAAAATATTACACCCGAGATGTTAGGTTCCCTTAGGTTAGGATATATGACGTTATAGATGTATATAATGTCCCCATCCAGAAGTAGGCGACGACACGCCAGGAATGTTGTAAAATATAACATCCCAGATGTTAGGTTGCGTTAGGTTAGAATATACAACGTTATAGACGTATATAATGTCCCCATCGAGAAGCAGGCGACGACACGACAGGAATGTTGTAAAATATTACATTCGACATGTTAGGTTGCCTTAGGCTAGAATATATATCGTTATAGACGTATACAATGTTCCCACCGAGAAGTAGGGACCGACATGCCAGGAATGTTGTAAAATATTACATCCGAGATGTTAGGTTGCCTTAGGTTAGGATATATATCGTTATAGACGTATATAATGTTTCCACCGAGACGTGGGGACCGACATGCCAGGAATGTTTTAAAATATTACATCCCAGATGTTAGGTTGCGTTAGGTTAGGATATACAACGTTATAGACGTACATAAAATCCCCATCGAGAAGCAGGCGACGACACGCCAGGAATGTTGAAAAATATTACATTCTACATGTTGGGTTGCCTTAGGCTAGGATATATATCGTTATAGACGTATACACTGTTTCCACCGAGAAGTAGGGACTGACATGCCAGGAATGTTGTGAAATATTACATCCGAGATGTTAGGTTGCCTTAGGTTAGGATATATATCGTTATAGACGTATATAGTGTTTCCACCGAGACGTGGGGACCGACATGCCAGGAATGTTTTAAAATATTACATCCCAGATGTTAGGTTGCGTTAGGTTAGGATATACAACGTTATAGACGTACATAAAGTCCCCATCGAGAAGCAGGCGACGACACGCCAAGAATGTTGTAAAATATAACATCCGAGATGTTATGTTGCCATACGTTAGGATATGTAACGTTATGGACGTATATAATGTTCCCACCGAAAAGTAGCAGCCGAAGCGCCAGGAATGTTGTAAAATATTACATCCGAGATGTTAGGTTGCCTTAGGTTAGGATATATATCGTTATAGACGTATATAATGTTCCCACCAGACGTAGGGACCGACATGCCAGGAATGTTTTAAAATATTACATCCCAGATGTTAGGTTGCGTTAGGTTAGGATATACAACGTTATAGACGTATATAATGTACCCACGGAGACGTAGGGACCGACATGCCAGGAATGTTGTAAAATATTACATCCCAGATGTTAGGTTGCGTTAGGTTAGTATATACAAGGTTATAGATGTATATAATGTCCCCATCGAGAAGTAGGCGACGACACGCCAGGAATGTTGTAAAATATTACAATCGACATGTTAGGTTGCCTTACGCTAGAATATATATCGTTATAGACGTATACAATGTTCCCACCGAGAAGTAGGGACCGACATGCCAGGAATGTTGTAAAATATTACATCCGAGATGTTAGGTTGCCTTAGGTTAGGATATATATCATTATAGACGTATATAATGTTCCCACCGAGACGTGGGGACCGACATGCCAGGAATGTTTTAAAATATTACATCCCAGATGTTAGGTTGCGTTAGGTTAGGATATACAACGTTATAGACGTACATAAAGTCCCCATCGAGAAGCAGGCGACGACACGCCAGGAATGTTGTAAAATATAACATCGGAGATGTTATGTTGCCATACGTTAGGATATGTAACGTTATAGGCGTATATAATGTTCCCACCGAAAAGTAGCAGCCGAAGCGCCAGGAATGTTATAAAATATTACATCCGAGATGTTAGGTTGCCTTAGGTTAGGATATATATCGTTATAGACGTATATAATGTTCCCACCGAGACGTAGGGACCGACATGCCAGGAATGTTTTAAAATATTACATCCCAGATGTTAGGTTGCGTTAGGTTAGGATATACAACGTTATAGACGTATATAATGTACCCACGGAGACGTAGGGACCGACATGCCAGGAATGTTGTAAAATATTACATCCCAGATGTTAGGTTGCGTTAGGTTAGTATATACAAGGTTATAGATGTATATAATGTCCCCATCGAGAAGTAGGCGACGACACGCCAGGAATGTTGTAAAATATTACAATCGACATGTTAGGTTGCCTTAGGCTAGAATATATATCGTTATAGACGTATACAATGTTCCCACCGAGAAGTAGGGACCGACATGCCAGGAATGTTTTAAAATATTACATCCCAGATGTTAGGTTGCGTTAGGTTAGGATATACAACTTTATAGACGTACATAAAGTCCCCATCGAGAAGCAGGCGACGACACGCCAGGAATGTTGTAAAATATAACATCCGAGATGTTATGTTGCCATACGTTAGGATATGTAACGTTATGGACGTATATAATGTTCCCACCGAAAAGTAGCAGCCGAAGCGCCAGGAATGTTGTAAAATATTACATCCGAGATGTTAGGTTGCCTTAGGTTAGGATATATATCGTTATAGACGTATATAATGTTCCCACCGAGACGTAGGGACCGACATGCCAGGAATGTTTTAAAATATTACATCCCAGATGTTAGGTTGCGTTAGGTTAGGATATACAACGTTATAGACATATATAATGTACCCACGGAGACGTAGGGACCGACATGCCAGGAATGTTGTAAAATATTACATCCCAGATGTTAGGTTGCGTTAGGTTAGTATATACAAGGTTATAGATGTATATAATGTCCCCATCGAGAAGTAGGCGACGACACGCCAGGAATGTTGTAAAATATTACACCCGAGATGTTAGGTTCCCTTAGGTTAGGATATATAACGTTATAGAAGTATATACTGCCCCATCCAGAAGTAGGCGACGACACGCCAGGAATGTTGTAAAATATAACATCCCAGATGTTAGGTTGCGATAGGTTAGAATATACAACGTTATAGACGTATATAATGTCCCCATCGAGAAGCAGGCGACGACACGACAGGAATGTTGTAAAATATTACAATCGACATGTTAGGTTGCCTTAGGCCAGAATATATATCGTTATAGACGTATACAATGTTCCCACCGAGAAGTAGGGACCGACATGCCAGGAATGTTGTAAAATATTACATCCGAGATGTTAGGTTGCCTTAGGTTAGGATATACAACGTTATAGACGTATATCATGTCCCCATCGAGAAGTAGGCGACGACACGCCAGGAATGTTGTAAAATATTACACCCGAGATGTTAGGTTCCCTTAGGTTAGGATATATGACGTTATAGATGTATATAATGTCCCCATCCAGAAGTAGGCGACGACACGCCAGGAATGTTGTAAAATATAACATCCCCGATGTTAGGTTGCGTTAGGTTAGAATATACAACGTTAGAGACGTATATAATGTCCCCATCGAGAAGCAGGCGACGACACGACAGGAATGTTGTAAAATATTACATTCGACATGTTAGGTTGCCTTAGGCTAGAATATATATCGTTATAGACGTATACAATGTTCCCACCGAGAAGTAGGGACCGACATGCCAGGAATGTTGTAAAATATTACATCCGAGATGTTAGGTTGCCTTAGGTTAGGATATACAACGTTATAGATGTATATAATGTCCCCATCGAGAAGTAGGCGACGACACGCCAGGAATGTTGAAAAATATTACATTCTACATGTTGGGTTGCCTTAGGCTAGGATATATATCGTTATAGACGTATACATTGTTTCCACCGAGAAGTAGGGACCGACATGCCAGGAATGTTGTAAAATATTACATCCGAGATGTTAGGTTGCCTTAGGTTAGGATATACAACGTTATAGATGTATATAATGTCCCCATCGAGAAGTAGGCGACGACACGCCAGGAATGTTGAAAAATATTACATTCTACATGTTGGGTTGCCTTAGGCTAGGATATATATCGTTATAGACGTATACATTGTTTCCACCGAGAAGTAGGGACTGACATGCCAGGAATGTTGTAAAATATTACATCCGAGATGTTAGGTTGCCTTAGGTTAGGATATATATCGTTATAGACGTATATAGTGTTTCCACCGAGACGTGGGGACCGACATGCCAGGAATGTTTTAAAATATTACATCCCAGATGTTAGGTTGCGTTAGGTTAGGATATACAACGTTATAGACGTACATAAAGTCCCCATCGAGAAGCAGGCGACGACACGCCAAGAATGTTGTAAAATATAACATCCGAGATGTTATGTTACCATACGTTAGGATATGTAACGTTATGGACGTATACAATGTTCCCACCGAGAAGTAGGGACCGACATGCCAGGAATGTTGTAAAATATTACATCCGAGATGTTAGGTTGCCTTAGGTTAGGATATATATCGTTATAGACGTATATAATGTTCCCACCGAGACGTAGGGACCGACATGCCAGGAATGTTTTAAAATATTACATCCCAGATGTTAGGTTGCGTTAGGTTAGGATATACAACGTTATAGACGTATATAATGTACCCACGGAGACGTAGGGACCGACATGCCAGGAATGTTGTAAAATATTACATCCCAGATGTTAGGTTGCGTTAGGTTAGTATATACAAGGTTATAGATGTATATAATGTCCCCATCGAGAAGTAGGCGACGACACGCCAGGAATGTTGTAAAATATTACAATCGACATGTTAGGTTGCCTTAGGCTAGAATATATATCGTTATAGACGTATACAATGTTCCCACCGAGAAGTAGGGACCGACATGCCAGGAATGTTGTAAAATATTACATCCGAGATGTTAGGTTGCCTTAGGTTAGGATATATATCATTATAGACGTATATAATGTTCCCACCGAGACGTGGGGACCGACATGCCAGGAATGTTTTAAAATATTACATCCCAGATGTTAGGTTGCGTTAGGTTAGGATATACAACGTTATAGACGTACATAAAGTCCCCATCGAGAAGCAGGCGACGACACGCCAGGAATGTTGTAAAATATAACATCGGAGATGTTATGTTGCCATACGTTAGGATATGTAACGTTATAGGCGTATATAATGTTCCCACCGAAAAGTAGCAGCCGAAGCGCCAGGAATGTTATAAAATATTACATCCGAGATGTTAGGTTGCCTTAGGTTAGGATATATATCGTTATAGACGTATATAATGTTCCCACCGAGACGTAGGGACCGACATGCCAGGAATGTTTTAAAATATTACATCCCAGATGTTAGGTTGCCTTAGGTTAGGATATACAACGTTATAGACGTATATAATGTACCCACGGAGACGTAGGGACCGACATGCCAGGAATGTTGTAAAATATTACATCCCAGATGTTAGGTTGCGTTAGGTTAGTATATACAAGGTTATAGATGTATATAATGTCCCCATCGAGAAGTAGGCGACGACACGCCAGGAATGTTGTAAAATATTACACCCGGGATGTTAGGTTCCCTTAGGTTAGGATATATGACGTTATAGAAGTATATACTGCCCCATCCAGAAGTAGGCGACGACACGCCAGGAATTTTGTAAAATATAACATCCCAGATGTTAGGTTGCGATAGGTTAGAATATACAACGTTATAGACGTATATAATGTCCCCATCGAGAAGCAGGCGACGACACGACAGGAATGTTGTAAAATATTACAATCGACATGTTAGGTTGCCTTAGGCTAGAATATATATCGTTATAGACGTATACAATGTTCCCACCGAGAAGTAGGGACCGACATGCCAGGAATGTTGTAAAATATTACATCCGAGATGTTAGGTTGCCTTAGGTTAGGATATACAACGTAATAGACGTATATAATGTCCCCATCGAGAAGTAGGCGACGACACGCCAGGAATGTTGTAAAATATTACACCCGAGATGTTAGGTTCCCTTAGGTTAGGATATATGACGTTATAGATGTATATAATGTCCCCATCCAGAAGTAGGCGACGACACGCCAGGAATGTTGTAAAATATAACATCCCAGATGTTAGGTTGCGTTAGGTTAGAATATACAACGTTATAGACGTATATAATGTCCCCATCGAGAAGCAGGCGACGACACGACAGGAATGTTGTAAAATATTACATTCGACATGTTAGGTTGCCTTAGGCTAGAATATATATCGTTATAGACGTATACAATGTTCCCACCGAGAAGTAGGGACCGACATGCCAGGAATGTTGTAAAATATTACATCCGAGATGTTAGGTTGCCTTAGGTTAGGATATACAACGTTATAGATGTATATAATGTCCCCATCGAGAAGTAGGCAACGACACGCCAGGAATGTTGAAAAATATTACATTCTACATGTTGGGTTGCCTTAGGCTAGGATATATATCGTTATAGACGTATACATTGTTTCCACCGAGAAGTAGGGACCGACATGCCAGGAATGTTGTAAAATATTACATCCGAGATGTTAGGTTGCCTTAGGTTAGGATATATATCGTTATAGACGTATATAATGTTTCCACCGAGACGTGGGGACCGACATGCCAGGAATGTTTTAAAATATTACATCCCAGATGTTAGGTTGCGTTAGGTTAGGATATACAACGTTATAGACGTACATAAAGTCCCCATCGAGAAGCAGGCGACGACACGCCAGGAATGTTGTAAAATATAACATCCGAGATGTTATGTTGCCATACGTTAGGATATGTAACGTTATGGACGTATATAATGTTCCCACCGAAAAGTAGCAGCCGAAGCGCCAGGAATGTTGTAAAATATTACATCCGAGATGTTAGGTTGCCTTAGGTTAGGATATATATCGTTATAGACGTATATAATGTTCCCACCGAGACGTAGGGACCGACATGCCAGGAATGTTTTAAAATATTACATCCCAGATGTTAGGTTGCGTTAGGTTAGGATATACAACGTTATAGACATATATAATGTACCCACGGAGACGTAGGGACCGACATGCCAGGAATGTTGTAAAATATTACATCCCAGATGTTAGGTTGCGTTAGGTTAGTATATACAAGATTATAGATGTATATAATGTCCCCATCGAGAAGTAGGCGACGACACGCCAGGAATGTTGTAAAATATTACACCCGAGATGTTAGGTTCCCTTAGGTTAGGATATATAACTTTATAGAAGTATATACTGCCCCATCCAGAAGTAGGCGACGACACGCCAGGAATGTTGTAAAATATAACATCCCAGATGTTAGGTTGCGATAGGTTAGAATATACAACGTTATAGACGTATATAATGTCCCCATCGAGAAGCAGGCGACGACACGACAGGAATGTTGTAAAATATTACAATCGACATGTTAGGTTGCCTTAGGCTAGAATATATATCGTTATAGACGTATACAATGTTCCCACCGAGAAGTAGGGACCGACATGCCAGGAATGTTGTAAAATATTACATCCGAGATGTTAGGTTGCCTTAGGTTAGGATATACAACGTTATAGACGTATATCATGTCCCCATCGAGAAGTAGGCGACGACACGCCAGGAATGTTGTAAAATATTACACCCGAGATGTTAGGTTCCCTTAGGTTAGGATATATGACGTTATAGATGTATATAATGTCCCCATCCAGAAGTAGGCGACGACACGCCAGGAATGTTGTAAAATATAACATCCCCGATGTTAGGTTGCGTTAGGTTAGAATATACAACGTTAGAGACGTATATAATGTCCCCATCGAGAAGCAGGCGACGACACGACAGGAATGTTGTAAAATATTACATTCGACATGTTAGGTTGCCTTAGGCTAGAATATATATCGTTATAGACGTATACAATGTTCCCACCGAGAAGTAGGGACCGACATGCCAGGAATGTTGTAAAATATTACATCCGAGATGTTAGGTTGCCTTAGGTTAGGATATACAACGTTATAGATGTATATAATGTCCCCATCGAGAAGTAGGCGACGACACGCCAGGAATGTTGAAAAATATTACATTCTACATGTTGGGTTGCCTTAGGCTAGGATATATATCGTTATAGACGTATACATTGTTTCCACCGAGAAGTAGGGACCGACATGCCAGGAATGTTGTAAAATATTACATCCGAGATGTTAGGTTGCCTTAGGTTAGGATATACAACGTTATAGATGTATATAATGTCCCCATCGAGAAGTAGGCGACGACACGCCAGGAATGTTGAAAAATATTACATTCTACATGTTGGGTTGCCTTAGGCTAGGATATATATCGTTATAGACGTATACATTGTTTCCACCGAGAAGTAGGGACTGACATGCCAGGAATGTTGTAAAATATTACATCCGAGATGTTAGGTTGCCTTAGGTTAGGATATATATCGTTATAGACGTATATAGTGTTTCCACCGAGACGTGGGGACCGACATGCCAGGAATGTTTTAAAATATTACATCCCAGATGTTAGGTTGCGTTAGGTTAGGATATACAACGTTATAGACGTACATAAAGTCCCCATCGAGAAGCAGGCGACGACACGCCAAGAATGTTGTAAAATATAACATCCGAGATGTTATGTTACCATACGTTAGGATATGTAACGTTATGGACGTATATAATGTTCCCACCGAAAAGTAGCAGCCGAAGCGCCAGGAATGTTGTAAAATATTACATCCGAGATGTTAGGTTGCCTTAGGTTAGGATATATATCGTTATAGACGTATATAATGTTCCCACCGAGACGTAGGGACCGACATGCCAGGAATGTTTTAAAATATTACATCCCAGATGTTAGGTTGCGTTAGGTTAGGATATACAACGTTATAGACGTATATAATGTACCCACGGAGACGTAGGGACCGACATGCCAGGAATGTTGAAAAATATTACATCCCAGATGTTAGGTTGCGTTAGGTTAGTATATACAAGGTTATAGATGTATATAATGTCCCCATCGAGAAGTAGGCGACGACACGCCAGGAATGTTGTAAAATATTACAATCGACATGTTAGGTTGCCTTAGGCTAGAATATATATCGTTATAGACGTATACAATGTTCCCACCGAGAAGTAGGGACCGACATGCCAGGAATGTTGTAAAATATTACATCCGAGATGTTAGGTTGCCTTAGGTTAGGATATATATCATTATAGACGTATATAATGTTCCCACCGAGACGTGGGGACCGACATGCCAGGAATGTTTTAAAATATTACATCCCAGATGTTAGGTTGCGTTAGGTTAGGATATACAACGTTATAGACGTACATAAAGTCCCCATCGAGAAGCAGGCGACGACACGCCAGGAATGTTGTAAAATATAACATCGGAGATGTTATGTTGCCATACGTTAGGATATGTAACGTTATAGGCGTATATAATGTTCCCACCGAAAAGTAGCAGCCGAAGCGCCAGGAATGTTATAAAATATTACATCCGAGATGTTAGGTTGCCTTAGGTTAGGATATATATCGTTATAGACGTATATAATGTTCCCACCGAGACGTAGGGACCGACATGCCAGGAATGTTTTAAAATATTACATCCCAGATGTTAGGTTGCGTTAGGTTAGGATATACAACGTTATAGACGTATATAATGTACCCACGGAGACGTAGGGACCGACATGCCAGGAATGTTGTAAAATATTACATCCCAGATGTTAGGTTGCGTTAGGTTAGTATATACAAGGTTATAGATGTATATAATGTCCCCATCGAGAAGTAGGCGACGACACGCCAGGAATGTTGTAAAATATTACACCCGGGATGTTAGGTTCCCTTAGGTTAGGATATATGACGTTATAGAAGTATATACTGCCCCATCCAGAAGTAGGCGACGACACGCCAGGAATTTTGTAAAATATAACATCCCAGATGTTAGGTTGCGATAGGTTAGAATATACAACGTTATAGACGTATATAATGTCCCCATCGAGAAGCAGGCGACGACACGACAGGAATGTTGTAAAATATTACAATCGACATGTTAGGTTGCCTTAGGCTAGAATATATATCGTTATAGACGTATACAATGTTCCCACCGAGAAGTAGGGACCGACATGCCAGGAATGTTGTAAAATATTACATCCGAGATGTTAGGTTGCCTTAGGTTAGGATATACAACGTTATAGACGTATATAATGTCCCCATCGAGAAGTAGGCGACGACACGCCAGGAATGTTGTAAAATATTACACCCGAGATGTTAGGTTCCCTTAGGTTAGGATATATGACGTTATAGATGTATATAATGTCCCCATCCAGAAGTAGGCGACGACACGCCAGGAATGTTGTAAAATATAACATCCCAGATGTTAGGTTGCGTTAGGTTAGAATATACAACGTTATAGACGTATATAATGTCCCCATCGAGAAGCAGGCGACGACACGACAGGAATGTTGTAAAATATTACATTCGACATGTTAGGTTGCCTTAGGCTAGAATATATATCGTTATAGACGTATACAATGTTCCCACCGAGAAGTAGGGACCGACATGCCAGGAATGTTGTAAAATATTACATCCGAGATGTTAGGTTGCCTTAGGTTAGGATATACAACGTTATAGATGTATATAATGTCCCCATCGAGAAGTAGGCAACGACACGCCAGGAATGTTGAAAAATATTACATTCTACATGTTGGGTTGCCTTAGGCTAGGATATATATCGTCATAGACGTATACATTGTTTCCACCGAGAAGTAGGGACCGACATGCCAGGAATGTTGTAAAATATTACATCCGAGATGTTAGGTTGCCTTAGGTTAGGATATATATCGTTATAGACGTATATAATGTTTCCACCGAGACGTGGGGACCGACATGCCAGGAATGTTTTAAAATATTACATCCCAGATGTTAGGTTGCGTTAGGTTAGGATATACAACGTTATAGACGTACATAAAGTCCCCATCGAGAAGCAGGCGACGACACGCCAGGAATGTTGTAAAATATAACATCCGAGATGTTATGTTGCCATACGTTAGGATATGTAACGTTATGGACGTATATAATGTTCCCACCGAAAAGTAGCAGCCGAAGCGCCAGGAATGTTGTAAAATATTACATCCGAGATGTTAGGTTGCCTTAGGTTAGGATATATATCGTTATAGACGTATATAATGTTCCCACCGAGACGTAGGGACCGACATGCCAGGAATGTTTTAAAATATTACATCCCAGATGTTAGGTTGCGTTAGGTTAGGATATACAACGTAATAGACGTATATAATGTACCCACGGAGACGTAGGGACCGACATGCCAGGAATGTTGTAAAATATTACATCCCAGATGTTAGGTTGCGTTAGGTTAGTATATACAAGGTTATAGATGTATATAATGTCCCCATCGAGAAGTAGGCGACGACACGCCAGGAATGTTGTAAAATATTACAATCGACATGTTAGGTTGCCTTAGGCTAGAATATATATCGTTATAGACGTATACAATGTTCCCACCGAGAAGTAGGGACCGACATGCCAGGAATGTTGTAAAATATTACATCCGAGATGTTAGGTTGCCTTAGGTTAGGATATATATCATTATAGACGTATATAATGTTCCCACCGAGACGTGGGGACCGACATGCCAGGAATGTTTTAAAATATTACATCCCAGATGTTAGGTTGCGTTAGGTTAGGATATACAACGTTATAGACGTACATAAAGTCCCCATCGAGAAGCAGGCGACGACACGCCAGGAATGTTGTAAAATATAACATCGGAGATGTTATGTTGCCATACGTTAGGATATGTAACGTTATAGACGTATATAATGTTCCCACCGAAAAGTAGCAGCCGAAGCGCCAGGAATGTTATAAAATATTACATCCGAGATGTTAGGTTGCCTTAGGTTAGGATATATATCGTTATAGACGTATATAATGTTCCCACCGAGACGTAGGGACCGACATGCCAGGAATGTTTTAAAATATTACATCCCAGATGTTAGGTTGCGTTAGGTTAGGATATACAACGTTATAGACGTATATAATGTACCCACGGAGACGTAGGGACCGACATGCCAGGAATGTTGTAAAATATTACATCCCAGATGTTAGGTTGCGTTAGGTTAGTATATACAAGGTTATAGATGTATATAATGTCCCCATCGAGAAGTAGGCGACGACACGCCAGGAATGTTGTAAAATATTACACCCGAGATGTTAGGTTCCCTTAGGTTAGGATATATGACGTTATAGAAGTATATACTGCCCCATCCAGAAGTAGGCGACGACACGCCAGGAATGTTGTAAAATATAACATCCCAGATGTTAGGTTGCGTTAGCTTAGAATATACAACGTTATAGACGTATATAATGTCCCCATCGAGAAGCAGGCGACGACACGACAGGAATGTTGTAAAATATTACATTCGACATGTTAGGTTGCCTTAGGCTAGAATATATATCGTTATAGACGTATACAATGTTCCCACCGAGAAGTAGGGACCGACATGCCAGGAATGTTGTAAAATATTACATCCGAGATGTTAGGTTGCCTTAGGTTAGGATATACAACGTTATAGATGTATATAATGTCCCCATCGAGAAGTAGGCGACGACACGCCAGGAATGTTGAAAAATATTACATTCTACATGTTGGGTTGCCTTAGGCTAGGATATATATCGTTATAGACGTATACATTGTTTCCACCGAGAAGTAGGGACCGACATGCCAGGAATGTTGTAAAATATTACATCCGAGATGTTAGGTTGCCTTAGGTTAGGATATATATCGTTATAGACGTATATAATGTTTCCACCGAGACGTGGGGACCGACATGCCAGGAATGTTTTAAAATATTACATCCCAGATGTTAGGTTGCGTTAGGTTAGGATATACAACGTTATAGACGTACATAAAGTCCCCATCGAGAAGCAGGCGACGACACGCCAGGAATGTTGTAAAATATAACATCCGAGATGTTATGTTGCCATACGTTAGGATATGTAACGTTATGGACGTATATAATGTTCCCACCGAAAAGTAGCAGCCGAAGCGCCAGGAATGTTGTAAAATATTACATCCGAGATGTTAGGTTGCCTTAGGTTAGGATATATATCGTTATAGACGTATATAATGTTCCCACCGAGACGTAGGGACCGACATGCCAGGAATGTTTTAAAATATTACATCCCAGATGTTAGGTTGCGTTAGGTTAGGATATACAACGTTATAGACGTATATAATGTACCCACGGAGACGTAGGGACCGACATGCCAGGAATGTTGTAAAATATTACATCCCAGATGTTAGATTGCGTTAGGTTAGTATATACAAGGTTATAGATGTATATAATGTCCCCATCGAGAAGTAGGCGACGACACGCCAGGAATGTTGTAAAATATTACAATCGACATGTTAGGTTGCCTTAGGCTAGAATATATATCGTTATAGACGTATACAATGTTCCCACCGAGAAGTAGGGACCGACATGCCAGGAATGTTGTAAAATATTACATCCGAGATGTTAGGTTGCCTTAGGTTAGGATATATATCATTATAGACGTATATAATGTTCCCACCAAGACGTGGGGACCGACATGCCAGGAATGTTTTAAAATATTACATCCCAGATGTTAGGTTGCGTTAGGTTAGGATATACAACGTTATAGACGTACATAAAGTCCCCATCGAGAAGCAGGCGACGACACGCCAGGAATGTTGTAAAATATAACATCGGAGATGTTATGTTGCCATACGTTAGGATATGTAACGTTATAGACGTATATAATGTTCCCACCGAAAAGTAGCAGCCGAAGCGCCAGGAATGTTATAAAATATTACATCCGAGATGTTAGGTTGCCTTAGGTTAGGATATATATCGTTATAGACGTATATAATGTTCCCACCGAGACGTAGGGACCGACATGCCAGGAATGTTTTAAAATATTACATCCCAGATGTTAGGTTGCGTTAGGTTAGGATATACAACGTTATAGACGTATATAATGTACCCACGGAGACGTAGGGACCGACATGCCAGGAATGTTGTAAAATATTACATCCCAGATGTTAGGTTGCGTTAGGTTAGTATATACAAGGTTATAGATGTATATAATGTCCCCATCGAGAAGTAGGCGACGACACGCCAGGAATGTTGTAAAATATTACACCCGAGATGTTAGGTTCCCTTAGGTTAGGATATATGACGTTATAGAAGTATATACTGCCCCATCCAGAAGTAGGCGACGACACGCCAGGAATGTTGTAAAATATAACATCCCAGATGTTAGGTTGCGATAGGTTAGAATATACAACGTTATAGACGTATATAATGTCCCCATCGTGAAGCAGGCGACGACACGACAGGAATGTTGTAAAATATTACATTCGACATGTTAGGTTGCCTTAGGCTAGAATATATATCGTTATAGACGTATACAATGTTCCCACCGAGAAGTAGGGACCGACATGCCAGGAATGTTGTAAAATATTACATCCGAGATGTTAGGTTGCCTTAGGTTAGGATATATATCATTATAGACGTATATAATGTTCCCACCAAGACGTGGGGACCGACATGCCAGGAATGTTTTAAAATATTACATCCCAGATGTTAGGTTGCGTTAGGTTAGGATATACAACGTTATAGACGTACATAAAGTCCCCATCGAGAAGCAGGCGACGACACGCCAGGAATGTTGTAAAATATAACATCGGAGATGTTATGTTGCCATACGTTAGGATATGTAACGTTATAGACGTATAAAATGTTCCCACCGAAAAGTAGCAGCCGAAGCGCCAGGAATGTTATAAAATATTACATCCGAGATGTTAGGTTGCCTTAGGTTAGGATATATATCGTTATAGACGTATATAATGTTCCCACCGAGACGTGGGGACCGACATGCCAGGAATGTTTTAAAATATTACATCCCAGATGTTAGGTTGCGTTAGGTTAGGATATACAACGTTATAGACGTACATAAAGTCCCCATCGAGAAGCAGGCGACGACACGCCAGGAATGTTGTAAAATATAACATCCGAGATGTTATGTTGCCATACGTTAGGATATGTAACGTTATAGACGTATATAATGTTCCCACCGAAAAGTAGCAGCCGAAGCGCCAGGAATGTTGTAAAATATTACACCCGAGATGTTAGGTTCCCTTAGGTTAGGATATATGACGTTATAGATGTATATAATGTCCCCATCCAGAAGTAGGCGACGACACGCCAGGAATGTTGTCAAATATGACATCCCAGATGTTAGGTTGCGTTAGGTTAGAATATACAACGTTATAGACGTATATAATGTCCCCATCGAGAAGCAGGCGGCGACACGACAGGAATGTTGTAAAATATTACATTCGACATGTTAGGTTGCCTTAGGCTAGAATATATATCGTTATAGACGTATACAATGTTCCCACCGAGAAGTAGGGACCGACATGCCAGGAATGTTGTAAAATATTACATCCGAGATGTTAGGTTGCCTTAGGTTAAGATATATATCGTTATAGACGTATATAATGTTTCCACCGAGACGTGGGGACCGACATGCCAGGAATGTTTTAAAATATTACATCCCAGATGTTAGGTTGCGTTAGGTTAGGATATACAACGTTATAGACGTACATAAAGTCCCCATCGAGAAGCAGGCGACGACACGCCAGGAATGTTGTAAAATATAACATCCGAGATGTTATGTTGCCATACGTTGGGATATGTAACGTTATAGACGTATATAATGTTCCCACCGAAAAGTAGCAGCCGAAGCGCCAGGAATGTTGTAAAATATTACATCCGAGATGTTAGGTTGCCTTAGGTTAGGATATATATCGTTATAGACGTATATAATGTTCCCACCGAGACGTAGGGACCGACATGCCAGGAATGTTTTAAAATATTACATCCCAGATGTTAGGTTGCGTTAGGTTAGGATATACAACGTTATAGACGTATATAATGTACCCACGGAGACGTAGGGACCGACATGCCAGGAATGTTGTAAAATATTACATCCCAGATGTTAGGTTGCGTTAGGTTAGTATATACAAGGTTATAGATGTATATAATGTCCCCATCGAGAAGTAGGCGACGACACGCCAGGAATGTTGTAAAATATTACAATCGACATGTTAGGTTGCCTTAGGCTAGAATATATATCGTTATAGACGTATACAATGTTCCCACCGAGAAGTAGGGACCGACATGCCAGGAATGTTGTAAAATATTACATCCGAGATGTTAGGTTGCCTGAGGTTAGGATATATATCATTATAGACGTATATAATGTTCCCACCGAGACGTGGGGACCGACATGCCAGGAATGTTTTAAAATATTACATCCCAGATGTTAGGTTGCGTTAGGTTAGGATATACAACGTTATAGACGTACATAAAGTCCCCATCGAGAAGCAGGCGACGACACGCCAGGAATGTTGTAAAATATAACATCGGAGATGTTATGTTGCCATACGTTAGGATATGTAACGTTATAGGCGTATATAATGTTCCCACCGAAAAGTAGCAGCCGAAGCGCCAGGAATGTTATAAAATATTACATCCGAGATGTTAGGTTGCCTTAGGTTAGGATATATATCGTTATAGACGTATATAATGTTCCCACCGAGACGTAGGGACCGACATGCCAGGAATGTTTTAAAATATTACATCCCAGATGTTAGGTTGCGTTAGGTTAGGATATACAACGTTATAGACGTATATAATGTACCCACGGAGACGTAGGGACCGACATGCCAGGAATGTTGTAAAATATTACATCCCAGATGTTAGGTTGCGTTAGGTTAGTATATACAAGGTTATAGATGTATATAATGTCCCCATCGAGAAGTAGGCGACGACACGCCAGGAATGTTGTAAAATATTACACCCGGGATGTTAGGTTCCCTTAGGTTAGGATATATGACGTTATAGAAGTATATACTGCCCCATCCAGAAGTAGGCGACGACACGCCAGGAATTTTGTAAAATATAACATCCCAGATGTTAGGTTGCGATAGGTTAGAATATACAACGTTATAGACGTATATAATGTCCCCATCGAGAAGCAGGCGACGACACGACAGGAATGTTGTAAAATATTACATCCCAGATGTTAGGTTGCGTTAGGTTAGGATATACAACGTTATAGACGTACATAAAGTCCCCATCGAGAAGCAGGCGACGACACGCCAGGAATGTTGTAAAATATAACATCCGAGATGTTATGTTGCCATACGTTAGGATATGTAACGTTATAGACGTATATAATGTTCCCACCGAAAAGTAGCAGCCGAAGCGCCAGGAATGTTGTAAAATATTACACCCGAGATGTTAGGTTCCCTTAGGTTAGGATATATGACGTTATAGATGTATATAATGTCCCCATCCAGAAGTAGGCGACGACACGCCAGGAATGTTGTCAAATATGACATCCCAGATGTTAGGTTGCGTTAGGTTAGAATATACAACGTTATAGACGTATATAATGTCCCCATCGAGAAGCAGGCGGCGACACGACAGGAATGTTGTAAAATATTACATTCGACATGTTAGGTTGCCTTAGGCTAGAATATATATCGTTATAGACGTATACAATGTTCCCACCGAGAAGTAGGGACCGACATGCCAGGAATGTTGTAAAATATTACATCCGAGATGTTAGGTTGTCTTAGGTTAAGATATATATCGTTATAGACGTATATAATGTTTCCACCGAGACGTGGGGACCGACATGCCAGGAATGTTTTAAAATATTACATCCCAGATGTTAGGTTGCGTTAGGTTAGGATATACAACGTTATAGACGTACATAAAGTCCCCATCGAGAAGCAGGCGACGACACGCCAGGAATGTTGTAAAATATAACATCCGAGATGTTATGTTGCCATACGTTAGGATATGTAACGTTATAGACGTATATAATGTTCCCACCGAAAAGTAGCAGCCGAAGCGCCAGGAATGTTGTAAAATATTACATCCGAGATGTTAGGTTGCCTTAGGTTAGGATATATATCGTTATAGACGTATATAATGTTCCCACCGAGACGTAGGGACCGACATGCCAGGAATGTTTTAAAATATTACATCCCAGATGTTAGGTTGCGTTAGGTTAGGATATACAACGTTATAGACGTATATAATGTACCCACGGAGACGTAGGGACCGACATGCCAGGAATGTTGTAAAATATTACATCCGAGATGTTAGGTTGCCTTAGGTTAGGATATATATCGTTATAGACGTATATAATGTTCCCACCGAGACGTAGGGACCGACATGCCAGGAATGTTTTAAAATATTACATCCCAGATGTTAGGTTGCGTTAGGTTAGGATATACAACGTAATAGACGTATATAATGTACCCACGGAGACGTAGGGACCGACATGCCAGGAATGTTGTAAAATATTACATCCCAGATGTTAGGTTGCGTTAGGTTAGTATATACAAGGTTATAGATGTATATAATGTCCCCATCGAGAAGTAGGCGACGACACGCCAGGAATGTTGTAAAATATTACAATCGACATGTTAGGTTGCCTTAGGCTAGAATATATATCGTTATAGACGTATACAATGTTCCCACCGAGAAGTAGGGACCGACATGCCAGGAATGTTGTAAAATATTACATCCGAGATGTTAGGTTGCCTTAGGTTAGGATATATATCATTATAGACGTATATAATGTTCCCACCGAGACGTGGGGACCGACATGCCAGGAATGTTTTAAAATATTACATCCCAGATGTTAGGTTGCGTTAGGTTAGGATATACAACGTTATAGACGTACATAAAGTCCCCATCGAGAAGCAGGCGACGACACGCCAGGAATGTTGTAAAATATAACATCGGAGATGTTATGTTGCCATACGTTAGGATATGTAACGTTATAGACGTATATAATGTTCCCACCGAAAAGTAGCAGCCGAAGCGCCAGGAATGTTATAAAATATTACATCCGAGATGTTAGGTTGCCTTAGGTTAGGATATATATCGTTATAGACGTATATAATGTTCCCACCGAGACGTAGGGACCGACATGCCAGGAATGTTTTAAAATATTACATCCCAGATGTTAGGTTGCGTTAGGTTAGGATATACAACGTTATAGACGTATATAATGTACCCACGGAGACGTAGGGACCGACATGCCAGGAATGTTGTAAAATATTACATCCCAGATGTTAGGTTGCGTTAGGTTAGTATATACAAGGTTATAGATGTATATAATGTCCCCATCGAGAAGTAGGCGACGACACGCCAGGAATGTTGTAAAATATTACACCCGAGATGTTAGGTTCCCTTAGGTTAGGATATATGACGTTATAGAAGTATATACTGCCCCATCCAGAAGTAGGCGACGACACGCCAGGAATGTTGTAAAATATAACATCCCAGATGTTAGGTTGCGTTAGGTTAGAATATACAACGTTATAGACGTATATAATGTCCCCATCGAGAAGCAGGCGACGACACGACAGGAATGTTGTAAAATATTACATTCGACATGTTAGGTTGCCTTAGGCTAGAATATATATCGTTATAGACGTATACAATGTTCCCACCGAGAAGTAGGGACCGACATGCCAGGAATGTTGTAAAATATTACATCCGAGATGTTAGGTTGCCTTAGGTTAGGATATACAACGTTATAGATGTATATAATGTCCCCATTGAGAAGTAGGCGACGACACGCCAGGAATGTTGAAAAATATTACATTCTACATGTTGGGTTGCCTTAGGCTAGGATATATATCGTTATAGACGTATACATTGTTTCCACCGAGAAGTAGGGACCGACATGCCAGGAATGTTGTAAAATATTACATCCGAGATGTTAGGTTGCCTTAGGTTAGGATATATATCGTTATAGACGTATATAATGTTTCCACCGAGACGTGGGGACCGACATGCCAGGAATGTTTTAAAATATTACATCCCAGATGTTAGGTTGCGTTAGGTTAGGATATACAACGTTATAGACGTACATAAAGTCCCCATCGAGAAGCAGGCGACGACACGCCAGGAATGTTGTAAAATATAACATCCGAGATGTTATGTTGCCATACGTTAGGATATGTAACGTTATGGACGTATATAATGTTCCCACCGAAAAGTAGCAGCCGAAGCGCCAGGAATGTTGTAAAATATTACATCCGAGATGTTAGGTTGCCTTAGGTTAGGATATATATCGTTATAGACGTATATAATGTTCCCACCGAGACGTAGGGACCGACATGCCAGGAATGTTTTAAAATATTACATCCCAGATGTTAGGTTGCGTTAGGTTAGGATATACAACGTTATAGACGTATATAATGTACCCACGGAGACGTAGGGACCGACATGCCAGGAATGTTGTAAAATATTACATCCCAGATGTTAGATTGCGTTAGGTTAGTATATACAAGGTTATAGATGTATATAATGTCCCCATCGAGAAGTAGGCGACGACACGCCAGGAATGTTGTAAAATATTACAATCGACATGTTAGGTTGCCTTAGGCTAGAATATATATCGTTATAGACGTATACAATGTTCCCACCGAGAAGTAGGGACCGACATGCCAGGAATGTTGTAAAATATTACATCCGAGATGTTAGGTTGCCTTAGGTTAGGATATATATCATTATAGACGTATATAATGTTCCCACCAAGACGTGGGGACCGACATGCCAGGAATGTTTTAAAATATTACATCCCAGATGTTAGGTTGCGTTAGGTTAGGATATACAACGTTATAGACGTACATAAAGTCCCCATCGAGAAGCAGGCGACGACACGCCAGGAATGTTGTAAAATATAACATCGGAGATGTTATGTTGCCATACGTTAGGATATGTAACGTTATAGACGTATATAATGTTCCCACCGAAAAGTAGCAGCCGAAGCGCCAGGAATGTTATAAAATATTACATCCGAGATGTTAGGTTGCCTTAGGTTAGGATATATATCGTTATAGACGTATATAATGTTCCCACCGAGACGTAGGGACCGACATGCCAGGAATGTTTTAAAATATTACATCCCAGATGTTAGGTTGCGTTAGGTTAGGATATACAACGTTATAGACGTATATAATGTACCCACGGAGACGTAGGGACCGACATGCCAGGAATGTTGTAAAATATTACATCCCAGATGTTAGGTTGCGTTAGGTTAGTATATACAAGGTTATAGATGTATATAATGTCCCCATCGAGAAGTAGGCGACGACACGCCAGGAATGTTGTAAAATATTACACCCGAGATGTTAGGTTCCCTTAGGTTAGGATATATGACGTTATAGAAGTATATACTGCCCCATCCAGAAGTAGGCGACGACACGCCAGGAATGTTGTAAAATATAACATCCCAGATGTTAGGTTGCGATAGGTTAGAATATACAACGTTATAGACGTATATAATGTCCCCATCGTGAAGCAGGCGACGACACGACAGGAATGTTGTAAAATATTACATTCGACATGTTAGGTTGCCTTAGGCTAGAATATATATCGTTATAGACGTATACAATGTTCCCACCGAGAAGTAGGGACCGACATGCCAGGAATGTTGTAAAATATTACATCCGAGATGTTAGGTTGCCTTAGGTTAGGATATATATCATTATAGACGTATATAATGTTCCCACCAAGACGTGGGGACCGACATGCCAGGAATGTTTTAAAATATTACATCCCAGATGTTAGGTTGCGTTAGGTTAGGATATACAACGTTATAGACGTACATAAAGTCCCCATCGAGAAGCAGGCGACGACACGCCAGGAATGTTGTAAAATATAACATCGGAGATGTTATGTTGCCATACGTTAGGATATGTAACGTTATAGACGTATAAAATGTTCCCACCGAAAAGTAGCAGCCGAAGCGCCAGGAATGTTATAAAATATTACATCCGAGATGTTAGGTTGCCTTAGGTTAGGATATATATCGTTATAGACGTATATAATGTTCCCACCGAGACGTGGGGACCGACATGCCAGGAATGTTTTAAAATATTACATCCCAGATGTTAGGTTGCGTTAGGTTAGGATATACAACGTTATAGACGTACATAAAGTCCCCATCGAGAAGCAGGCGACGACACGCCAGGAATGTTGTAAAATATAACATCCGAGATGTTATGTTGCCATACGTTAGGATATGTAACGTTATAGACGTATATAATGTTCCCACCGAAAAGTAGCAGCCGAAGCGCCAGGAATGTTGTAAAATATTACATCCGAGATGTTAGGTTGCCTTAGGTTAGGATATATATCGTTATAGACGTATATAATGTTCCCACCGAGACGTAGGGACCGACATGCCAGGAATGTTGTAAAATATTACATCCCAGATGTCAGGTTGCGTTAGGTTAGTATATACAATGTTATAGATGTATATAATGTCCCCATCGAGAAGTAGGCGACGACACGCCAGGAATGTTGTAAAATATTACAATCGACATGTTAGGTTGCCTTAGGCTAGAATATATATCGTTATAGACGTATACAATGTTCCCACCGAGAAGTAGGGACCGACATGCCAGGGATGTTGTAAAATATTACATCCGAGATGTTAGGTTGCCTTAGGTTAGGATATATATCATTATAGACGTATATAATGTTCCCACCGAGACGTGGGGACCGACATGCCAGGAATGTTTTAAAATATTACATCCCAGATGTTAGGTTGCGTTAGGTTAGGATATACAACGTTATAGACGTACATAAAGTCCCCATCGAGAAGCAGGCGACGACACGCCAGGAATGTTGTAAAATATAACATCCGAGATGTTATGTTGCCATACGTTAGGATATGTAACGTTATAGACGTATATAATGTTCCCACCGAAAAGTAGCAGCCGAAGCGCCAGGAATGTTATAAAATATTACATCCGAGATGTTAGGTTGCCTTAGGTTAGGATATATATCGTTATAGACGTATACAATGTTCCCACCGAGAAGTAGGGACCGACATGCCAGGAATGTTGTAAAATATTACATCCGAGATGTTAGGTTGCCTTAGGTTAAGATATATATCGTTATAGACGTATATAATGTTCCCACCGAGACGTGGGGACCGACATGCCAGGAATGTTTTAAAATATTACATCCCAGATGTTAGGTTGCGTTAGGTTAGGATATACAACGTTATAGACGTACATAAAGTCCCCATCGAGAAGCAGGCGACGACACGCCAGGAATGTTGTAAAATATAACATCCGAGATGTTATGTTGCCATACGTTAGGATATGTAACGTTATAGACGTATATAATGTTCCCACCGAAAAGTAGCAGCCGAAGCGCCAGGAATGTTGTAAAATATTACATCCGAGATGTTAGGTTGCCTTAGGTTAGGATATATATCGTTATAGACGTATATAATGTTCCCACCGAGACGTAGGGACCGACATGCCAGGAATGTTTTAAAATATTACATCCCAGATGTTAGGTTGCGTTAGGTTAGGATATACAACGTTATAGACGTATATAATGTACCCACGGAGACGTAGGGACCGACATGCCAGGAATGTTGTAAAATATTACATCCCAGATGTTAGGTTGCGTTAGGTTAGTATATACAAGGTTATAGATGTATATAATGTCCCCATCGAGAAGTAGGCGACGACACGCCAGGAATGTTGTAAAATATTACAATCGACATGTTAGGTTGCCTTAGGCTAGAATATATATCGTTATAGACGTATACAATGTTCCCACCGAGAAGTAGGGACCGACATGCCAGGAATGTTGTAAAATATTACATCCGAGATGTTAGGTTGCCTTAGGTTAGGATATATATCATTATAGACGTATATAATGTTCCCACCGAGACGTGGGGACCGACATGCCAGGAATGTTTTAAAATATTACATCCCAGATGTTAGGTTGCGTTAGGTTAGGATATACAACGTTATAGACGTACATAAAGTCCCCATCGAGAAGCAGGCGACGACACGCCAGGAATGTTGTAAAATATAACATCCGAGATGTTATGTTGCCATACGTTAGGATATGTAACGTTATAGTCGTATATAATGTTCCCACCGAAAAGTAGCAGCCGAAGCGCCGGGAATGTTGTAAAATATTACATCCGAGATGTTAGGTTGCCTTAGGTTAGGATATATATCGTTATAGACGTATATAATGTTCCCACCGAGACGTAGGGACCGACATGCCAGGAATGTTTTAAAATATTACATCCCAGATGTTAGGTTGCCTTAGGTTAGGATATATGACGTTATAGAAGTATATACTGCCCCATCCAGAAGTAGGCGACGACACGCCAGGAATGTTGTAAAATATAACATCCGAGATGTTATGTTGCCATACGTTAGGATATGTAACGTTATAGACGTATATAATGTTGCCACCGAAAAGTAGCAGCCGAAGCGCCAGGAATGTTGTAAAATATTACATCCGAGATGTTAGGTTGCCTTAGGTTAGGATATATATCGTTATAGACGTATATAATGTTCCCACCGAGACGTAGGGACCAACATGCCCGGAATGTTGTAAAATATTACATTCCAGATGTTAGGTTGCGTTAGGTTAGTATATACAAGGTTATAGACGTATATAATGTCCCCATCGAGAAGTAGGCGACGACACGCCAGGAATGTTGTAAAATATTACACCCGAGATGTTAGGTTCCCTTAGGTTAGGATATATGACGTTATAGATGTATATAATGTCCCCATCCAGAAGTAGGCGACGACACGCCAGGAATGTTGTAAAATATAACATCCCAGATGTTAGGTTGCGTTAGGTTAGAATATACAACGTTAGAGACGTATATAATGTCCCCATCGAGAAGCAGGCGACGACACGACAGGAATGTTGTAAAATATTACATTCGACATGTTAGGTTGCCTTAGGCTAGAATATATATCGTTATAGACGTATACAATGTTCCCACCGAGAAGTAGGGACCGACATGCCAGGAATGTTGTAAAATATTACATCCGAGATGTTAGGTTGCCTTAGGTTAGGATATACAACGTTATAGACGTATATAATGTCCCCATCGAGAAGTAGGCGACGACACGCCAGGAATGTTGTAAAATATTACACCCGAGATGTTAGGTTCCCTTAGGTTAGGATATATGACGTTATAGATGTATATAATGTCCCCATCCAGAAGTAGGCGACGACACGCCAGGAATGTTGTAAAATATAACATCCCAGATGTTAGGTTGCGTTAGGTTATAATATACAACGTTATAGACGTATATAATATCCCCATCGAGAAGCAGGCGACGACACGACAGGAATGTTGTAAAATATTACAATCGACATGTTAGGTTGCCTTAGGCTAGAATATATATCGTTATAGACGTATACAATGTTCCCACCGAGAAATAGGGACTGACGCGTCAGGAATGTTCTAAAATATTACACCCGAGATGTTAGGTTCCCTTAGGTTAGGATATACAACGTTATAGAAGCATAGAATGTCCCCATCGAGAAGCAGGCGACGACACGACAGGAATGTTGTAAAATATTACATTCGACATGTTAGGTTGCCTTAGGCTAGGATATATATCGTTATAGACGTATACAATGTTCCCACCGAGAAGTAGGGACCGACATGCCAGGAATATTGTAAAATATTACATCCGAGATGTTAGGTTGCCTTAGGTTAGGATATACAACGTTATAGATGTATATAATGTCCCCATCCAGAAGTAGGCAACGACACGCCAGGAATGTTGTAAAATATAACATCCCCGATGTTAGGTTGCGTTAGGTTAGAATATACAACGTTAGAGACGTATATAATGTCCCCATCGAGAAGCAGGCGACGACACGACAGGAATGTTGTAAAATATTACATTCGACATGTTAGGTTGCCTTAGGCTAGAATATATATCGTTATAGACGTATACAATGTTCCCACCGAGAAGTAGGGACCGACATGCCAGGAATGTTGTAAAATATTACATCCGAGATGTTAGGTTGCCTTAGGTTAGGATATACAACGTTATAGATGTATATAATGTCCCCATCGAGAAGTAGGCGACGACACGCCAGGAATGTTGTAAAATATTACATTCTACATGTTGGGTTGCCTTAGGCTAGGATATATATCGTTATAGACGTATACATTGTTTCCACCGAGAAGTAGGGACCGACATGCCAGGAATGTTGTAAAACATTACATCCGAGATGTTAGGTTGCCTTAGGTTAGGATATATATCGTTATAGACGTATATAATGTTCCCACCGAGACGTGGGGACCGACATGCCAGGAATGTTTTAAAATATTACATCCCAGATGTTAGGTTGCGTTAGGTTAGGATATACAACGTTATAGACGTACATAAAGTCCCCATCGAGAAGCAGGCGACGACACGCCAGGAATGTTGTAAAATATAACATCCGAGATGTTATGTTGCCATACGTTAGGATATGTAACGTTATAGACGTATATAATGTTCCCACCGAAAAGTAGCAGCCGAAGCGCCAGGAATGTTGTAAAATATTACATCCGAGATGTTAGGTTGCCTTAGGTTAGGATATATATCGTTATAGACGTATATAATGTTCCCACCGAGACGTAGGGACCAACATGCCCGGAATGTTGTAAAATATTACATTCCAGATGTTAGGTTGCGTTAGGTTAGTATATACAAGGTTATAGATGTATATAATGTCCCCATCGAGAAGTAGGCGACGACACGCCAGGAATGTTGTAAAATATTACACCCGAGATGTTAGGTTCCCTTAGGTTAGGATATATGACGTTATAGATGTATATAATGTCCCCATCCAGAAGTAGGCGACGACACGCCAGGAATGTTGTAAAATATAACATCCCAGATGTTAGGTTGCGTTAGGTTAGAATATACAACGTTATAGACGTATATAATATCCCCATCGAGAAGCAGGCGACGACACGACAGGAATGTTGTAAAATATTACAATCGACATGTTAGGTTGCCTTAGGCTAGAATATATATCGTTATAGACGTATACAATGTTCCCACCGAGAAATAGGGACTGACGCGTCAGGAATGTTCTAAAATATTACACCCGAGATGTTAGGTTCCCTTAGGTTAGGATATACAACGTTATAGACGCATAGAATGTCCCCATCGAGAAGCAGGCGACGACACGACAGGAATGTTGTAAAATATTACATTCGACATGTTAGGTTGCCTTAGGCTAGGATATATATCGTTATAGACGTATACAATGTTCCCACCGAGAAGTAGGGCCCGACATGCCAGGAATGTTGTAAAATATTACATCCGAGATGTTAGGTTGCCTTAGGTTAGGATATACAACGTTATAGATGTATATAATGTCCCCATCGAGAAGTAGGCGACGACACGCCAGGAATGTTGTAAAATATTACACCCGAGATGTTAGGTTCCCTTAGGTTAGGATATATGACGTTATAGATGTATATAATGTCCCCATCCAGAAGTAGGCGACGACACGCCAGGAATGTTGTAAAATATAACATCCCAGATGTTAGGTTGCGTTAGGTTAGAATATACAACGTTATAGACGTATATAATATCCCCATCGAGAAGCAGGCGACGACACGACAGGAATGTTGTAAAATATTACAATCGACATGTTAGGTTGCCTTAGGCTAGAATATATATCGTTATAGACGTATACAATGTTCCCACCGAGAAATAGGGACTGACGCGTCAGGAATGGTCTAAAATATTACACCCGAGATATTAGGTTCCCTTAGGTTAGGATATACAACGTTATAGACGCATAGAATGTCCCCATCGAGAAGCAGGCGACGACACGACAGGAATGTTGTAAAATATTACATTCGACATGTTAGGTTGCCTTAGGCTAGGATATATATCGTTATAGACGTATACAATGTTCCCACCGAGAAGTAGGGCCCGACATGCCAGAAATGTTGTAAAATATTACATCCGAGATGTTAGGTTGCCTTAGGTTAGGATATACAACGTTATAGATGTATATAATGTCCCCATCGAGAAGTAGGCGACGACACGCCAGGAATGTTGTAAAATATTACACCCGAGATGTTAGGTTCCCTTAGGTTAGGATATATGACGTTATAGATGTATATAATGTCCCCATCCAGAAGTAGGCGACGACACGCCAGGAATGTTGTCAAATATGACATCCCAGATGTTAGGTTGCGTTGGGTTAGAATATACAACGTTATAGACGTATATAATGTCCCCATCGAGAAGCAGGCGACGACACGACAGGAATGTTGTAAAATATTACATTCGACATGTTAGGTTGCCTTAGGCTAGAATATATATCGTTATAGACGTATACAATGTTCCCACCGAGAAGTAGGGACCGACATGCCAGAAATGTTGTAAAATATTACATCCGAGATGTTAGGTTGCCTTAGGTTAGGATATACAACGTTATAGATGTATATAATGTCCCCATCGAGAAGTAGGCGACGACACGCCAGGAATGTTGAAAAATATTACATTCTACATGTTGGGTTGCCTTAGGCTAGGATATATATCGTTATAGACGTATACATTGTTTCCACCGAGAAGTAGGGACGGACATGCCAGGAATGTTGTAAAATATTACATCCGAGATGTTAGGTTGCCTTAGGTTAGGATATATATCGTTATAGACGTATATAATGTTTCCACCGAGACGTGGGGACCGACATGCCAGAAATGTTTTAAAATATTACATCCCGGATGTTAGGTGGCGTTAGGTTAGGATATACAACGTTATAGACGTACATAAAGTCCCCATCGAGAAGCAGGCGACGACACGCCAGGAATGTTGTAAAATATAACATCCGAGATGTTATGTTGCCATACGTTAGGATATGTAACGTTATAGTCGTATATAATGTTCCCACCGAAAAGTAGCAGCCGAAGCGCCGGGAATGTTGTAAAATATTACATCCGAGATGTTAGGTTGCCTTAGGTTAGGATATATATCGTTATAGACGTATATAATGTTCCCACCGAGACGTAGGGACCAACATGCCCGGAATGTTGTAAAATATTACATTCCAGATGTTAGGTTGCGTTAGGTTAGTATATACAAGGTTATAGATGTATATAATGTCCCCATCGAGAAGTAGGCGACGACACGCCAGGAATGTTGTAAAATATTACACCCGAGATGTTAGGTTCCCTTAGGTTAGGATATATGACGTTATAGATGTATATAATGTCCCCATCCAGAAGTAGGCGACGACACGCCAGGAATGTTGTAAAATATAACATCCCAGATGTTAGGTTGCGTTAGGTTAGAATATACAACGTTATAGACGTATATAATATCCCCATCGAGAAGCAGGCGACGACACGACAGGAATGTTGTAAAATATTACAATCGACATGTTAGGTTGCCTTAGGCTAGAATATATATCGTTATAGACGTATACAATGTTCCCACCGAGAAATAGGGACTGACGCGTCAGGAATGTTCTAAAATATTACACCCGAGATGTTAGGTTCCCTTAGGTTAGGATATACAACGTTATAGACGCATAGAATGTCCCCATCGAGAAGCAGGCGACGACACGGCAGGAATGTTGTAAAATATTACATTCGACATGTTAGGTTGCCTTAGGCTAGGATATATATCGTTATAGACGTATACAATGTTCCCACCGAGAAGTAGGGCCCGACATGCCAGGAATGTTGTAAAATATTACATCCGAGATGTTAGGTTGCCTTAGGTTAGAATATACAACGTTATAGACGTATATAATGTCCCCATCGAGAAGCAGGCGACGACACGACAGGAATGTTGTAAAATATTACATTCGACATGTTAGGTTGCCTTAGGCTAGAATATATATCGTTATAGACGTATACAATGTTCCCACCGAGAAGTAGGGACCGACATGCCAGAAATGTTGAAAAATATTACATTCTACATGTTGGGTTGCCTTAGGCTAGGATATATATCGTTATAGACGTATACATTGTTTCCACCGAGAAGTAGGGACGGACATGCCAGGAATGTTGTAAAATATTACATCCGAGATCTTAGGTTGCCTTAGGTTAGGATATATATCGTTATAGACGTATATAATGTTTCCACCGAGACGTGGGGACCGACATGCCAGGAATGTTTTAAAATATTACATCCCAGATGTTAGGTTGCGTTAGGTTAGGATATACAACGTTATAGACGTACATAAAGTCCCCATCGAGAAGCAGGCGACGACACGCCAGGAATGTTGTAAAATATAACATCCGAGATGTTATGTTGCCATACGTTAGGATATGTAACGTTATAGACGTATATAATGTTCCCACCGAGACGTAGGGACCGACATGCCAGGAATGTTTTAAAATATTACATCCCAGATGTTAGGTTGCCTTAGGTTAGGATATATGACGTTATAGAAGTATATACTGCCCCATCCAGAAGTAGGCGACGACACGCCAGGAATGTTGTAAAATATAACATCCCAGATGTTAGGTTGCGATAGGTTAGAATATACAACGTTATAGACGTATATAATGTCCCCATCGAGAAGCAGGCGACGACACGACAGGAATGTTGTAAAATATTACAATCGACATGTTAGGTTGCCTTAGGCTAGAATATATATCGTTATAGACGTATACAATGTTCCCACCGAGAAGTAGGGACCGACATGCCAGGAATGTTGTAAAATATTACATCCGAGATGTTAGGTTGCCTTAGGTTAGGATATACAACGTTATAGACGTATATAATGTCCCCATCGAGAAGTAGGCGACGACACGCCAGGAATGTTGTAAAATATTACACCCGAGATGTTAGGTTCCCTTAGGTTAGGATATATGACGTTATAGATGTATATAATGTCCCCATCCAGAAGTAGGCGACGACACGCCAGGAATGTTGTAAAATATAACATCCCCGATGTTAGGTTGCGTTAGGTTAGAATATACAACGTTAGAGACGTATATAATGTCCCCATCGAGAAGCAGGCGACGACACGACAGGAAAGTTGTAAAATATTACATTCGACATGTTAGGTTGCCTTAGGCTAGAATATATATCGTTATAGACGTATACAATTTTCCCACCGAGAAGTAGGGACCGACATGCCAGGAATGTTGTAAAATATTACATCCGAGATGTTAGGTTGCCTTAGGTTAGGATATACAACGTTATAGATGTATATAATGTCCCCATCGAGAAGTAGGCGACGACACGCCAGGAATGTTGTAAAATATTACATTCTACATGTTGGGTTGCCTTAGGCTAGGATATATATCGTTATAGACGTATACATTGTTTCCACCGAGAAGTAGGGACCGACATGCCAGGAATGTTGTAAAATATTACATCCGAGGTGTAAGGTTGCCTTAGGTTAGGATATATATCGTTATAGACGTATATAATGTTCCCACCGAGACGTAGGGACCGACATGCCCGGAATGTTGTAAAATATTACATTCCAGATGTTAGGTTGCGTTAGGTTAGTATATACAAGGTTATAGATGTATATAATGTCCCCATCGAGAAGTAGGCGACGACACGCCAGGAATGTTGTAAAATATTACACCCGAGATGTTAGGTTCCCTTAGGTTAGGATATATGACGTTATAGATGTATATAATGTCCCCATCCAGAAGTAGGCGACGACACGCCAGGAATGTTGTAAAATATAACATCCCAGATGTTAGGTTGCGTTAGGTTAGAATATACAACGTTATAGACGTATATAATATCCCCATCGAGAAGCAGGCGACGACACGACAGGAATGTTGTAAAATATTACAATCGACATGTTAGGTTGCCTTAGGCTAGAATATATATCGTTATAGACGTATACAATGTTCCCACCGAGAAATAGGGACTGACGCGTCAGGAATGTTCTAAAATATTACACCCGAGATGCTAGGTTCCCTTAGGTTAGGATATACAACGTTATAGACGCATAGAATGTCCCCATCGAGAAGCAGGCGACGACACGACAGGAATGTTGTAAAATATTACATTCGACATGTTAGGTTGCCTTAGGCTAGGATATATATCGTTATAGACGTATACAATGTTCCCACCGAGAAGTAGGGCCCGACATGCCAGGAATGTTGTAAAATATTACATCCGAGATGTTAGGTTGCCTTAGGTTAGGATATACAACGTTATAGATGTATATAATGTCCCCATCGAGAAGTAGGCGACGACACGCCAGGAATGTTGTAAAATATTACACCCGAGATGTTAGGTTCCCTTAGGTTAGGATATATGACGTTATAGATGTATATAATGTCCCCATCCAGAAGTAGGCGACGACACGCCAGGAATGTTGTCAAATATGACATCCCAGATGTTAGGTTGCGTTAGGTTAGAATATACAACGTTATAGACGTATATAATGTCCCCATCGAGAAGTAGGCGACGACACGCCAGGAATGTTGTAAAATATTACACCCGAGATGTTAGGTTCCCTTAGGTTAGGATATATGACGTTATAGATGTATATAATGTCCCCATCCAGAAGTAGGCGACGACACGCCAGGAATGTTGTAAAATATAACATCCCAGATGTTAGGTTGCGATAGGTTAGAATATACAACGTTATAGACGTATATAATGTCCCCATCGAGAAGCAGGCGACGACACGACAGGAATGTTGTAAAATATTACAATCGACATGTTAGGTTGCCTTAGGCTAGAATATATATCGTTATAGACGTATACAATGTTCCCACCGAGAAGTAGGGACCGACATGCCAGGAATGTTGTAAAATATTACATCCGAGATGTTAGGTTGCCTTAGGTTAGGATATATATCGTTATAGACGTATATAATGTTCCCACCGAGACGTAGGGACCGACATGCCCGGAATGTTGTAAAATATTACATTCCAGATGTTAGGTTGCGTTAGGTTAGTATATACAAGGTTATAGATGTATATAATGTCCCCATCGAGAAGTAGGCGACGACACGCCAGGAATGTTGTAAAATATTACACCCGAGATGTTAGGTTCCCTTAGGTTAGGATATATGACGTTATAGATGTATATAATGTCCCCTTCCAGAAGTAGGGACCGACATGCCAGGAATGTTGTAAAATATTACATCCGAGGTGTTAGGTTGCCTTAGGTTAGGATATATATCGTTATAGACGTATATAATGTTCCCACCGAGACGTAGGGACCGACATGCCCGGAATGTTGTAAAATATTACATTCCAGATGTTAGGTTGCGTTAGGTTAGTATATACAAGGTTATAGATGTATATAATGTCCCCATCGAGAAGTAGGCGACGACACGCCAGGAATGTTGTAAAATATTACACCCGAGATGTTAGGTTCCCTTAGGTTAGGATATATGACGTTATAGATGTATATAATGTCCCCATCCAGAAGTAGGCGACGACACGCCAGGAATGTTGTAAAATATAACATCCCAGATGTTAGGTTGCGTTAGGTTAGAATATACAACGTTATAGACGTATATAATATCCCCATCGAGAAGCAGGCGACGACACGACAGGAATGTTGTAAAATATTACAATCGACATGTTAGGTTGCCTTAGGCTAGAATATATATCGTTATAGACGTATACAATGTTCCCACCGAGAAATAGGGACTGACGCGTCAGGAATGTTCTAAAATATTACACCCGAGATGCTAGGTTCCCTTAGGTTAGGATATACAACGTTATAGACGCATAGAATGTCCCCATCGAGAAGCAGGCGACGACACGACAGGAATGTTGTAAAATATTACATTCGACATGTTAGGTTGCCTTAGGCTAGGATATATATCGTTATAGACGTATACAATGTTCCCACCGAGAAGTAGGGCCCGACATGCCAGGAATGTTGTTAAATATTACATCCGAGATGTTAGGTTGCCTTAGGTTAGGATATACAACGTTATAGATGTATATAATGTCCCCATCGAGAAGTAGGCGACGACACGCCAGGAATGTTGTAAAATATTACACCCGAGATGTTAGGTTCCCTTAGGTTAGGATATATGACGTTATAGATGTATATAATGTCCCCATCCAGAAGTAGGCGACGACACGCCAGGAATGTTGTCAAATATGACATCCCAGATGTTAGGTTGCGTTAGGTTAGAATATACAACGTTATAGACGTATATAATGTCCCCATCGAGAAGCAGGCGACGACACGACAGGAATGTTGTAAAATATTACAATCGACATGTTAGGTTGCCTTAGGCTAGAATATATATCGTTATAGACGTATAGAATGTTCCCACCGAGAAGTAGGGACCGACATGCCAGGAACGTTGTAAAATATTACATCCGAGATGTTAGGTTGCCTTAGGTTAGGATATACAACGTTATAGACGTATATAATGTCCCCATCGAGAAGTAGGCGACGACACGCCAGGAATGTTGTAAAATATTACATCCCAGATGTTAGGTTGCGTTAGGTTAGAATATACAACGTTATAGACGTATATAATGTCCCCATCGAGAAGCAGGCGACGACACGACAGGAATGTTGTAAAATATTACATTCTACAAGTTAGGTTGCCTTAGGATAGGATATATAACGTTATAGACGTATATAATGTTCCCATCGAGAAGTAGGCGACGACACGCCAGGAATGTTGTAAAATATTATACCCGAGATGTTAGGTTCCCTTAGGTTCGGATATATGACGTTATAGATGTATATAATGTCCCCATCCAGAAGTAGGCGACGACACGCCAGGAATGTTGTAAAATATTACATCCCAGATGTTAGGTTGCGTTAGGTTAGAATATACCACGTTATAGACGTATATAATGTCCCCATCGAGAAGCAGGCGACGACACGACAGGAATGTTGTAAAATATTACATCCGAGATGTTAGGTTGCCTTAGGTTAGGATATACAACGTTATAGATGTATATAATGTCCCCATCGAGAAGGAGGCGACGACACGCCAGGAATGTTGTAAAACATTACATTCTACAAGTTAGGTTCCCTTAGGTTATGATATACAACGTTATAGACGTATAGAATGTTCCCACCGAGAAATAGGGCCGACGCGGCAGCAATGTTGTAAAATATTACACCCGAGATGTTAGGTTCCCTTAGGTTAGGATATACAACGTTATAGACGTACATAAAGTCCCCATCGAGAAGCAGGCGACGACACGCCAGGAATGTTGTAAAATATAAAATCTGAGATGTTATGTTGCCATACGTTAGGATATGTAACGTTATAGACGTATATAATGTTCCCACCGAAAAGTAGCAGCCGAAGCGCCAGGAATGTTGTAAAATATTACATCCGAGATGTTAGGTTGCCTTAGGTTAGGATATATATCGTTATAGACGTATATAATGTTCCCACCGAGACGTAGGGCCCGACATGCCAGGAATGTTGTAAAATATTACATCCCAGATGTTAGGTTGTGTTAGGTTAGAATATACAACGTTATAGATGTATATAATGTCCCCATCGAGAAGTAGGCGACGACACGCCAGGTATGTTGTAAAATATTACACCCGAGATGTTAGGTTCCGTTAGGTTAGGATATATGACGTTATAGATGTATATAATGTCCCCATACAGAAGTAGGCGACGACACGCCAGGAATGTTGTAAAATATTACATTCTACAAGTTAGGTTCCCTTAGGTTATGATATACAAAGTTATAGACGTATAGAATGTTCCCACCGAGAAATAGGGGCCGACGCGGCAGCAATGTTGTAAAATATTACACCCGAGATGTTAGGTTCCCTTAGGTTAGGATATACAACGTTATAGACGTACATAAAGTCCCCATCGAGACGTAGGGACCGACATGCTAGGAATGTTTTAAAATATTACATCCGAGATGTTAGGTTGCCTTAGGTTAGGATATACAACGTTATAGATGTATATAATGTCCCCATCGAGAAGTAGGCGACGACACGCCAGGAATGTTGTAAAATATTACACCCGAGATGTTAGGTTCCATTAGGTTAGGATATATGACGTTATAGATGTATATAATGTCCCCATCCAGAAGTAGGCGACGACACGCCAGGAATTTTGTAAAATATTACATCCCAGATGTTAGGTTGCGTTAGGTTAGAATATACAACGTTATAGACGTATATAATGTCCCCATCGAGAAGTAGGCGACGACACGCCAGGAATGTTGTAAAATATTACACCCGAGATGTTAGGTTCCCTTAGGTTAGGATATATGACGTTATAGATGTATATAATGTCCCCATCCAGAAGTAGGCGACGACACGCCAGGAATGTTGTAAAATATAACATCCCAGATGTTAGGTTGCGATAGGTTAGAATATACAACGTTATAGACGTATATAATGTCCCCATCGAGAAGCAGGCGACGACACGACAGGAATGTTGTAAAATATTACAATCGACATGTTAGGTTGCCTTAGGCTAGAATATATATCGTTATAGACGTATACAATGTTCCCACCGAGAAGTAGGGACCGACATGCCAGGAATGTTGTAAAATATTACATCCGAGATGTTAGGTTGCCTTAGGTTAGGATATATATCGTTATAGACGTATATAATGTTCCCACCGAGACGTAGGGACCGACATGCCCGGAATGTTGTAAAATATTACATTCCAGATGTTAGGTTGCGTTAGGTTAGTATATACAAGGTTATAGATGTATATAATGTCCCCATCGAGAAGTAGGCGACGACACGCCAGGAATGTTGTAAAATATTACACCCGAGATGTTAGGTTCCCTTAGGTTAGGATATATGACGTTATAGATGTATATAATGTCCCCTTCCAGAAGTAGGCGACGACACGCCAGGAATGTTGTAAAATATAACATCCCAGATGTTAGGTTGCGTTAGGTTAGAATATACAACGTTATAGACGTATATAATATCCCCATCGAGAAGCAGGCGACGACACGACAGGAATGTTGTAAAATATTACAATCGACATGTTAGGTTGCCTTAGGCTAGAATATATATCGTTATAGACGTATACAATGTTCCCACCGAGAAATAGGGACTGACGCGTCAGGAATGTTCTAAAATATTACACCCGATATGCTAGGTTCCCTTAGGTTAGGATATACAACGTTATAGACGCATAGAATGTCCCCATCGAGAAGCAGGCGACGACACGCCAGGAATGTTGTAAAATATTACATTCGACATGTTAGGTTGCCTTAGGCTAGGATATATATCGTTATAGACGTATACAATGTTCCCACCGAGAAGTAGGGCCCGACATGCCAGGAATGTTGTAAAATATTACATCCGAGATGTTAGGTTGCCTTAGGTTAGCATATACAACGTTATAGATGTATATAATGTCCCCATCGAGAAGTAGGCGACGACACGCCAGGAATGTTGTAAAATATTACACCCGAGATGTTAGGTTCCCTTAGGTTAGGATATATGACGTTATAGATGTATATAATGTCCCCATCCAGAAGTAGGCGACGACACGCCAGGAATGTTGTCAAATATGACATCCCAGATGTTAGGTTGCGTTAGGTTAGAATATACAACGTTATAGACGTATATAATGTCCCCATCGAGAAGCAGGCGACGACACGACAGGAATGTTGTAAAATATTACAATCGACATGTTAGGTTGCCTTAGGCTAGAATATATATCGTTATAGACGTATAGAATGTTCCCACCGAGAAGTAGGGACCGACATGCCAGGAACGTTGTAAAATATTACATCCGAGATGTTAGGTTGCCTTAGGTTAGGATATACAACGTTATAGACGTATATAATGTCCCCATCGAGAAGTAGGCGACGACACGCCAGGAATGTTGTAAAATATTACATCCCAGATGTTAGGTTGCGTTAGGTTAGAATATACAACGTTATAGACGTATATAATGTCCCCATCGAGAAGCAGGCGACGTCACGACAGGAATGTTGTAAAATATTACATTCTACAAGTTAGGTTGCCTTAGGATAGGATATATAACGTTATAGACGTATATAATGTTCCCATCGAGAAGTAGGCGACGACACGCCAGGAATGTTGTAAAATATTATACCCGAGATGTTAGGTTCCCTTAGGTTAGGATATATGACGTTATAGATGTATATAATGTCCCCATCCAGAAGTAGGCGACGACACGCCAGGAATGTTGTAAAATATTACATCCCAGATGTTAGGTTGCGTTAGGTTAGAATATACCACGTTATAGACGTATATAATGTCCCCATCGAGAAGCAGGCGACGACACGACAGGAATGTTGTAAAATATTACATCCGAGATGTTAGGTTGCCTTAGGTTAGGATATACAACGTTATAGATGTATATAATGTCCCCATCGAGAAGGAGGCGACGACACGCCAGGAATGTTGTAAAACATTACATTCTACAAGTTAGGTTCCCTTAGGTTATGATATACAACGTTATAGACGTATAGAATGTTCCCACCGAGAAATAGGGCCGACGCGGCAGCAATGTTGTAAAATATTACACCCGAGATGTTAGGTTCCCTTAGGTTAGGATATATGACGTTATAGATGTATATAATGTCCCCATCCAGAAGTAGGCGACGACACGCCAGGAATGTTGTCAAATATGACATCCCAGATGTTAGGTTGCGTTAGGTTAGAATATACAACGTTATAGACGTATATAATGTCCCCATCGAGAAGCAGGCGACGACACGACAGGAATGTTGTAAAATATTACAATCGACATGTTAGGTTGCCTTAGGCTAGAATATATATCGTTATAGACGTATAGAATGTTCCCACCGAGAAGTAGGGACCGACATGCCAGGAACGTTGTAAAATATTACATCCGAGATGTTAGGTTGCCTTAGGTTAGGATATACAACGTTATAGACGTATATAATGTCCCCATCGAGAAGTAGGCGACGACACGCCAGGAATGTTGTAAAATATTACATCCCAGATGTTAGGTTGCGTTAGGTTAGAATATACAACGTTATAGACGTATATAATGTCCCCATCGAGAAGCAGGCGACGTCACGACAGGAATGTTGTAAAATATTACATTCTACAAGTTAGGTTGCCTTAGGATAGGATATATAACGTTATAGACGTATATAATGTTCCCATCGAGAAGTAGGCGACGACACGCCAGGAATGTTGTAAAATATTATACCCGAGATGTTAGGTTCCCTTAGGTTAGGATATATGACGTTATAGATGTATATAATGTCCCCATCCAGAAGTAGGCGACGACACGCCAGGAATGTTGTAAAATATTACATCCCAGATGTTAGGTTGCGTTAGGTTAGAATATACCACGTTATAGACGTATATAATGTCCCCATCGAGAAGCAGGCGACGACACGACAGGAATGTTGTAAAATATTACATCCGAGATGTTAGGTTGCCTTAGGTTAGGATATACAACGTTATAGATGTATATAATGTCCCCATCGAGAAGGAGGCGACGACACGCCAGGAATGTTGTAAAACATTACATTCTACAAGTTAGGTTCCCTTAGGTTATGATATACAACGTTATAGACGTATAGAATGTTCCCACCGAGAAATAGGGCCGACGCGGCAGCAATGTTGTAAAATATTACACCCGAGATGTTAGGTTCCCTTAGGTTAGGATATACAACGTTATAGACGTACATAAAGTCCCCATCGAGAAGCAGGCGACGACACGCCAGGAATGTTGTAAAATATAAAATCTGAGATGTTATGTTGCCATACGTTAGGATATGTAACGTTATAGACGTATATAATGTTCCCACCGAAAAGTAGCAGCCGAAGCGCCAGGAATGTTGTAAAATATTACATCCGAGATGTTAGGTTGCCTTAGGTTAGGATATATATCGTTATAGACGTATATAATGTTCCCACCGAGACGTAGGGCCCGACATGCCAGGAATGTTGTAAAATATTACATCCCAGATGTTAGGTTGTGTTAGGTTAGAATATACAACGTTATAGATGTATATAATGTCCCCATCGAGAAGTAGGCGACGACACGCCAGGTATGTTGTAAAATATTACACCCGAGATGTTAGGTTCCGTTAGGTTAGGATATATGACGTTATAGATGTATATAATGTCCCCATACAGAAGTAGGCGACGACACGCCAGGAATGTTGTAAAATATTACATTCTACAAGTTAGGTTCCCTTAGGTTATGATATACAAAGTTATAGACGTATAGAATGTTCCCACCGAGAAATAGGGGCCGACGCGGCAGCAATGTTGTAAAATATTACACCCGAGATGTTAGGTTCCCTTAGGTTAGGATATACAACGTTATAGACGTACATAAAGTCCCCATCGAGACGTAGGGACCGACATGCTAGGAATGTTTTAAAATATTACATCCGAGATGTTAGGTTGCCTTAGGTTAGGATATACAACGTTATAGATGTATATAATGTCCCCATCGAGAAGTAGGCGACGACACGCCAGGAATGTTGTAAAATATTACACCCGAGATGTTAGGTTCCATTAGGTTAGGATATATGACGTTATAGATGTATATAATGTCCCCATCCAGAAGTAGGCGACGACACGCCAGGAATGTTGTAAAATATTACATCCCAGATGTTAGGTTGCGTTAGGTTAGAATATACAACGTTATAGACGTATATAATGTCCCCATCGAGAAGTAGGCGACGACACGCCAGGAATGTTGTAAAATATTACACCCGAGATGTTAGGTTCCCTTAGGTTAGGATATATGACGTTATAGATGTATATAATGTCCCCATCCAGAAGTAGGCGACGACACGCCAGGAATGTTGTAAAATATAACATCCCAGATGTTAGGTTGCGATAGGTTAGAATATACAACGTTATAGACGTATATAATGTCCCCATCGAGAAGCAGGCGACGACACGACAGGAATGTTGTAAAATATTACAATCGACATGTTAGGTTGCCTTAGGCTAGAATATATATCGTTATAGACGTATACAATGTTCCCACCGAGAAGTAGGGACCGACATGCCAGGAATGTTGTAAAATATTACATCCGAGATGTTAGGTTGCCTTAGGTTAGGATATATATCGTTATAGACGTATATAATGTTCCCACCGAGACGTAGGGACCGACATGCCCGGAATGTTGTAAAATATTACATTCCAGATGTTAGGTTGCGTTAGGTTAGTATATACAAGGTTATAGATGTATATAATGTCCCCATCGAGAAGTAGGCGACGACACGCCAGGAATGTTGTAAAATATTACACCCGAGATGTTAGGTTCCCTTAGGTTAGGATATATGACGTTATAGATGTATATAATGTCCCCATCCAGAAGTAGGCGACGACACGCCAGGAATGTTGTAAAATATAACATCCCAGATGTTAGGTTGCGTTAGGTTAGAATATACAACGTTATAGACGTATATAATATCCCCATCGAGAAGCAGGCGACGACACGACAGGAATGTTGTAAAATATTACAATCGACATGTTAGGTTGCCTTAGGCTAGAATATATATCGTTATAGACGTATACAATGTTCCCACCGAGAAATAGGGACTGACGCGTCAGGAATGTTCTAAAATATTACACCCGATATGCTAGGTTCCCTTAGGTTAGGATATACAACGTTATAGACGCATAGAATGTCCCCATCGAGAAGCAGGCGACGACACGCCAGGAATGTTGTAAAATATTACATTCGACATGTTAGGTTGCCTTAGGCTAGGATATATATCGTTATAGACGTATACAATGTTCCCACCGAGAAGTAGGGCCCGACATGCCAGGAATGTTGTAAAATATTACATCCGAGATGTTAGGTTGCCTTAGGTTAGCATATACAACGTTATAGATGTATATAATGTCCCCATCGAGAAGTAGGCGACGACACGCCAGGAATGTTGTAAAATATTACACCCGAGATGTTAGGTTCCCTTAGGTTAGGATATATGACGTTATAGATGTATATAATGTCCCCATCCAGAAGTAGGCGACGACACGCCAGGAATGTTGTCAAATATGACATCCCAGATGTTAGGTTGCGTTAGGTTAGAATATACAACGTTATAGACGTATATAATGTCCCCATCGAGAAGCAGGCGACGACACGACAGGAATGTTGTAAAATATTACAATCGACATGTTAGGTTGCCTTAGGCTAGAATATATATCGTTATAGACGTATAGAATGTTCCCACCGAGAAGTAGGGACCGACATGCCAGGAACGTTGTAAAATATTACATCCGAGATGTTAGGTTGCCTTAGGTTAGGATATACAACGTTATAGACGTATATAATGTCCCCATCGAGAAGTAGGCGACGACACGCCAGGAATGTTGTAAAATATTACATCCCAGATGTTAGGTTGCGTTAGGTTAGAATATACAACGTTATAGACGTATATAATGTCCCCATCGAGAAGCAGGCGACGTCACGACAGGAATGTTGTAAAATATTACATTCTACAAGTTAGGTTGCCTTAGGATAGGATATATAACGTTATAGACGTATATAATGTTCCCATCGAGAAGTAGGCGACGACACGCCAGGAATGTTGTAAAATATTATACCCGAGATGTTAGGTTCCCTTAGGTTAGGATATATGACGTTATAGATGTATATAATGTCCCCATCCAGAAGTAGGCGACGACACGCCAGGAATGTTGTAAAATATTACATCCCAGATGTTAGGTTGCGTTAGGTTAGAATATACCACGTTATAGACGTATATAATGTCCCCATCGAGAAGCAGGCGACGACACGACAGGAATGTTGTAAAATATTACATCCGAGATGTTAGGTTGCCTTAGGTTAGGATATACAACGTTATAGATGTATATAATGTTCCCATCCACAAGTAGGCGACGACACGCCAGGAATGTTGTAAAATATTACATTCTACAAGTTAGGTTCCCTTAGGTTATGATATACAACGTTATAGACGTATAGAATGTTCCCACCGAGAAATAGGGCCGACGCGGCAGCAATGTTGTAAAATATTACACCCGAGATGTTAGGTTCCCTTAGGTTAGGATATACAACGTTATAGACGTACATAAAGTCCCCATCGAGAAGCAGGCGACGACACGCCAGGAATGTTGTAAAATATAAAATTCGAGATGTTATGTTGCCATACGTTAGGATATGTAACGTTATAGACGTATATAATGTTCCCACCGAAAAGTAGCAGCCGAAGCGCCAGGAATGTTGTAAAATATTACATCCGAGATGTTAGGTTGCCTTAGGTAAGGATATATATCGTTATAGACGTATATAATGTTCCCACCGAGACGTAGGGCCCGACATGCCAGGAATGTTGTAAAATATTACATCCCAGATGTTAGGTTGTGTTAGGTTAGAATATACAACGTTATAGATGTATATAATGTCCCCATCGAGAAGTAGGCGACGACACGCCAGGTATGTTGTAAAATATTACACCCGAGATGTTAGGTTCCGTTAGGTTAGGATATATGACGTTATAGATGTATATAATGTCCCCATACAGAAGTAGGCGATGACACGCCAGGAATGTTGTAAAATATTACATTCTACAAGTTAGGTTCCCTTAGGTTATGGTATACAACGTTATAGACGTATAGAATGTTCCCACCGAGAAATAGGGGCCGACGCGGCAGCAATGTTGTAAAATATTACACCCGAGATGTTAGGTTCCCTTAGATTAGGATATACAACGTTATAGACGTACATAAAGTCCCCATCGAGACGTAGGGACCGACATGCTAGGAATGTTTTAAAATGTTACATCCCAGATGTTAGGTTGCGTTAGGTTAGAATATACAACGTTATAGACGTATATAATGTCCCCATCGAGATGCAGGCGACGACACGACAGGAATGTTGTAAAATATTACATTCGACATGTTAGGTTGCCTTAGGCTAGGATATATATCGTTATAGACGTATACAATGTTCCCACCGAGAAGTAGGGACCGACATGACAGGAATGTTGTAAAATATTACATCCGAGATGTTAGGTTAGGATATACAACGTTATAGATGTATATAATGTTCCCATAGAGAAGTAGGCGACGACACGCCAGGAATGTTGTAAAATATTACATTCTACAAGTTAGGTTGCCTTAGGGTAGGATATATAACGTTATAGACGTATATAATGTTCCCACCGAGAAATAGGGACTGACGCGTCAGGAATGTTGTAAAATATTACATCCGAGATGTTAGGTTGCCTTAGGTTAGGATATACAACGTTATAGATGTATATAATGTCCCCATCGAGAAGGAGGCGACGACACGCCAGGAATGTTGTAAAATATTACACCCGAGATGTTAGGTTCCATTAGGTTAGGATATATGACGTTATAGATGTATATAATGTCCCCATCCAGAAGTAGGCGACGACACGCCAGGAATGTTGTAAAATATTACATCCCAGATGTTAGGTTGCGTTAGGTTAGAATATACAACGTTATAGACGTATATAATGTCCCCATCGAGGAGCAGGCGACGACACGATAGGAATGTTGTAAAATATTACATTCGACATGTTAGGCTGCCTTAGGCTAGAATATATATCGTTATAGACGTATACAATGTTCCCACCGAGAAGTAGGGACCGACATGCCAGGAATGTTGTAAAATATTACATCCGAGATGTTAGGTTGCCTTAGGTTAGAATATACCACGTTATAGACGTATATAATGTCCCCATCGAGAAGCAGGCGACGACACGACAGGAATGTTGTAAAATATTACATCCGAGATGTTAGGTTGCCTTAGGTTAGGATATACAACGTTATAGATGTATATAATGTTCCCATCCACAAGTAGGCGACGACACGCCAGGAATGTTGTAAAATATTACATTCTACAAGTTAGGTTCCCTTAGGTTATGATATACAACGTTATAGACGTATAGAATGTTCCCACCGAGAAATAGGGCCGACGCGGCAGCAATGTTGTAAAATATTACACCCGAGATGTTAGGTTCCCTTAGGTTAGGATATACAACGTTATAGACGTACATAAAGTCCCCATCGAGAAGCAGGCGACGACACGCCAGGAATGTTGTAAAATATAAAATCCGAGATGTTATGTTGCCATACGTTAGGATATGTAACGTTATAGACGTATATAATGTTCCCACCGAAAAGTAGCAGCCGAAGCGCCAGAAATGTTGTAAAATATTACATCCGAGATGTTAGGTTGCCTTAGGTTAGGATATATATCGTTATAGACGTATATAATGTTCCCACCGAGACGTAGGGCCCGACATGCCAGGAATGTTGTAAAATATTACATCCCAGATGTTAGGTTGTGTTAGGTTAGAATATACAACGTTATAGATGTATATAATGTCCCCATCGAGAAGTAGGCGACGACACGCCAGGTATGTTGTAAAATATTACACCCGAGATGTTAGGTTCCGTTAGGTTAGGATATATGACGTTATAGATGTATATAATGTCCCCATACAGAAGTAGGCGACGACACGCCAGGAATGTTGTAAAATATTACATTCTACAAGTTAGGTTCCCTTAGGTTATGATATACAAAGTTATAGACGTATAGAATGTTCCCACCGAGAAATAGGGGCCGACGCGGCAGCAATGTTGTAAAATATTACACCCGAGATGTTAGGTTCCCTTAGGTTAGGATATACAACGTTATAGACGTACATAAAGTCCCCATCGAGACGTAGGGACCGACATGCTAGGAATGTTTTAAAATATTACATCCGAGATGTTAGGTTGCCTTAGGTTAGGATATACAACGTTATAGATGTATATAATGTCCCCATCGAGAAGTAGGCGACGACACGCCAGGAATGTTGTAAAATATTACACCCGAGATGTTAGGTTCCCTTAGGTTAGGATATATGACGTTATAGATGTATATAATGTCCCCATCCAGAAGTAGGCGACGACACGCCAGGAATGTTGTAAAATATAACATCCCAGATGTTAGGTTGCGATAGGTTAGAATATACAACGTTATAGACGTATATAATGTCCCCATCGAGAAGCAGGCGACGACACGACAGGAATGTTGTAAAATATTACAATCGACATGTTAGGTTGCCTTAGGCTAGAATATATATCGTTATAGACGTATACAATGTTCCCACCGAGAAGTAGGGACCGACATGCCAGGAATGTTGTAAAATATTACATCCGAGATGTTAGGTTGCCTTAGGTTAGGATATATATCGTTATAGACGTATATAATGTTCCCACCGAGACGTAGGGACCGACATGCCCGGAATGTTGTAAAATATTACATTCCAGATGTTAGGTTGCGTTAGGTTAGTATATACAAGGTTATAGATGTATATAATGTCCCCATCGAGAAGTAGGCGACGACACGCCAGGAATGTTGTAAAATATTACACCCGAGATGTTAGGTTCCCTTAGGTTAGGATATATGACGTTATAGATGTATATAATGTCCCCATCCAGAAGTAGGCGACGACACGCCAGGAATGTTGTAAAATATAACATCCCAGATGTTAGGTTGCGTTAGGTTAGAATATACAACGTTATAGACGTATATAATATCCCCATCGAGAAGCAGGCGACGACACGACAGGAATGTTGTAAAATATTACAATCGACATGTTAGGTTGCCTTAGGCTAGAATATATATCGTTATAGACGTATACAATGTTCCCACCGAGAAATAGGGACTGACGCGTCAGGAATGTTCTAAAATATTACACCCGATATGCTAGGTTCCCTTAGGTTAGGATATACAACGTTATAGACGCATAGAATGTCCCCATCGAGAAGCAGGCGACGACACGCCAGGAATGTTGTAAAATATTACATTCGACATGTTACGTTGCCTTAGGCTAGGATATATATCGTTATAGACGTATACAATGTTCCCACCGAGAAGTAGGGCCCGACATGCCAGGAATGTTGTAAAATATTACATCCGAGATGTTAGGTTGCCTTAGGTTAGCATATACAACGTTATAGATGTATATAATGTCCCCATCGAGAAGTAGGCGACGACACGCCAGGAATGTTGTAAAATATTACACCCGAGATGTTAGGTTCCCTTAGGTTAGGATATATGACGTTATAAATGTATATAATGTCCCCATCCAGAAGTAGGCGACGACACGCCAGGAATGTTGTCAAATATGACATCCCAGATGTTAGGTTGCGTTAGGTTAGAATATACAACGTTATAGACGTATATAATGTCCCCATCGAGAAGCAGGCGACGACACGACAGGAATGTTGTAAAATATTACAATCGACATGTTAGGTTGCCTTAGGCTAGAATATATATCGTTATAGACGTATAGAATGTTCCCACCGAGAAGTAGGGACCGACATGCCAGGAACGTTGTAAAATATTACATTCGACATGTTAGGTTGCCTTAGGCTAGGATATATATCGTTATAGACGTATACAATGTTCCCACCGAGAAGTAGGGCCCGACATGCCAGGAATGTTGTAAAATATTACATCCGAGATGTTAGGTTGCCTTAGGTTAGCATATACAACGTTATAGATGTATATAATGTCCCCATCGAGAAGTAGGCGACGACACGCCAGGAATGTTGTAAAATATTACACCCGAGATGTTAGGTTCCCTTAGGTTAGGATATATGACGTTATAGATGTATATAATGTCCCCATCCAGAAGTAGGCGACGACACGCCAGGAATGTTGTCAAATATGACATCCCAGATGTTAGGTTGCGTTAGGTTAGAATATACAACGTTATAGACGTATATAATGTCCCCATCGAGAAGCAGGCGACGACACGACAGGAATGTTGTAAAATATTACAATCGACATGTTAGGTTGCCTTAGGCTAGAATATATATCGTTATAGACGTATAGAATGTTCCCACCGAGAAGTAGGGACCGACATGCCAGGAACGTTGTAAAATATTACATCCGAGATGTTAGGTTGCCTTAGGTTAGGATATACAACGTTATAGACGTATATAATGTCCCCATCGAGAAGTAGGCGACGACACGCCAGGAATGTTGTAAAATATTACATCCCAGATGTTAGGTTGCGTTAGGTTAGAATATACAACGTTATAGACGTATATAATGTCCCCATCGAGAAGCAGGCGACGTCACGACAGGAATGTTGTAAAATATTACATTCTACAAGTTAGGTTGCCTTAGGATAGGATATATAACGTTATAGACGTATATAATGTTCCCATCGAGAAGTAGGCGACGACACGCCAGGAATGTTGTAAAATATTATACCCGAGATGTTAGGTTCCCTTAGGTTAGGATATATGACGTTATAGATGTATATAATGTCCCCATCCAGAAGTAGGCGACGACACGCCAGGAATGTTGTAAAATATTACATCCCAGATGTTAGGTTGCGTTAGGTTAGAATATACCACGTTATAGACGTATATAATGTCCCCATCGAGAAGCAGGCGACGACACGACAGGAATGTTGTAAAATATTACATCCGAGATGTTAGGTTGCCTTAGGTTAGGATATACAACGTTATAGATGTATATAATGTTCCCATCCACAAGTAGGCGACGACACGCCAGGAATGTTGTAAAATATTACATTCTACAAGTTAGGTTCCCTTAGGTTATGATATACAACGTTATAGACGTATAGAATGTTCCCACCGAGAAATAGGGCCGACGCGGCAGCAATGTTGTAAAATATTACACCCGAGATGTTAGGTTCCCTTAGGTTAGGATATACAACGTTATAGACGTACATAAAGTCCCCATCGAGAAGCAGGCGACGACACGCCAGGAATGTTGTAAAATATAAAATCCGAGATGTTATGTTGCCATACGTTAGGATATGTAAGGTTATAGACGTATATAATGTTCCCACCGAAAAGTAGCAGCCGAAGCGCCAGGAATGTTGTAAAATATTACATCCGAGATGTTAGGTTGCCTTAGGTTAGGATATATATCGTTATAGACGTATATAATGTTCCCACCGAGACGTAGGGCCCGACATGCCAGGAATGTTGTAAAATATTACATCCCAGATGTTAGGTTGTGTTAGGTTAGAATATACAACGTTATAGATGTATATAATGTCCCCATCGAGAAGTAGGCGACGACACGCCAGGTATGTTGTAAAATATTACACCCGAGATGTTAGGTTCCGTTAGGTTAGGATATATGACGTTATAGATGTATATAATGTCCCCATACAGAAGTAGGCGATGACACGCCAGGAATGTTGTAAAATATTACATTCTACAAGTTAGGTTCCCTTAGGTTATGATATACAACGTTATAGACGTATAGAATGTTCCCACCGAGAAATAGGGGCCGACGCGGCAGCAATGTTGTAAAATATTACACCCGAGATGTTAGGTTCCCTTAGATTAGGATATACAACGTTATAGACGTACATAAAGTCCCCATCGAGACGTAGGGACCGACATGCTAGGAATGTTTTAAAATGTTACATCCCAGATGTTAGGTTGCGTTAGGTTAGAATATACAACGTTATAGACGTATATAATGTCCCCATCGAGATGCAGGCGACGACACGACAGGAATGTTGTAAAATATTACATTCGACATGTTAGGTTGCCTTAGGCTAGGATATATATCGTTATAGACGTATACAATGTTCCCACCGAGAAGTAGGGACCGACATGACAGGAATGTTGTAAAATATTACATCCGAGATGTTAGGTTAGGATATACAACGTTATAGATGTATATAATGTTCCCATAGAGAAGTAGGCGACGACACGCCAGGAATGTTGTAAAATATTACATTCTACAAGTTAGGTTGCCTTAGGGTAGGATATATAACGTTATAGACGTATATAATGTTCCCACCGAGAAATAGGGACTGACGCGTCAGGAATGTTGTAAAATATTACATCCGAGATGTTAGGTTGCCTTAGGTTAGGATATACAACGTTATAGATGTATATAATGTCCCCATCGAGAAGGAGGCGACGACACGCCAGGAATGTTGTAAAATATTACACCCGAGATGTTAGGTTCCATTAGGTTAGGATATATGACGTTATAGATGTATATAATGTCCCCATCCAGAAGTAGGCGACGACACGCCAGGAATGTTGTAAAATATTACATCCCAGATGTTAGGTTGCGTTAGGTTAGAATATACAACGTTATAGACGTATATAATGTCCCCATCGAGGAGCAGGCGACGACACGATAGGAATGTTGTAAAATATTACATTCTACATGTTGGGTTGCCTTAGGCTAGGATATATATCGTTATAGACGTATACATTGTTTCCACCGAGAAGTAGGGACCGACATGCCAGGAATGTTGTAAAATATTACATCCGAGATGTTAGGTTGCCTTAGGTTAGGATATACAACGTTATAGATGTATATAATGTCCCCATCGAGAAGTAGGCGACGACACGCCAGGAATGTTGTAAAATATTACATTCTACATATTGGGTTGCCTTAGGCTAGGATATATATCGTTATAGACGTATACATTGTTTCCACCGAGAAGTAGGGACCGACATGCCAGGAATGTTGTAAAATATTACATCCGAGATGTTAGGTTGCCTTAGGTTAGGATATATATCGTTATAGACTTATATAATGTTCCCACCTAGACGTGGGGACCAACATGCCAGGGATCTTGTAAAATATTACATCCCAGATGTTAGGTTGCCTTAGGTTAGGATATACAAAGTTATAGATGTATATAATATCCCCATCGAGAAGTAGGCGACGACACGCCAGGAATGTTGTAAAATATTACACCCGAGATGTTAGGTTCCCTTAGGTTAGGATATATAACGTTATAGATGTATATAATGTCCCCATCCAGAAGTAGGCGACGACTCGCCAGGAATGTTGTAAAATATTACATCCCAGATGTTAGGTTGCGTTAGGTTAGAATATACAATGTTATAGACGTATATAATGTCCCCATCGAGAAGCAGGCGACGACACGACAGGAATGTTGTAAAATATTACATTCGACATGTTAGGTTGCCTTAGGCTAGGATATGTATCGTTATAGACGTATACAATGTTCCCACCGAGAAGTAGGGCCCGACATGCCAGGAATGTTGTAAAATATTACATCCGAGATGTTAGGTTGCCTTAGGTTAGGATATACAACGTTATAGATGTATATAATGTCCCCATCCAGAAGTAGGCGACGACACGCCAGGAATGTTGTAAAATATTACATCCCAGATGTTAGGTTGCGTTAGGTTAGAATATACAACGTTATAGACGTATATAATGTCCCCATCGAGAAGCAGGCGACGACACGACAGGAATGTTGTAAAATATTACATTCGACATGTTAGGTTGCCTTAGGCTAGGATATATATCGTTATAGACGTATACTATGTTCCCACCGAGCAGTAGGGACCGACATGACAGGAATATAGTAAAATATTACACCCGAGATGTTAGGTTGCCATAGGCTAGGATATATAACGTTATAGACGTATATAATGTTACCACAGAGATATAGGTACTTGCATGCCAGGAATGTTGTAAAATTGTACGGTAGAGATGTTAGGTTGCCTTAGGTTAGGATATATAGCGTTATAGACGTATATAATGTTCCCACCGAGAAGTAGGGGCCGACGTGCCAGGAATGTAGTAAAATATTACATCCGAGATGGTAGGTTGCCTTACGTTAGAATATATAACGTTATTGACTTATATAATGTTCCCACTGAGAAGTAGGGGCCGACGTGCCAGGAATGTAGTAAAATATTACATACGAGATGTTAGGTTGCCTTACGTTAGGATATATATCGTTAATGACTTATATAATGTTACCGCCGATAGGTACGGGCCGACGTGCCAGGAATGTAGTAAAATATTACACCCGTGATGCTAGGTTGCCTTAGGTTAGGATATATAACGTTATTGACCTATATAATGATCCCACCGAGAAGTAGTAGCGGACGCGCCTGGAATGTTGTAAAATAATACATTCGACATCTTAGGATTGCCTTAGGCTAGGATATATAACCTTATAGACGTATATAATGGTACCACAGAGAAGTAGGGACCGAAGCGCCGGGAATGTTGTAAAATATTACATTCGGTATGTTAGGTTGCCTTAGGTTAGGATATATAACGTTTTAGACGTATATACTGTTCCCACCGAGAAGTAGGTGCCGCCGCGCCAGGAATGTAGTAAAATATTACATCCGAGATGTTAGGTTGCAGTAGGTTAGGATATATAACGTTATAGACGTATATAATATTACCATAGAGAACTAGGCACTTGCATGCCAGGAATGTTGTAAATTATTACGGTAGAGATGATAGGTTGCCTTAGCTTAGGATATATTACCTTATTGACTTATATAATGTTCCCACCGTAAGTAGGGGCCGACGCGCCAGGAATGTTGTAAAATATTACATTCGACATGTTAGGTTGCCTTAAGCAAGGATATATAGCTTTATAGACGTATATAATATTCCCACCGAGAAGTAGGTGCTGAAGCGCCAGGAATGTTGTAAAATATTACATTCGACACGTTAGCTTGTCTTAGTCTAGGATATATAGCGTTACAGACGTATATAATGTTCCCACCGAGATGTAGGGTCCAGCGCGCCAGGAATGTAGTAAAATATTACATCTTAGATGTTAGGTTGCCTTAGGCTAGGATATATAACGTTATAGATGTATATACTGTTCCCACCGAGAAGTAGGAGCCGACATGCCAGGAATGTTGTAAAATATTACAATCGACATGTTAGGATTGCCTTAGGCTAGGATATATAACGTTATAGACGTATATAATGTTCCCACCGAGAAGTAGGAGCCGACGATCCAGGAATGTTGTAAAATATTACGCTCGACATGTTAGGTTACCCTAGGCTAGGATATATAGCGTTATAGACGTATATAATGTTCCCACCGAGAAGTGGGGGCCGACTAGCCAGGAATGTTATAAAATATTACATTCGAAAGATTAGGTTGCCTTAGGCTAGGAGATATAGCGTTATAGACGTATATAATGTTCCCACCGAGAAGTAGGGGCCGACGTGCCAGGAATGTAGTTAAATATTACATCCGAGATGTTAGGTTGCCTTAGGTTAGGATATATAACGTTATTGACTTATATATTGTTCCCAACGAGAAGTAGGTGCCGACGCGCCAGGTATGTTGTAAAATATTACATTCGACATGTCAGGTTGCCTTAGGCTAGGATATATAGCGTTATAGACGTATATAATGTTCCCACCGAGGAGTAGGGGCCGACGTGCCAGGAATATAGTAAAATATTACACCCGAGATGTTAGGTTGCCATAGGCTAGGATATAAAACGTTATAGACGTATATAATGTTACCACAGAGATATAGGTACATGCATGCCAGGAATGTTGTAAAATTGTACGGTAGAGATGTTAGGTTGCCTTAGGTTATGATATATAGCATTATAGACGTATATAATGTTCCCACCGAGAAGTAGGGGCCGACGTGCGAGGAATGTAGTAAAATATTACATCCGAGATGTTAGGTTGCCTTAGGTTAGGATATATAACGTTATAGACGTATATAATGTTCCCACCGAGAAGTAGGATCCGACGAGCCAGGAATGTTGTAAAATATTACATTCGACATGTTAGGTTGCCTTAGGCTAGGATATATAACGTTATAGACGTATATGATATTCCTACCGAGAAATAGGGGCCGACGCGTCAGGAATGTTGCAAAATATTAAACCCGAGATATTAGGTTCCCTTAGGTGAGGATATACAACGTTATAGACGTATAGAATGTTCCCACCGAGAAGTAGGGACCGACATGCCAGGAATGTTGTAAAATATTACATCCGAGATGTTAGGTTGCCTTAGGTTAGGATATACAACGTTATAGATGTATATAATGTCCCCATCGCGAAGTAGGCGACGACACGCCAGGAATGTTGTAAAATATTACTTTCGACATGTTAGGTTGCCTTAGGCTAGGATATATAACGTTATAGACGTATATAACGTTCACACCGAGAAATAGGGGCCGACGCGTCAGGAATGTTGTAAAATATTACATCCCAGATGTTAGGTTGCATTAGGTTAGGATATACAACGTTATAGAAGTATATAATGTCCACTTCGAGAAGCAGGCGACGACATGCCAGAATGTTGTATAATATTACATTCGACATGTTGGGTTGCCTTAGGCTAGGATATATAACGTTATAGACGTATATAATATTCCCACCGAGAAATAGGGGCCGACGCGTCAGGAATGTTGTAAAATATTACATCCGATATGTTAGGTTGCCTTAGGTTAGGATATACAACGTTATAGATGTATATAATGTCCCCATCCAGAAGTAGGTGACGACACGCCAGGAATGTTGTACAATATTACATGCGACATGATGGGTTGCCTTAGGCTAGGATATCTATCCTTATAGACGTATATAATGTTACCACCGAGAACTACGGGCCGACAAGTCAGGAATGATGTAAAATATTACATTCGACATGCTAGGTCGCCTTAGGCTAGGATATATAACGTTATAGACGTATATAATGTTCCCACAGAGAAATAGTGGCCGACGCGTCAGGAATGTTGTAAAATATTACACCCGAGATATTAGGTTCCCTTAGGTAAGGATATACAACGTTATAGACGTATAGAATGTTCCCACCGAGAAGTAGGGACCGACATGCCAGGAATGTTGTAAAATATTACATCCGAGATGTTAGGTTGCCTTAGGTTAGGATATACAACGTTATAGATGTATATAATGTCCCCATCGCGAAGTAGGCGACGACACGCCAGGAATGTTGTAAAATATTACTTTCGACATGTTAGGTTGCCTTAGGCTAGGATATATAACGTTATAGACGTATATAACGTTCACACCGAGAAATAGGGGCCGACGCGTCAGGAATGTTGTAAAATATTACATCCCAGATGTTAGGTTGCGTTAGGTTACGATATACAACGTTATAGAAGTATATAATGTCCCCTTCGAGAAGCAGGCGACGACATGCCAGAATGTTGTATAATATTACATTCGACATGTTGGGTTGCCTTAGGCTAGGATATATACCGTTATAGACGTATATAATATTCCCACCGAGAAATAGGGGCCGACGCGTCACGAATGTTGTAAAATATTACATCCGATATGTTAGGTTGCCTTAGGTTAGGATGTACAACGTTATAGATGTATATAATGTCCCCATCCAGAAGTAGGTGACGACACGCCAGGAATATTGTACAATATTACATGAGACATGTTAGGTTGCTTTAGGTTAGGATATATATCGTTATAGACTTATATAATGTTCCCACCGAGACGTGGGGACCGACATGCCTGGAATGTTGCAAAATATTACATCCCAGAAGTTAGGTTGCTTTGGGTTAGGATATACAACGTTATAGACGTATATAATGTCCCCATCGAGAAGCAGGCGACGACACGCCAGGAATGTTGTAAAATATTACATCCGAGATGTTATGTTGCCTTACGTTAGGTTATATAACGTTATAGACGTATATAATATTCCCACCGAGAAATAGGGGCCGACGCGTCAGGAATGTTGTAAAATATCACACCCGAAATGTTAGGTTCCCTTAGGTTAGGATATACAACGTTATAGACGTATAGAATGTCCCCACCGAGATGTAGGGACCGACAAGCCAGGAATGTTCTAAAATATTACCTCCGCGTTGTTAGGTTGCTTTAGGTTGTGATATATATCGTTATAGACTTATATAATGTTCCCACCAAGACGTGGGAGCCGACATGCCAGGAATGTTGTAAAATATTACATCCCAGAAGTTAGGTTGCTTTGGGTTAGGATATACAACGTTATAGACGTATATAATGTCCCCACCGAGAAGTAGGGACCGACATGCCAGGAATGTTGTAAAATATTACATCCGAGATGTTAGGTTGCCTTAGGTTAGGATATACAACGTTATAGATGTATATAATGTCCACATCGCGAAGTAGGCGACGACACGCCAGGAATGTTGTATAATATTACTTTCGACACGTTAGGTTGCCTTAGGCTAGGATATATACCGTTATAGACGTATATAACGTTCACACCGAGAAATAGGGGCCGACGCGTCACGAATGTTGTAAAATATTACATCCCAGATGTTAGGTTGCGTTAGGTTAGGATATACAACGTTATAGAAGTATATAATGTCCCCTTCGAGAAGCAGGCGACGACACGCCAGAATGTTGTATAATATTACATTCGACATGTTGGGTTGCCTTAGGCTAGGATATATAACGTTATAGACGTATATAATATTCCCACCGAGAAATAGGGGCCGACGCGTCAGGAATGTTGTAAAATATTACATCCGATATGTTAGGTTGCCTTAGGTTAGGATGTACAACGTTATAGATGTATATAATGTCCCCATCCAGAAGTAGGTGACGACACGCCAGGAATATTGTACAATATTACATGAAACATGTTAGGTTGCTTTAGGTTAGGATATATATCGTTATAGACTTATATAATGTTCCCACCGAGACGTGGGGACCGACATGCCTGGAATGTTGCAAAATATTACATCCCAGAAGATAGGTTGCTTTGGGTTAGGATATACAACGTTATAGACGTATATAATGTCCCCATCGAGAAGCAGGCGACGACACGCCAGGAATGTTGTAAAATATTACATCCGAGATGTTATGTTTCCTTACGTTAGGTTATATAACGTTATAGACGTATATAATATTCCCACCGAGAAATAGAGGCCGACGCGTCAGGAATGTTGTAAAATATCACACCCGAAATGTTAGGTTCCCTTAGGTTAGGATATACAACGTTATAGACGTATAGAATGTCCCCACCGAGATGTAGGGACCGACAAGCCAGGAATGTTCTAAAATATTACCTCCGAGTTGTTAGGTTGCTTTAGGTTAGGATATATATCGTTATAGACTTATATAATGTTCCCGCCGAGACGTGGGGACAGACATGCCAGGAATGTTGTAAAATATTACATCCCAGAAGTTAGGTTGCTTTGGGTTAGAATATACAACGTTATAGACGTATATAATGTCCCCATCGAGAAGCAGGCGACGACACGCCAGGAATGTTGTAAAATATTACATCCGAGATGTTATGTTTGCTTACGTTAGGATATATAACGTTATAGACGTATATAATATTCCCACCGAGAAATAGGGGCCGACGCGTCAGGAATGTTGTAAAATATTACACCCGAGAAGTTAGGTTCCCTTAGGTTAGGATATACAACGTTATAGACGTATTTAATGTCCCCTTCGAGAAGCAGGCGACGACACGCCAGGAATGTTGTAAAATATTACTTTCGACATGTTAGGTTGCCTTAGGCTAGGATATATAACGTTATAGACGTATATAATGTTCACACCGAGAAATAGGGGCCGACGCGTCAGGAATGTTGTAAAATATTACATCCCAGATGTTAGGTTGCGTTAGGTTAGGATATACAACGTTATAGACGTATATAATGTCCCCTTCGAGAAGCAGGCGACGATACGCCAGAATGTTGTAAAATATTACATTCGACATGTTGGGTTGCCTTAGGCTAGGATATATAACGTTATAGACGTATATAATATTCCCACCGGGAAATAGGGGCCGACGCGTCAGGAATGTTGTAAAATATTACAACCGATATGTTAGGTTGCCTTAGGCTAGGATATATAACGTTATAGAAGTATATAATATTCCCACCGAGAAGTAGGGACCGACATGCCAGGAATGTTGTAAAATATTACATCCGAGATGTTAGGTTGCCTTAGGTTAGGATATACAACGTTATAGATGTATATAATGTCCACATCGCGAAGTAGGCGACGACACGCCAGGAATGTTGTATAATATTACTTTCGACATGTTAGGTTGCCTTAGGCTAGGATATATACCGTTATAGACGTATATAGCGTTCACACCGAGAAATAGGGGCCGACGCGTCACGAATGTTGTAAAATATTACATCCCAGATGTTAGGTTGCGTTAGGTTAGGATATACAACGTTATAGAAGTATATAATGTCCCCTTCGAGAAGCAGGCGACGACACGCCAGAATGTTGTATAATATTACATTCGACATGTTGGGTTGCCTTAGGCTAGGATATATAACGTTATAGACGTATATAATATTCCCACCGAGAAATAGGGGCCGACGCGTCAGGAATGTTGTAAAATATTACATCCGATATGTTAGGTTGCCTTAGGTTAGGATGTACAACGTTATAGATGTATATAATGTCCCCATCCAGAAGTAGGTGACGACACGCCAGGAATATTGTACAATATTACATGAGACATGTTAGGTTGCTTTAGGTTAGGATATATATCGTTATAGACTTATATAATGTTCCCACCGAGACGTGGGGACCGACATGCCTGGAATGTTGCAAAATATTACATCCCAGAAGTTAGGTTGCTTTGGGTTAGGATATACAACGTTATAGACGTATATAATGTCCCCATCGAGAAGCAGGCGACGAAACGCCAGGAATGTTGTAAAATATTACATCCGAGATGTTATGTTGCCTTACGTTAGGTTATATAACGTTATAGACGTATATAATATTCCCACCGAGAAATAGAGGCCGACGCGTCAGGAATGTTGTAAAATATCACACCCGAAATGTTAGGTTCCCTTAGGTTAGGATATACAACGTTATAGACGTATAGAATGTCCCCACCGAGATGTAGGGACCGACAAGCCAGGAATGTTCTAAAATATTACCTCCGAGTTGTTAGGTTGCTTTAGGTTGTGATATATATCGTTATAGACTTATATAATGTTCCCACCAAGACGTGGGGGCCGACATGCCAGGAATGTTGTAAAATATTACATCCCAGAAGTTAGGTTGCTTTGGGTTAGGATATACAACGTTATAGACGTATATAATGTCCCCACCGAGAAGTAGGGACCGACATGCCAGGAATGTTGTAAAATATTACATCCGAGATGTTAGGTTGCCTTAGGTTAGGATATATAACGTTATAGATGTATATAATGTCCACATCGCGAAGTAGGCGACGACACGCCAGGAATGTTGTAAAATATTACTTTCGACATGTTAGGTTGCCTTAGGCTAGGATATATAACGTTATAGACGTATATAACGTTCACACCGAGAAATAGGGGCCGACGCGTCAGGAATGTTGTAAAATATTACATCCCAGATGTTAGGTTGCGTTAGGTTAGGATATACAACGTTATAGAAGTATATAATGTCCCCTTCGAGAAGCAGGCGACGACACGCCAGAATGTTGTATAATATTACATTCGACATGTTGGGTTGCCTTAGGCTAGGATATATAACGTTATAGACGTATATAATATTCCCACCGAGAAATAGGGGCCGACGCGTCAGGAATGTTGTAAAATATTACATCCGATATGTTAGGTTGCCTTAGGTTAGGATGTACAACGTTATAGATGTATATAATGTCCCCATCCAGAAGTAGGTGACGACACGCCAGGAATGTTGTACAATATTGCATGCGACATGTTAGGTTGCCTTAGGCTAGGATATATAACGTTATAGACGTATATAATATTCCCACCGAGAAATAGGAGCCGACGCGTCAGGAATGTTGTAAAATATTACATCCGATATGTTTGGTTGCCTTAGGTTAGGATGTACAACGTTATAGATGTATATAATGTCCCCATCCAGAAGTAGGTGACGACACGCCAGGAATGTTGTACAATATTACATGCGACATGTTAGGTTGCCTTAGGCTAGGATATCTAACCTTATAGACGTATATAATGTTACCACCGAGAAATAGAGGCCGGCGCGTCAGGAATGTTGTAAAATATTACATCCGATATGTTAGGTTGCCTTAGGTTAGGATGTACAACGTTATAGATGTATATAATGTCCCCATCCAGAAGTAGGTGACGACACACCAGGAATGTTGAACAATTAAACATGCGACGTGTTAGGTTGCCTTAGGCTAGGATATCTAACCTTATAGACGTATATAATGTTACCACCGAGAACTACGGGCCGACACGACAGGAATGATGTAAAATATTACATTCGACATGTTAGGTCGCCTTAGGCTAGGATATATAACGTTGTAGACGTATATAATATTCCCACTGAGAAATAGGGGCCGACGCGTCAGGAATGTTGTAAAATATTACATCCCAGATGTTAGGTTGCGTTAGGTTAGGATATACAACGTTATAGACGTATATAATTTCCCCTTTGAGAAGCAGGCGACGACACTCCAGAATGTTGTAAAATATTACATTCGACATGTTAGGTTGCCTTAGGCTAGGATATATAACGTTATAGACGTATATAATATTCCCACCGAGAAATAGGGGCCGACGCGTCAGGACTGTTGTAAAATATTACACCCGAAATGTTAGTTTGCCTTAGGCTAGGATATATAACGTTATAGATGTATATAATATTCCCACCGAGAAATAGGGGCCGACGCGTCAGGAATGTTGCAAAATATTACACCCGAAATGTTAGGTTCCCTTAGGTTAGGATATACAACGTTATAGACGTATAGATTGTCCCCACCGCGATGTAGGGACAGACATGACAGGAATGTTCTAAAATATTACATCCGAGGTGTTAGGTTGCTTTAGGTTAGGATATATATCGTTATAGACTTATATAATGTTCCCGCCGAGACGTGGGGACAGACATGCCAGGAATGTTGTAAAATATTACATCCCAGAAGTTAGGTTGCTTTGGGTTAGAATATACAACGTTATAGACGTATATAATGTCCCCATCGAGAAGCAGGCGACGACACGCCAGGAATGTTGTAAAATATTACATCCGAGATGTTATGTTTGCTTACGTTAGGATATATAACGTTATAGACGTATATAATATTCCCACCGAGAAATAGGGGCCGACGCGTCAGGAATGTTGTAAAATATTACACCCGAGAAGTTAGGTTCCCTTAGGTTAGGATATACAACGTTATAGACGTATTTAATGTCCCCTTCGAGAAGCAGGCGACGACACGCCAGGAATGTTGTAAAATATTACTTTCGACATGTTAGGTTGCCTTAGGCTAGGATATATAACGTTATAGACGTATATAATGTTCACACCGAGAAATAGGGGCCGACGCGTCAGGAATGTTGTAAAATATTACATCCCAGATGTTAGGTTGCGTTAGGTTAGGATATACAACGTTATAGACGTATATAATGTCCCCTTCGAGAAGCAGGCGACGATACGCCAGAATGTTGTAAAATATTACATTCGACATGTTGGGTTGCCTTAGGCTAGGATATATAACGTTATAGACGTATATAATATTCCCACCGGGAAATAGGGGCCGACGCGTCAGGAATGTTGTAAAATATTACAACCGATATGTTAGGTTGCCTTAGGCTAGGATATATAACGTTATAGACGTATATAATATTCCCACCGACGAATAGGGGCCGACGCGTCAGGAATGTTGCAAAATATTACACCCGAAATGTTAGGTTCCCTTAGGTTAGGATATACAACGTTATAGACGTATAGAATGTCCCCACCGAGATGTAGGGACCGACATGCCAGGAATGTTCTAAAATATTACCTCCGAGATGTTAGGTTGCTTTAGGTTAGGATATATATCGTTATAGACTTATATAATGTTCCCACCGAGACGTGGGGACCGACATGCCAGGAATGTTGTAAAATATTACATCCCAGAAGTTAGGTTGCTGTGGGTTAGGATATACAACGTTATAGACGTATATAATGTCCCCATCGAGAAGCAGGCGACGACACGCCAGAATGTTGTATAATATTACATTCGACATGTTGGGTTGCCTTAGGCTAGGATATATAACGTTATAGACGTATATAATATTCCCACCGAGAAATAGGGGCCGACGCGTCAGGAATGTTGTAAAATATTACATCCCAGATGTTAGGTTGCGTTAGGTTAGGATATACAACGTTATAGAAGTATATAATGTCCCTTTCGAGAAGCAGGCGACGACACGCCAGAATGTTGTATAATATTACATTCGACATGTTGGGTTGCCTTAGGCTAGGATATATAACGTTATAGACGTATATAATATTCCCACCGAGAAATAGGGGCCGACGCGTCAGGAATGTTGTAAAATATTACATCCGATATGTTAGGTTGCCTTAGGTTAGGATGTACAACGTTATAGATGTATATAATGTCCCCATCCAGAAGTAGGTGACGACACACCAGGAATGTTGAACAATATTACATGCGACATGTTAGGTTGCCTTAGGCTAGGATATCTAACCTTATAGACGTATATAATGTTACCACCGAGAACTACGGGCCGACACGTCAGGAATGATGTAAAATATTACATTCGACATGTTAGGTCGCCTTAGGCTAGGATATATAACGTTATAGACGTATATAATGTTCCCACAGAGAAATAGGGGCCGACGCGTCAGGAATGTTGTAAAATATTACACCCGAGATATTAGGTTCCCTTAGGTGAGGATATACAACGTTATAGACGTATAGAATGTTCCCACCGAGAAGTAGGGACCGACATGCCAGGAATGTTGTAAAATATTACATCCGAGATGTTAGGTTGCCTTAGGTTAGGATATACAACGTTATAGATGTATATAATGTCCCCATCGCGAAGTAGGCGACGACACGCCAGGAATGTTGTAAAATATTACTTTCGACATGTTAGGTTGCCTTAGGCTAGGATATATAACGTTATAGACGTATATAACGTTCACACCGAGAAATAGGGGCCGACGCGTCAGGAATGTTGTAAAATATTACATCCCAGATGTTAGGTTGCGTTAGGTTAGGATATACAACGTTATAGAAGTATATAATGTCCCCTTCGAGAAGCAGGCGACGACACGCCAGAATGTTGTATAATATTACATTCGACATGTTGGGTTGCCTTAGGCTAGGATATATAACGTTATAGACGTATATAATATTCCCACCGAGAAATAGGGGCCGACGCGTCAGGAATGTTGTAAAATATTACATCCGATATGTTAGGTTGCCTTAGGTTAGGATGTACAACGTTATAGATGTATATAATGTCCCCATCCAGAAGTAGGTGACGACACACCAGGAATGTTGAACAATATTACATGCGACATGTTAGGTTGCCTTAGGCTAGGATATCTAACCTTATAGACGTATATAATGTTACCACCGAGAACTACGGGCCGACACGACAGGAATGATGTAAAATATTACATTCGACATGTTAGGTCGCCTTAGGCTAGGATATATAACGTTGTAGACGTATATAATATTCCCACCGAGAAATAGGGGCCGACGCGTCAGGAATGTTGTAAAATATTACATCCCAGAAGTTAGGTTGCTTTCGGTTAGGATATACAACGTTATAGACGTATATAATGTCCCCATCGAGAAGCAGGCGACGACACGCCAGGAATGTTGTAAAATATTACATCCGAGATGTTAGGTTGCCTTAGGCTAGGATATATAACGTTATAGACGTATATAATATTCCCACCTAGAAATAGGGGCCGACGCGTCAGGAATGTTGTAAAATATTACATCCGATATGTTAGGTTGCCTTAGGTTAGGATGTACAACGTTATAGATGTATATAATGTCCCCATCCAGACGTAGGTGACGGCACGCCAGGAATGTTGTACAATATTACATGCGACATGTTAGGTTGCTTTAGGTTAGGATATTTATCGTTATAGACTTATATAATGTTCCCACCGAGACGTGGGGACCGACATGCCAGGAATGTTGCAAAATATTACATCCCAGAAGTTAGGTTGCTTTGGGTTAGGATATACAACGTTATAGACGAATATAATGTCCCCATCGAGATGCAGGCGACGACACGCCAGGAATGTTGTAAAATATTACATCCGAGATGTTATGTTGCCTTACGTTAGGATATATAACGTTATAGACGTATATAATATTCCCACCGAGAAATAGGGGCCGACGCGTCAGGAATGTTGTAAAATATCACACCCGATATGTTAGGTTGCCTTAGGTTAGGATGTACAACGTTATAGATGTATATAATGTCCCCATCCAGAAGTAGGTGACGACACGCCAGGAATGTTGTACAATATTACATGCGACATGATGGGTTGCCTTAGGCTAGGATATCTATCCTTATAGACGTATATAATGTTACCACCGAGAACTACGGGCCGACACGTCAGGAATGATGTAAAATATTACATTCGACATGTTAGGTCGCCTTAGGCTAGGATATATAACGTTATAGACGTATATAATGTTCCCACAGAGAAATAGGGGCCGACGCGTCAGGAATGTTGTAAAATATTACACCCGAGATGTTAGGTTCCCTTAGGTGAGGATATACAACGTTATAGACGTATAGAATGTTCCCACCGAGAAGTAGGGACCGACATGCCAGGAATGTTGTAAAATATTACATCCGATATGTTAGGTTGCCTTAGGTTAGGATGTACAACGTTATAGATGTATATAATGTCCCCATCCAGAAGTAGGTGACGACACGCCAGGAATATTGTACAATATTACATGCGACATGTTAGGTTGCTTTAGGTTAGGATATATATCGTTATAGACTTATATAATGTTCCCACCGAGACGTGGGGACCGACACGACAGGAATGATGTAAAATATTACATTCGACATGTTAGGTCGCCTTAGGCTAGGATATATAACGTTGTAGACGTATATAATATTCCCACCGAGAAATAGGGGCCGACGCGTCAGGAATGTTGTAAAATATTACATCCCAGAAGTTAGGTTGCTTTCGGTTAGGATATACAACGTTATAGACGTATATAATGTCCCCATCGAGAAGCAGGCGACGACACGCCAGGAATGTTGTAAAATATTACATCCGAGATGTTAGGTTGCCTTAGGCTAGGATATATAACGTTATAGACGTATATAATATTCCCACCTAGAAATAGGGGCCGACGCGTCAGGAATGTTGTAAAATATTACATCCGATATGTTAGGTTGCCTTAGGTTAGGATGTACAACGTTATAGATGTATATAATGTCCCCATCCAGACGTAGGTGACGGCACGCCAGGAATGTTGTACAATATTACATGCGACATGTTAGGTTGCTTTAGGTTAGGATATTTATCGTTATAGACTTATATAATGTTCCCACCGAGACGTGGGGACCGACATGCCAGGAATGTTGCAAAATATTACATCCCAGAAGTTAGGTTGCTTTGGGTTAGGATATACAACGTTATAGACGAATATAATGTCCCCATCGAGATGCAGGCGACGACACGCCAGGAATGTTGTAAAATATTACATCCGAGATGTTATGTTGCCTTACGTTAGGATATATAACGTTATAGACGTATATAATATTCCCACCGAGAAATAGGGGCCGACGCGTCAGGAATGTTGTAAAATATCACACCCGATATGTTAGGTTGCCTTAGGTTAGGATGTACAACGTTATAGATGTATATAATGTCCCCATCCAGAAGTAGGTGACGACACGCCAGGAATGTTGTACAATATTACATGCGACATGATGGGTTGCCTTAGGCTAGGATATCTATCCTTATAGACGTATATAATGTTACCACCGAGAACTACGGGCCGACACGTCAGGAATGATGTAAAATATTACATTCGACATGTTAGGTCGCCTTAGGCTAGGATATATAACGTTATAGACGTATATAATGTTCCCACAGAGAAATAGGGGCCGACGCGTCAGGAATGTTGTAAAATATTACACCCGAGATGTTAGGTTCCCTTAGGTGAGGATATACAACGTTATAGACGTATAGAATGTTCCCACCGAGAAGTAGGGACCGACATGCCAGGAATGTTGTAAAATATTACATCCGATATGTTAGGTTGCCTTAGGTTAGGATGTACAACGTTATAGATGTATATAATGTCCCCATCCAGAAGTAGGTGACGACACGCCAGGAATATTGTACAATATTACATGCGACATGTTAGGTTGCTTTAGGTTAGGATATATATCGTTATAGACTTATATAATGTTCCCACCGAGACGTGGGGACCGACATGCCTGGAATGTTGCAAAATATTACATCCCAGAAGTTAGGTTGCTTTGGGTTAGGATATACAACGTTATAGACGTATATAATGTCCCCATCGAGAAGCAGGCGACGACACGCCAGGAATGTTGTAAAATATTACATCCGAGATGTTATGTTGCCTTACGTTAGGATATATAACGTTATAGACGTATATAATATTCCCACCGAGAAATAGGGGCCGACGCGTCAGGAATGTTGTAAAATATCACACCCGAAATGTTAGGTTCCCTTAGGTTAGGATATACAACGTTATAGACGTATAGAATGTCCCCACCGAGATGTAGGGACCGACAAGCCAGGAATGTTCTAAAATATTACCTCCGAGTTGTTAGGTTGCTTTAGGTTGGGATATATATCGTTATAGACTTATATAATGTTCCCGCCGAGACGTGGGGACAGACATGCCAGGAATGTTGTAAAATATTACATCCCAGAAGTTAGGTTGCTTTGGGTTAGAATATGCAACGTTATAGACGTATATAATGTCCCCATCGAGAAGCAGGCGACGACACGCCAGGAATGTTGTAAAATATTACATCCGAGATGTTATGTTTGCTTACGTTAGGATATATAACGTTATAGACGTATATAATATTCCCACCGAGAAATAGGGGCCGACGCGTCAGGAATGTTGTAAAATATTACACCCGAGAAGTTAGGTTCCCTTAGGTTAGGATATACAACGTTATAGACGTATTTAATGTCCCCTTCGAGAAGCAGGCGACGACACGCCAGGAATGTTGTAAAATATTACTTTCGACATGTTAGGTTGCCTTAGGCTAGGATATATAACGTTATAGACGTATATAATGTTCACACCGAGAAATAGGGGCCGACGCGTCAGGAATGTTGTAAAATATTACATCCCAGATGTTAGGTTGCGTTAGGTTAGGATATACAACGTTATAGACGTATATAATGTCCCCTTCGAGAAGCAGGCGACGATACGCCAGAATGTTGTAAAATATTACATTCGACATGTTGGGTTGCCTTAGGCTAGGATATATAACGTTATAGACGTATATAATATTCCCACCGGGAAATAGGGGCCGACGCGTCAGGAATGTTGTAAAATATTACATCCGATATGTTAGGTTGCCTTAGGTTAGGATGTACAACGTTATAGATGTATATAATGTCCCCATCCAGAAGTAGGTGACGACACGCCAGGAATGTTGTACAATATTACATGCGACATGTTAGGTTGCTTTAGGTTAGGATATTTATCGTTATAGACTTATATAATGTTCCCACCGAGACGTGGGGACCGACATGCCAGGAATGTTGCAAAATATTACATCCCAGAAGTTAGGTTGCTTTGGGTTAGGATATACAACGTTGTAGACGAATATAATGTCCCCATCGAGAAGCAGGCGACGACACGCCAGGAATGTTGTAAAATATTACATCCGAGATGTTATGTTGCCTTACGTTAGGATATATAACGTTATAGACGTATATAATATTCCCACCGAGAAATAGGGGCCGACGCGTCAGGAATGTTGTAAAATATCACACCCGATATGTTAGGTTGCCTTAGGTTAGGATGTACAACGTTATAGATGTATATAATGTCCCCATCCAGAAGTAGTTGACGACACGCCAGGAATGTTGTACAATATTACATGCGACATGATGGGTTGCCTTAGGCTAGGATATCTATCCTTATAGACGTATATAATGTTACCACCGAGAACTACGGGCCGACACGTCAGGAATGATGTAAAATATTACATTCGACATGTTAGGTCGCCTTAGGCTAGGATATATAACGTTATAGACGTATATAATGTTCCCACAGAGAAATAGGTGCCGACGCGTCAGGAATGTTGTAAAATATTACACCCGAGATGTTAGGTTCCCTTAGGTTAGGATGTACAACGTTATAGATGTATATAATGCCCCATCGCGAAGTAGGCGACGACACGCCAGGAATGTTGTAAAATATTACTTTCGACATGTTAGGTTGCCTTAGGCTAGGATATATAACGTTATAGACGTATATAACGTTCACACCGAGAAATAGGGGCCGACGCGTCAGGAATGTTGTAAAATATTACATCCCAGATGTTAGGTTGCGTTAGGTTAGGATATACAACGTTATAGAAGTATATAATGTCCCCTTCGAGAAGCAGGCGACGACACGCCAGAATGTTGTATAATATTACATTCGACATGTTGGGTTGCCTTAGGCTAGGATATATAACGTTATAGACGTATATAATATTCCCACCGAGAAATAGGGGCCGACGCGTCAGGAATGTTGTAAAATATTACATCCGATATGTTAGGTTGCCTTAGGTTAGGATGTACAACGTTATAGATGTATATAATGTCCCCATCCAGAAGTAGGTGACGACACGCCAGGAATATTGTACAATATTACATGCGACATGTTAGGTTGCTTTAGGTTAGGATATATATCGTTATAGACTTATATAATGTTCCCACCGAGACGTGGGGACCGACATGCCTGGAATGTTGCAAAATATTACATCCCAGAAGTTAGGTTGCTTTGGGTTAGGATATACAACGTTATAGACGTATATAATGTCCCCATCGAGAAGCAGGCGACGACACGCCAGGAATGTTGTAAAATATTACATCCGAGATGTTATGTTGCCTTACGTTAGGATATATAACGTTATAGACGTATATAATATTCCCACCGAGAAATAGGGGCCGACGCGTCAGGAATGTTGTAAAATATCACACCCGAAATGTTAGGTTCCCTTAGGTTAGGATATACAACGTTATAGACGTATAGAATGTCCCCACCGAGATGTAGGGACCGACAAGCCAGGAATGTTCTAAAATATTACCTCCGAGTTGTTAGGTTGCTTTAGGTTGGGATATATATCGTTATAGACTTATATAATGTTCCCACCAAGACGTGGGGACCGACATGCCAGGAATGTTGTAAAATATTACATCCCAGAAGTTAGGTTGCTTTGGGTTAGGATATACAACGTCATAGACGTATATAATGTCCCCATCGAGAAGCAGGCGACGACACGCCAGGAATGTTGTACAATATTGCATGCGACATGTTAGGTTGCCTTAGGCTAGGATATATAACGTTATAGACGTATATAATATTCCCACCGAGAAATAGGAGCCGACGCGTCAGGAATGTTGTAAAATATTACATCCGATATGTTAGGTTGCCTTAGGTTAGGATGTACAACGTTATAGATGTATATAATGTCCCCATCCAGAAGTAGGTGACGACACGCCAGGAATGTTGAACAATATTACATGCGACATGTTAGGTTGCCTTAGGCTAGGATATCTAACCTTATAGACGTATATAATGTTACCACCGAGAAATAGAGGCCGGCGCGTCAGGAATGTTGTAAAATATTACATCCGATATGTTAGGTTGCCTTAGGTTAGGATGTACAACGTTATAGATGTATATAATGTCCCCATCCAGAAGTAGGTGACGACACACCAGGAATGTTGAACAATATTACATGCGACATGTTAGGTTGCCTTAGGCTAGGATATCTAACCTTATAGACGTATATAATGTTACCACCGAGAACTACGGGCCGACACGACAGGAATGATGTAAAATATTACATTCGACATGTTAGGTCGCCTTAGGCTAGGATATATAACGTTGTAGACGCATATAATATTCCCACCGAGAAATAGGGGCCGACGCGTCAGGAATGTTGCAAAATATTACACACGAAATGTTAGGTTGCCTTATGCTGAGATATACAACGTTATAGACGTATATAATATTCCCACCGAGAAATAGGGGCCGACGCGTCAGGAATGTTGTAAAATATTACACCCGAAATGTTAGGTTCCCTTAGGTTAGGATATACAACGTTATAGACGTATAGAATGTTCCCACCGAGATGTAGGGACCGACATGCCAGGAATGTTCTAAAATATTACATTCGAGTTGTTTGGTTGCTTTAGGTTAGGATATATATCGTTATAGACTTATATAATGTTCCCACCGAGACGTGGGGACCGACATGCCAGGAATGTTGCAAAATATTACATCCCAGAAGTTAAGTTGCTTTGGGTTAGGATATACAACGTTATAGACGTATATAATGTCCCCATCGAGAAGCAGGCGACGACACGCCAGGAATGTTGTAAAATATTACATCCGAGATGTTACGTTTACTTACGTTAGGATATATAACGTTATAGACGTATATAATATTCCCACCGAGAAATAGGAGCCGACGCGTCAGGAATGTTGTAAAATATTACACCCGAGAAGTTAGGTTCCCTTAGGTTAGGATATACAACGGTATAGACGTATAGAATGTTCCCACCGAGATGTAGGGACCGCCAGGAATGTGGTAAACTATTACATCCGAGTTGTTAGGTTGCTTTAGGTTAGGATATATATCGTCATAGACTAATATAATGTTCCCACCGAGACGTGGGGACCGACATGCCAGTTATGTTGTAAACTATTACATCCCAGAAGTTAGGTTGCTTTGGGTTAGGATATACAAAGTTATAGACGTATATCATGTCCCCATCGAGAAGCAGGCGACGACACGTCAGGAATGTTGTAAAATATTACATCCGAGATGTTAGGTTACCTTAGGCTAGGACATATATCGTTATAGACGTATACAATGTTCCCACCGAGAAGTAGGGACCGACGCGTCAGGAATGTTGTAAAATAAAACAACCCAGATGTTAGGTTGCGTTAGGTTAGGATATACAACGTTATAGAGGTATATAATGTCCCCTTTGAGAAGCAGGCGACGACACGCCAGAATGTTGTAAAATATTACATTCGTCATGTTAGGTTGCCTTAGGCTAGGATATATAACGTTATAGACGTATATAATATTCCCACAGAGAAATAGGGTCCGACGCGTCAGGAATGTTGTAAAATATTACACCCGAGATGTTAGGTTGCCTTATGCTGAGATATACAACGTTATAGACGTATATAATATTCCCACCGAGAAATAGGGGCCGACGAGTCAGGAATGTTGTAAAATATTACACCCGAAATGTTAGGTTCCCTTAGGTTAGGATATACAACGTTATAGACGTATAGAATGTTCCCACCGAGATGTAGGGACCGACATGCCAGGAATGTTCTAAAATATTACATTCGAGTTGTTTGGTTGCTTTAGGTTAGGATATATATCGTTATAGACTTATATAATGTTCCCACCGAGACGTGGGGACCGACATGCCAGGAATGTTGCAAAATATTACATCCCAGAAGTTAAGTTGCTTTGGGTTAGGATATACAACGTTATAGACGTATATAATGTCCCCATCGAGAAGCAGGCGACGACACGCCAGGAATGTTGTAAAATATTACATCCGAGATGTTACGTTTACTTACGTTAGGATATATAACGTTATAGACGTATATAATATTCCCACCGAGAAATAGGAGCCGACGCGTCAGGAATGTTGTAAAATATTACACCCGAGAAGTTAGGTTCCCTTAGGTTAGGATATACAACGGTATAGACGTATAGAATGTTCCCACCGAGATGTAGGGACCGCCAGGAATGTGGTAAACTATTACATCCGAGTTGTTAGGTTGCTTTAGGTTAGGATATATATCGTCATAGACTAATATAATGTTCCCACCGAGACGTGGGGACCGACATGCCAGTTATGTTGTAAACTATTACATCCCAGAAGTTAGGTTGCTTTGGGTTAGGATATACAAAGTTATAGACGTATATCATGTCCCCATCGAGAAGCAGGCGACGACACGTCAGGAATGTTGTAAAATATTACATCCGAGATGTTAGGTTACCTTAGGCTAGGACATATATCGTTATAGACGTATACAATGTTCCCACCGAGAAGTAGGGACCGACGCGTCAGGAATGTTGTAAAATAAAACAACCCAGATGTTAGGTTGCGTTAGGTTAGGATATACAACGTTATAGAGGTATATAATGTCCCCTTTGAGAAGCAGGCGACGACACGCCAGAATGTTGTAAAATATTACATTCGTCATGTTAGGTTGCCTTAGGCTAGGATATATAACGTTATAGACGTATATAATATTCCCACAGAGAAATAGGGTCCGACGCGTCAGGAATGTTGTAAAATATTACACCCGAGATGTTAGGTTGCCTTATGCTGAGATATACAACGTTATAGACGTATATAATATTCCCACCGAGAAATAGGGGCCGACGAGTCAGGAATGTTGTAAAATATTACACCCGAAATGTTAGGTTCCCTTAGGTTAGGATATACAACGTTATAGACGTATAGAATGTTCCCACCGAGATGTAGGGACCGACATGCCAGGAATGTTCTAAAATATTACATTCGAGTTGTTTGGTTGCTTTAGGTTAGGATATATATCGTTATAGACTTATATAATGTTCCCACCGAGACGTGGGGACCGACATGCCAGAAATGTTGCAAAATATTACATCCCAGAAGTTAAGTTGCTTTGGGTTAGGATATACAACGTTATAGACGTATATAATGTCCCCATCGAGAAGCAGGCGACGACACGCCAGGAATGTTGTAAAATATTACATCCGAGATGTTACGTTTGCTTACGTTAGGATATATAACGTTATAGACGTATATAATATTCCCACCGAGAAATAGGAGCCGACGCGTCAGGAATGTTGCAAAATATTACACCCGAAATGTTAGGTTCCCTTAGGTTAGGATATACAACGTTATAGACGTATATAATGTCCCCATCGAGAAGCAGGCGACGACACGCCAGGAATGTTGTAAAATATTACATCCGAGATGTTGGGTTGCCTTAGGCTAGGACATATTCCGTTATAGACGTATACAATGCTCCCACCGAGAAGTAGGGACCGACGCGTCAGGAATGTTGTAAAATATTACATCCCAGATGTTAGGTTGCGTTAGGTTAGGATATACAACGTTATAGACGTACATAATGTCCCCTTCGAGAAGCAGGCGACGACACGCCAGAATGTTGTAAAATATTACTTTCGACATGTTAGGTTGCCTTAGGCTAGGATATATAACGTTATAGACGTATGTAATATTCCCACCGAGAAATAGGGTCCGACGCGTCAGGAATGTTGTAAAATATTACACCCGAGATGTTAGGTTGCCTTATGCTGAGATATACAACGTTATAGACGTATATAATATTCCCACCGAGAAATAGGGGCCGACGCGTCAGGAATGTTGTAAAATATTACACCCGAAATGTTAGGTTCCCTTAGGTTAGGATATACAACGTTATAGACGTATAGAATGTTCCCACCGAGATGTAGGGACCGACATGCCAGGAATGTTCTAAAATATTACATTCGAGTTGTTTGGTTGCTTTAGGTTAGGATATATATCGTTATAGACTTATATAATGTTCCCACCGAGACGTGGGGACCGACATGCCAGGAATGTTGCAAAATATTACATCCCAGAAGTTAAGTTGCTTTGGGTTAGGATATACAACGTTATAGACGTATATAATGTCCCCATCGAGAAGCAGGCGCCGACACGCCAGGAATGTTGTAAAATATTACATCCGAGATGTTACGTTTGCTTACGTTCGGATATATAACGTTATAGACGTATATAATATTCCCACCGAGAAATAGGAGCCGACGCGTCAGGAATGTTGTAAAATATTACACCCGAGAAGTTAGGTTCCCTTAGGTTAGGATATACAACGGTATAGACGTATAGAATGTTGCCACCGAGATGTAGGGACCGCCAGGAATGTGGTAAACTATTACATCCGAGTTGTTAGGTTGCTTTAGGTTAGGATATATATCGTCATAGACTAATATAATGTTCCCACCGAGACGTGGGGACCGACATGCCAGTTATGTTGTAAACTATTACATCCCAGAAGTTAGGTTGCTTTGGGTTAGGATATACAACGTTATAGACGTATATCATGTCCCCATCGAGAAGCAGGCGACGACACGTCAGGAATGTTGTAAAATATTACATCCGAGATGTTAGGTTACCTTAGGCTAGGACATATATCGTTATAGACGTATACAATGTTCCCACCGAGAAGTAGGGACCGACGCGTCAGGAATGTTGTAAAATAAAACAACCCAGATGTTAGGTTGCGTTGGGTTAGGATATACAACGTTATAGACGTATATAATGTCCCCTTTGAGAAGCAGGCGACGACACGCCAGAATGTTGTAAAATATTACATTCGTCATGTTAGGTTGCCTTAGGCTAGGATATATAACGTTATAGACGTATATAATATTCCCACAGAGAAATAGGGTCCGACGCGTCAGGAATGTTGTAAAATATTACACCCGAGAAGTTAGGTTAGGTTAGGATATACAACGTTATAGACGTATAGAATGTTCCCACCGAGATGTAGGGACCGACATGCCAGGAATGTTGTAAAATATTACATCCGAGATGTTAGGTTGCGTTAGGTTAGGACATACAACGTTATATACGTATAGAATGTTCCCCCCGAGTTGTAGGGACCGACATGCCAGGAGTGTTGTCAAATATTACATCCGAGATGTTAGATTGCGTTAGGTTAGGACTTACAACGTTATAGACGTATCTAATGTCCCCATCGAGAAGCAGGCGACGACACGCCAGAATGTTGTAAAATATTACATTCGACATGTTAGGTTGCCTTAGGCTAGGATATATAACGTGATAGACGTATATAATGTTCCCACCGAGAAATAGGGGCCGACGCGTCAGGAATGTTGTAAAATATTACACCCGAGATGTTAGGTTCCCTTAGGTTAGGATATACAACGTTATAGACGTATATAATGTCCCCTTCGAGAAGCAGGCGACTACACGCCAGGAATATTGTAAAATATTACATGCGAGATGTTAGGTTACCTTAGGCTAGGACATATATCGTTATAGACGTATACAATGTTCCCACCGAGAAGTAGGGACCGACGCGTCAGGAATGTTGTAAAATAAAACAACCGAGATGTTAGGTTGCGTTAGGTTAGGATATACAACGTTATAGACTTATATAATGTTCTCACTGAGACGAGGGGACCGACATGCCAGGAGTGTTGTAAAATATTACATCCCAGAAGTTAGGTTGCTTTGGGTTAGGATATACAACGTTATAGACGTATATAATGTCCCCATCGAGAAGCAGGCGACTACACGCCAGGAATGTTGTAAAATATTACATGCGAGATGTTATGTTGCCTTCCGTTAGGATATATAACTTTATAGACGTATATAATATTCCCACCGAGAAATAGGGGCCGACGCGTCAGGAATGTTGTAAAATATTACACCCGAAATGTTAGGTTCCCTTAGGTTAAGATGTACAACGTTATAGACGTATAGAATGTTCGCACCGAGATGTAGGAACCGACATGCCAGGAATGTTGTAAAATATTACATCTGAGTTGTTAGGTTGCTTTAGGTTAGGATATATATCGTTATAGACTTATATAATGTTCCCACCGAGACGCGGGGACCGACATGCCAGGAATGTTGTAAAATATTACATCCCAGAAGTTAGGTTGCTTTGGGTTAGGATATACAACGTTATAGACGTATATAATGTCCCCATCGAGAAGCAGGCGACGACACGCCAGGAATGTTGTAAAATATTACATGCGAGATGTTAGGTTACCTTAGGCTAGGACATATATCGTTATGGACGTATACAATGTTCCCACCGAGAAGTAGGGACCGACGCGTCAGGAATGTTGTAAAATAAAACAACCCAGATGTTAGGTTGCGTTAGGTTAGGATATACAAAGTTATAGACGTATATAATGTCCCCTTCAAGAAGCAGGCGAGGAAACGCCAGAATGTTGTAAAATTTTACATTCGACATGTTAGGTTGCCTTAGACTAGGATATATAACGTTATAGACGTATATAATATTCCCACCGAGAAATAGGGGCCGACGCGTCGGTATGTTGTAAAATATTACACCCGAGATGTTAGGTTCCCTTAGGTTAGCATATACAACGTTATAGACGTATCGAATGTTCCCACCGAGATGTACGGACCAACATGCCAGGAATGTTGTAAAATATTACATCCGAGTTGTTAGGTTGCTTTAGGTTAGGATATATATCGTTATAGACTTATATAATGTTCCCACCGAGACGTGGGTACCGACATGCCAGGAATGTTGTAAAATATTACATCCCAAATGTTTGGTTGCTTTGGGTTAGGATATACAACGTTATAGACGTATATAATGTCCCCATCGAGAAATAGGTGCCGACGCGTCAGGAATGTTGTAAAATATTACATCCCAGATGTTAGGTTGCGTTAGGTTAGGATATACGACGTTATAGACGTATAGAATGTTCCCACCTAGATGTAGGGACCGACATGCCAGGAATGTTGTAAAATATGACATCCGAGTTGCTAGGTTGCTTCAGGTTAGGATATATATCATTATAGACTTATATAATATTCCCACAGAGAAGTGGGGACCGACATGCCAGGAATGTTGTCAAATATTACATCCGAGATGTTAGGTTGCCTTAGGTTAGGATATACAAAGTTATAGATGTATATAATGTCTTCATTCAGAAGTAGGCGACGACACGCCAGGAGTGTTGTAAAATATTACATTTGACATGTTAGGTTTCCTTAGGCTAGGATATATAATGTTATACACGCATATAATGTTACCACCGAGAACTACGGGCCGACACGTCAGGAATGATGTAAAATATTGCATTCGACGTGTTAGGTCGCCTTAGGCTAGGATATATAACGTTATAGACGTATATAATGTTCCCACCGAGAAATAGGGGCCGACGCGTCGGTATGTTGTAAAATATTACACCCGAGATGTTAGGTTCCCTTAGGTTAGCATATACAACGTTATAGAAGTATAGGATGTTCCCACCGAGATGTAGGGACCGACATGCCAGGAATGTTGTAAAATATTACATCCGAGTTGTTTGGTTGCTTTAGGTTAGGATATATATCGTTATAGACGTATAGAATGTTCCCACCGAGAAGTAGGGACCGACATGCCAGGAATGTTGTAAAATATTACATCCGAGATGTTAGGTTGCCTTAGGTTAGGATATACAACGTTACAGATGTATATAATGTCCCCATCGCGAAGTAGGCGACGACACGCCAGGAATGTTGTAAAATATTACTTTCGACATGTTAGGTTGCCTTAGGCTAGGATATATAACGTTATAGACGTATATAATGTTCACACCGAGAAATAGGTGCCGACGCGTCAGGAATGATGTAAAATATTACATTCGACGTGTTAGGTCGCCTTAGGCTAGGATATATAACGTTACAGACGTATATAATGTTCCCACCGAGAAATAGGGGCCGACGCGTCAGGAATGTTGTAAAATATTACACGCGAAATGTTAGGTTCCCTTAGGTTAGCATATACAACGTTATAGACGTATATAATGTTACCACAGAGAAGTAGGGGCCGACATGCCAGGAATGTTGTAAAATATTACATCCCAGAAGTTAGGTTGCTTTGGATTAGGATATACAACGTTATAGATGTATATAATGTCCCCATCGCGAAGTAGGCGACGACACGCCAGGAATGTTGTATAATATTACTTTCGACGTGTTAGGTTGCCTTAGGCTAGGATATATAACGTTATAGACGTATATAATGTGCACACCGAGAAATAAGGGCCGACGCGTCAGGAATGTTGTAAAATATTACATCCCAGATATTAGGTTGCGTTAGGTTAGGATATACAACGTTATAGACGTATATAATGTCCCCTTCGAGAAGCAGGCGACGACACGCCAGGAATGTTGTAGAATATTACATCCCAGATGTTAGGTTGCCTTAGGCTAGGATATATAACGTTATAGACGTATATAATATTCCCACCGAGAAATAGGGGCCGACGCGACAGGAATGTTGTAAAATATTACACCCGAGATGTTAGGTTCCCTTAGGTTAGCATATACAACGTTATAGACGTATATAATGTTACCACCGAGAAGTAGGGGCCGACGCGTCAGGAATGTTGTAAAATATTACACCCGAAATGTTAGGTTCCCTTAGGTTAGGATATACAACGTTATAGACGTATAGAATGTTCCCACCGAGATGTAGGGACCGACATGACAGGAATGTTGTAAAATATTACATCCGAGTTGTTAGGTTGCCTTAGGCTAGGATATATAACGTGATAGACGTATATAACGTTCCCACCGAGAAATAGGGGCCGACGCGTCAGGAATGTTGCAAAATATTACACCCGAAATGTTAGGTTCCCTTAGGTTAGGATATACAACGTTATAGACGTGTAGAATGTTCCCACCGAGATGTAGGGACCGCCAGGAATGTGGTGATCTATTACATCCGAGTTGTTAGGTTGCTTTAGGATAGGATATATATCGTTATAGACTTATATAATGTTCCCACCGAGACGTGGCGACAGACATGCCAGAAAGGTTGTAAAATATTACATCCCAGAAGATAGGTTTCTTTGGGTTAGGATATACAACGTTATAGACGTATATAATGTCCCCATCGAGAAGCAGGCGACGACACGCCAGAATGTTGTAAAATATTACCTACGATATGTTAGGTTGCCTTAGGCTAGGATATGTAACGTGATAGACGTATATAATGTTCCCACCGAGAAATAGGGGCCGACGCGTCAGGAATGTTGTAAAATATTACATCCCAGATGTTAGGTTACGTCAGGTTGGGATATACAACTTTATAGACGTATATAATGTCCCCTTCGAGAAGCAGGCGACGACACGCCAGAATGTTGTAAAATATTACGTTCGATATGTTGGGTTGCCTTAGGCTAGGATATATAATGTTATAGACGTATATAATATTCCCACCGAGAAATAGGGGCCGACGCGTCGGTATGTTGTAGAATATTACACCCGAGATGTTAGGTTCCCTTAGGTTAGCATATACAACGTTATAGAAGTATAGGATGTTCCCACCGAGATGTAGGGACCGACATGCCAGGAATGTTGTAAAATATTACATCCGAGTTGTTTGGTTGCTTTAGGTTAGGATATATATCGTTATAGACGTATAGAATGTTCCCACCGAGAAGTAGGGACCGACATGCCAGGAATGTTGTAAAATATTACATCCGAGATGTTAGGTTGCCTTAGGTTAGGATATACAACGTTACAGATGTATATAATGTCCCCATCGCGAAGTAGGCGACGACACGCCAGGAATGTTGTAAAATATTACTTTCGACATGTTAGGATGCCTTAGGTTAGGATATATAACGTTATAGACGTATATAATGTTCACACCGAGAAATAGGTGCCGACGCGTCAGGAATGTTGTAAAATATTACATCCCAGATGTTAGGTTGCATTAGGTTAGGATATACGACGTTATAGACGTATAGAATGTTCCCACCGAGAAGCAGGCGACGACTAGCCAGGAATGTTGTAAAATATCACATGCGAGATGTTAGGTTACCTTAGGCTAGGACATATATCGTTATAGACGTATACAATGTTCCCACCGAGAAGTAGGGACCGACACGCCAGAATGTTGTAAAATATTACATCCGAGATGTTAGGTTGCCTTAGGCTAGTATATATCGTTATAGACGTATACAATTTTGCCACCGAGAAGTAGGGACCGACATGCCAGGAATGTTGTACAATATTACATGCGACATGTTAGGTTGCCTTAGGCTAGGATATCTAACCTTATAGACGTATGTAATGTTCCCACCGAGAAATAGGGGCCGACGCGTCCGGAATGTTGTAAAATATTACACGCGAGATGTTAGGTTCCCTTAGGTTAGCATATACAACGTTATAGACGTATATAATGTTACCACAGAGAAGTAGGGGCCGACATGCCAGGAATGTTGTAAAATATTACATCCGAGTTGTTAGGTTGCTTTAGGTCAGGATATATATCGTTATAGACTTATATAATGTTCCCACCGAGACGCGGGGACCGACATGCCAGGAATGTTGTAAAATATTGCATCCCAGAAGTTAGGTTGCTTTGGGTTAGGATACACAACGTTATAGACGTATATAATGTCCCCATCGAGAAGCAGGCGACGACTAGCCAGGAATGTTGTAAAATATCACATGCGAGATGTTAGGTTACCTTAGGCTAGGACATATATCGTTATAGACGTATACAATGTTCCCACCGAGAAGTAGGGACCGACGCGTCAGGAATGTTGTAAAATAATACAACCCAGATGTTAGGTTGCGTTAGGTTAGGATATACAACGTTATAGACATATATAATGTCCCCTTCGAGAAGCAGTCGACGACACGCCAGAATGTTGTAAAATATTACATTCGACATGTTAGGTTGCCTTAGGCTAGGATATATAACGTTATAGACGTATATAATATTCCCACCGAGAAATAGGTGCCGACGCGACAGGAATGTTGTAAAATATTACACCCGAGATGTTAGGTTCCCTTAGGTTAGGATATATAACGTTATAGACTTATATAATGTTCCCACCGAGACGTGGGGACCGACATGCCAGGAATGTTGTAAAATATTACATCCCAGAAGTTAGGTTGCTTTGGATTAGGATATACAACGTTATAGATGTATATAATGTCCCCATCGCGAAGTAGGCGACGACACGCCAGGAATGTTGTATAATATTACTTTCGACGTGTTAGGTTGCCTTAGGCTAGGATATATAACGTTATAGACCTATATAATGTGCACACCGAGAAATAAGGGCCGACGCGTCAGGAATGTTGTTAAATATTACATCCCAGATATTAGGTTGCGTTAGGTTAGGATATACAACGTTATAGACGTATATAATGTCCCCTTCGAGAAGCAGGCGACGACACGCCAGGAATGTTGTAGAATATTACATCCCAGATGTTAGGTTGCCTTAGGCTAGGATATATAACGTTACAGACGTATATAATATTCCCACCGAGAAATAGGGGCCGACGCGACAGGAATGTTGTAAAATATTACACCCGAGATGTTAGGTTCCCTTAGGTTAGCATATACAACGTTATAGACGTATATAATGTTACCACCGAGAAGTAGGGGCCGACGCGTCAGGAATGTTGTAAAATATTACACCCGAAATGTTAGGTTCCCTTAGGTTAGGATATACAACGTTATAGACGTATAGAATGTTCCCACCGAGATGTAGGGACCGACATGACAGGAATGTTGTAAAATATTACATCCGAGTTGTTAGGTTGCCTTAGGCTAGGATATATTACGTGATAGACGTATATAACGTTCCCACCGAGAAATAGGGGCCGACGCGTCAGGAATGTTGCAAAATATTACACCCGAAATGTTAGGTTCCCTTAGGTTAGGATATACAACGTTATAGACGTGTAGAATGTTCCCACCGAGATGTAGGGACCGCCAGGAATGTGGTAATCTATTACATCCGAGATGTTAGGTTCCCTTAGGTTAGCATATACAACGTTATAGACGTATATAATGTTACCACAGAGAAGTAGGGGCCGACATGCCAGGAATGTTGTAAAATATTACATCCCAGAAGTTAGGTTGCTTTGGGTTAGGATACACAACGTTATAGACGTATATAATGTCCCCATCGAGAAGCAGGCGACGACTCGCCAGGAATGTTGTAAAATATCACATGCGAGATGTTAGGTTACCTTAGGCTAGGACATATATCGTTATAGACGTATACAATGTTCCCACCGAGAAGTAGGGACCGACGCGTCAGGAATGTTGTAAAATAAAACAACCCAGATGTTAGGTTGCGTTAGGTTAGGATATACAACGTTATAGACGTATATAATGTCCCCTTCAAGAAGCAGGCGACGACACGCCAGATTGTTGTAAAATATTACATTCGACATGTTAGGATGCCTTAGGCTAGGATATATAACGTTATAGACGTATATAATATTCCCACCGAGAAATAGGGGCCGACGCGTCAGGAATGTTGTAAAATATTACACCCGAGATGTTAGGTTCCCTTAGGTTAGGATATACAGCGTTATAGACGTATAGAATGTTCCCACCGAGATGTAGGGACCGACATGCCAGGAATGTTGTAAAATATTACATCCCAGATATTAGGTTGCGTTAGGTTAGGATATACAACGTTATAGACGTATATAATGTCCCCTTCGAGAAGCAGGCGACGACACGCCAGGAATGTTGTAAAATATTACATCCGATATGTTAGGTTGCCTTAGGCTAGGACATATTCCGTTATAGACGTACACAATGTTCCCACCGAGAAGTAGGGACCGACGCGTCAGGAATGTTGTAAAATATTACATCCCAGATGTTAGGTTGCGTTAGGTTAGGATATACAACGTTATAGACATATATAATGTCCCCTTCGAGAAGCAGTCGACGACACGCCAGAATGTTGTAAAATATTACATTCGACATGTTAGGTTGCCTTAGGCTAGGATATATAACGTTATAGACGTATATAATATTCCCACCGAGAAATAGGGGCCGACGCGACAGGAATGTTGTAAAATATTACACCCGAGATGTTAGGTTCCCTTAGGTTAGCATATACAACGTTATAGACGTATATAATGTTACCACCGAGAAGTAGGGGCCGACGCGTCAGGAATGTTGTAAAATATTACACCCGAAATGTTAGGTTCCCTTAGGTTAGGATATACAACGTTATAGACGTATAGAATGTTCCCACCGAGATGTAGGGACCGACATGCCAGGAATGTTGTAAAATATTACATCCGAGTTGTTAGGTTGCTTTAGGTTAGGATATATGTCGTTATAGACGTATAGAATGTTCCCACCGAGATGTATGGACCGACATGCCAGGAATGTTGTAAAACATTACATACGAGTTGTTAGGTTGCTTTAGGTTAGGATAAATATCGTTATAGACTTATATAATGTTCCCACCGAGACGTGGCGACCGACATGCCAGGAATGTTGTAAAATATTACAATCCAGAAGTTAGGTTGCTTTGGATTAGGATATACAACGTTATAGATGTATATAATGTCCCCATCGCGAAGTAGGCGACGACACGCCAGAATGTTGTAAAATATTACATTCGACATGTTAGGTTGCCTTAGGCTAGGATATGTAACGTTATAGACGTATATAATATTCCCACCGAGAAATAGGGGCCGACGCTTCAGGAATGTTGTAAAATATTACACCCGAGATGTTAGGTTCCCTTACGTTAGCATATACAACGTTATAGACGTATAGAATGTTCCCACCGAGATGTAGGGATCGACATGCCAGGAATGTTGTAAAATATTACATCCGAGATGTTAGGTTGCTTTAGGTTAGGATATATATCGTTATAGACGTATAGAATGTTCCCACCGAGATGTAGGGACCGCCAGGAATGTGGTAAACTATTACATCCGAGTTGTTAGGTTGCTTTAGGTTAGGATATATATCGTTATAGACATATATAATGTTCCCACCGAGACGTGGGGACCGACATGCCAGAAAGGTTGTAAAATATTACATCCCAGAAGATAGGTTGCTTTGGGTTAGGATATACAACGTTATAGACGTATATAATGTCCCCATTGAGAAGCAGGCGACGACACGCCAGAATGTTGTAAAATATTACATCCGAGATGTTAGGTTCCCTTATGTTAGGATATACAACGTTATAGACGTATATAATGTCACCTTCGTGAAGCAGGCGACGACACGCCAGAATGATGTAAAATATTACATTCGACATGTTAGGTTGCCTTAGGCTAGGTTATATAACGTTACAGACGTATATAATATTCCCACCGACAAATAGGGGACGACGCTTCAGGAATGTTGTAAAATATTACACCCGAGATGTTAGGTTCCCTTACGTTAGCATATACAACGTTATAGACGTATAGAATGTTCCCACCGAGATGTAGGGATCGACATGCCAGGAATGTTGTAAAATATTACATCCGAGATGTTAGGTTGCGTTAGGTTAGGACATATAACGTTATAGACGTATATAATGTGCACACCGAGAAATAAGGGCCGACGCGTCAGGAATGTTGTAAAATATTACATCCCAGATATTAGATTGCGTTAGGTTAGGATATACAACGTTATAGACGTATATAATGTCCCCTTCGAGAAGCAGGCGACGACACGCCAGGAATGTTGTAAAATATTACATCCCAGATGTTAGGTTGCCTTAGGCTAGGACATATTCCGTTATAGACGTACACAATGTTCCCACCGAGAAGTAGGGACCGACGCGTCTGGAATGTTGTAAAATATTACATCCCAGATGTTAGGTTGCGTTAGGTTAGGATATACAACGTTATAGACGTATATAATATCCCCTTCGAGAAGCAGTCGACGACACGCCAGAATGTTGTAAAATATTACATTCGACATGTTAGGTTGCCTTAGGCTAGGATATATAACGTTATAGACGTATATAATATTCCCACCGAGAAATAGGGGCCGACGCGACAGGAATGTTGTAAAATATTACACCCGAGATGTTAGGTTCCCTTAGGTTAGCATATACAACGTTATAGACGTATATAATGTTACCACCGAGAAGTGGGGGCCGACGCGTCAGGAATGTTGTAAAATATTACACCCGAAATGTTAGGTTCCCTTAGGTTAGGATATACAACGTTATAGACGTATAGAATGTTCCCACCGAGATGTAGGGACCGACATGCCAGGAATGTTGTAAAATATTACATCCGAGTTGTTAGGTTGCCTTAGGCTAGGATATATAACGTGATAGACGTATATAATGTTCCCACCGAGAAATAGGGGCCGACGCGTCAGGAATGTTGTAAAATATTACACTCGAAATGTTAGGTTCCCTTAGGTTAGGATATGTAACGTGATAGACGTATATAATGGTCCCACCGAGAAATAGGGGCCGACGCGTCAGGAATGTTGTAAAATATTACATCCCAGATGTTAGGTTCCCTTAGATTAGGATATACAACGTTATAGACGTATCTAATGTCCCCATCGAGAAGCAGGCGACGACACGCCAGAATGTTGTAAAATATTACCTCCGATACGTTAGGTTGCCTTAGGCTAGGATATGTAACGTGATAGACGTATATAATGTTCCCACCGAGAAATAGGGGCCGACGCGTCAGGAATGTTGTAAAATATTACATCCCAGATGTTAGGTTACGTCAGGTTGGGATATACAACGTTATAGACGTATATAATGTCCCCTTCGAGAAGCAGGCGACGACACGCCAGAATGTTGTAAAATATTACATTCGACATGTTAGGTTGCCTTAGGCTAGGATATGTAACGTTATAGACGTATATAATATTCCCACCGAGAAATAGGGGCCGACGCGTCAGGAATGTTGTAAAATATTACACCCGAAATGTTAGGTTCCCTTAGGTTAGGATATACAACGTTATAGACGTATCTAATGTCCCCATGGAGAAGCAGGCGACGACACGCCAGGAATGTTGTAAAATATAACATCCGAGATGTTAGGTTGCCTTAGGCTAGGATGTATAACGTTATAGACGTATATAATATTCCCACCGAGAAATAGGGGCCGACGCGTCCGGAATGTTGTAAAATATTACACCCGAGATGTTAGGTTCCCTTACGTTAGCATATACAACGTTATAGACGTATAGAATGTTCCCACCGAGATGTAGGGATCGACATGCCAGGAATGTTGTAAAATATTACATCCGATATGTTAGGTTGCTTTAGGCTAGGACATATTCCGTTATAGACGTATATAATATCCCCATCGGGAAGTAGGCGCCGTCACGCCAAGAATGTTGTAAAATATTACGGTAGAGGGGTGAGGTTGCCTTAGGTTATGATATATAACGTTATAGACGTATATAATGTTCCCACCGAGAAGCAGGGACCGACATGCCAGCAATGTTGTAAAATATTACGGTATTGAGGTTAGTTTGCCTTAGGTTAGGATATGCAACGTTATAGACGTATATAATTTTCCCACCGAGATGTAGGGACCGACAAGCCAGTAGTGTTGTAAAATAATACATCCGAATGTTAGGTTGCCTTAGGCTAGGATATATATCGTTATAGACGTATACAATGTTTCCACCGAGACGTAGGGACTGATATGCCAGGAATGTTGTAAAATATTACATCCGAGATGTTAGGTTGCCTTAGCTTAGGATATACAACGTTATAGATGTATATAATGTCCCCATTGAGAAGCAGGCGACGACACGCCAGGAATGTTGTAAAATATTACATTCGGCATGTTATCTTGCCTTAGGCTAGGATATATAACGTTATAGACGTATATAATGTTACCACCGAGAACTACGGGCCGACAGGCCAGGAATGATGTAAAATATTACATTCGACATGTTAGGTCGCCTTAGGCTATGATATATAACGTTATAGACGTATCTAATGTTCCCACCGAGAAATTGGAGCCGACGCGTCAGAAATGTGGTAAAATATTACACCCGAGATGTTAGGTTGCCTTGGGTTAGGATATACAACGCTATAGACGTATAGAGTGTTCCCACTGAGACGTAGGGACCGACATGCCAGGAGTAATGTAAAATATTACATCCCAGATGTTAGGTTGCGTTAGGTTAGAATATACAATGTTATAGACGTATATAATGTCCCCATCGAGAAGCAGGCGACGACACGCCAGGAATGTTGCAAAATATTACATCAAAGATGTTATGTTGCCTTACGTTAGGATATATAACGTTATAGACGTATATAATGTTCCCACCGAAAAGTAGGAGCCGACACGCCAGGAATGTTGTAAAATATTACATCCGAGATGTTAGGTTGCCTTAGGTTAGGATATACAACGTTATAGACGTATATAATTTTCCCACCGAGATGTAGGGACCGACATGCCAGGAATGTTGTAAAATATTACATCCCAGATGTTAGGTTGCCTTCGGTTAGGATATATATCGCTATAGACGCATATGATGTTCCCACCGAGAAGTACGGGCCGACACGTCAGGAATGTTGTCAAATATTACATCCGAGATGTTAGGTTGCCTTAGGTTAGGATATACAACGTTATAGATTTATATAATGTCCCCATCGAGAAGTAGGCGACGACACGCCAGGAATGTTGTAAAACATTACATCCGAGATGTTAGGTTGCCTTAGGCTAGGATATATATCGTTATAGATGTATACAATGTTTCCACCGAGAAGTAGGGACCGATATGCCAGGAATGTTGTAAAATATTACATCCGAGATGTTAGGTTGCCTTAGGTTAGGATATATAACGTTATAGACGTATATAATCTCCCCATCCAGAAGTAGGCGACGACACGCCAGGAATATTACATCCCTGACGTTAGGTTGCGTTAGGTTAGGATACACATCGTTATAGACGTATATAATGTTCCCATCGAGAAGCAGGCGACGACACGCCAGAATGTTGTAAAATATTACATCCGAGATGTTAGGTTGCCTTAGGCTAGGATATATATCGTTATAGACGTATACAATGTTTCCACCGATAAGTAGGGACCGATATGGCAGGAATGTTGTAAAATATTCCATCCGAAATGTTAGGTTGCCTTGGGTTAGGATATACAATGTTATAGATGTATATAATGTCCCCATCGAGAAGTAGGCGACGACACGCCAGGAATGTTGTAAAATATTACATCCGAGGTGTTAGGTTGCCTTAGGCTAGGATATATAACGTTATAGACGTATATAATGTTCCCACCGAGAAGTACGGGCGGACGCGCCAGGAATGTTGTCAACTATTACATCCGAGATGTTAGGTTGCCTTAGGTTAGGATATATAACGTTATAGACGTATATAATCTCCCCATCCAGAAGTAGGCGACGACACGCCAGGAATGTTGTAAAATATTACATCCGAGATGTTATGTTGCCTTAGGCAAGGATATATATCATTATAGACGTATGCAATGTTCCTACCGAGAAGTAGGGACCGATATGCCAGGAATGTTGTAAAATATTCCATCCGAGATGTTAGGTTGCCTTGGGTTAGGATATACAATGTTATAGATGTATATAATGTCCCCATCGAGAAGTAGGCGACGACACGCCAGGAATGTTGTAAAATATTACATTCGACATGTTAGGTTGCCTTAGGCTAGGATATATAACGTTATCGACGTATATAATGTCCCCATCGAGAAGTAGGCGACGACACGCCAGGAATGTTGTAAAATATTACATAGGAGATGTTAGGTTACCTTAGGCTAGGATATATATCGTTATACACGTATACAATGTTTTCACCGAGAAGTAGGGACCGATATGCCAGGAATGTTGTAAAATATTACATTCGACATGTTAGCTGGCCTTAGGCTAGGATATACAACGTTATAGACGTATATAATGTTCCCACCGAGAAGTACGGGCGTACACGCCAGGAACTTTGCCAACTATTACATCCGAGGTGTTAGGTTGCCTTAGGCTAGGATATATAACGTTGTAGACGTATACAATGTTCCCACCGAGAAGTACGGGCCTACACGCCAGGAATGTTGTCAACTATTACATCCGCGGTGTTAGGTTGCCTTGGGTCAGGATATATATCGTTATAGACGTATATAATGTTCCCACCGAGACGTAGGCACCGACATGCAAGGAATGTTGTAAAATATTACATCCCAAATGTTAGGTTGCGTTAGGTTAGGATATACAACGTTATAGACGTTTATAATCTCCCCATCGAGAAGCCGACGACGAAACGCCAGAATGTTGTAAAATATTACATCCGAGATGTTAGGTTGCCTTAGGTTAGGATATACAATGTTATAGATGTATATAATGTCCCTATCGAGAAGTAGGCGACGACACGCCAGGAATATTACATCCCAGATGTAAGGTTGCGTTAGGTTAGGATATCCAACGTTATAGAAGTATATAATCTCCCCATCGAGAAGCAGGCGACGAAACGCCAGAATGTTGTAAAATATTACATCCGAGATGTTAGGTTGCCTTAGGCTAGGATATATATCGTTATAGACGTATACAATGTTTCCACCGAGACGTAGGGACTGATATGCCAGGAATGTTGTAAAATATTACATCCGAGATGTTAGGTTGCCTTAGCTTAGGATATACAACGTTATAGATGTATATAATGTCCCCATTGAGAAGCAGGCGACGACACGCCAGGAATGTTGTAAAATATTACATTCGGCATGTTATCTTGCCTTAGGCTAGGATATATAACGTTATAGACGTATATAATGTTACCACCGAGAACTACGGGCCGACAGGCCAGGAATGATGTAAAATATTACATTCGACATGTTAGGTCGCCTTAGGCTATGATATATAACGTTATAGACGTATCTAATGTTCCCACCGAGAAATTGGAGCCGACGCGTCAGAAATGTTGTAAAATATTACACCCGAGATGTTAGGTTGCCTTGGGTTAGGATATACAACGCTATAGACGTATAGAGTGTTCCCACTGAGACGTAGGGACCGACATGCCAGGAGTAATGTAAAATATTACATCCCAGATGTTAGGTTGCGTTAGGTTAGAATATACAATGTTATAGACGTATATAATGTCCCCATCGAGAAGCAGGCGACGACACGCCAGGAATGTTGCAAAATATTACATCAAAGATGTTATGTTGCCTTACGTTAGGATATATAACTTTATAGACGTATATAATGTTCCCACCGAAAAGTAGGAGCCGACACGCCAGGAATGTTGTAAAATATTACATCCGAGATGTTAGGTTGCCTTAGGTTAGGATATACAACGTTATAGACGTATATAATTTTCCCACCGAGATGTAGGGACCGACATGCCAGGAATGTTGTAAAATATTACATCCCAGATGTTAGGTTGCCTTCGGTTAGGATATATATCGCTATAGACGCATATGATGTTCCCACCGAGAAGTACGGGCCGACACGTCAGGAATGTTGTCAAATATTACATCCGAGATGTTAGGTTGCCTTAGGTTAGGATATACAACGTTATAGATTTATATAATGTCCCCATCGAGAAGTAGGCGACGACACGCCAGGAATGTTGTAAAACATTACATCCGAGATGTTAGGTTGCCTTAGGCTAGGATATATATCGTTATAGATGTATACAATGTTTCCACCGAGAAGTAGGGACCGATATGCCAGGAATGTTGTAAAATATTACATCCGAGATGTTAGGTTGCCTTAGGTTAGGATATATAACGTTATAGACGTATATAATCTCCCCATCCAGAAGTAGGCGACGACACGCCAGGAATATTACATCCCTGATGTTAGGTTGCGTTAGGTTAGGATACACATCGTTATAGACGTATATAATGTTCCCATCGAGAAGTAGGCGACGACACGCCAGGAATGTTGTAAAATATTACATAGGAGATGTTAGGTTACCTTAGGCTAGGATATATATCGTTATACACGTATACAATGTTTTCACCGAGAAGTAGGGACCGATATGCCAGGAATGTTGTAAAATATTACATTCGACATGTTAGCTAGCCTTAGGCTAGGATATACAACGTTATAGACGTATATAATGTTCCCACCGAGAAGTACGGGCGTACACGCCAGGAACTTTGCCAACTATTACATCCGAGATGTTAGGTTGCTTTAGGTTAGGATATATAACGTTATAGACGTATATAATGTCCCCATCCAGAAGTAGGCGACGACACGCCAGGAATATTACATCCCTGATGTTAGGTTGCGTTAGGTTAGGATACACAACGTTATAGACGTATATAATGTTCCCATCGAGAAGCAGGTGACGACACGCCAGAATGTTGTAAAATATTACATCCGAGATGTTAGGTTGCCTTAGGCTAGGATATATATCGTTGTAGACGTATACAATGTTTCCACCGAGAAGTAGGGACCGATATGCCAGGAATGTTGTAAAATATTCCATCCGAGATGTTAGGTTGCCTTGGGTTAGGATATACAATGTTATAGATGTATATAATGTCCCCATCGAGAAGTAGGCGACGACACGCCAGGAATGTTGTAAAATATTACATTCGACATGTTAGGTTGCCTTAGGCTAGGATATATAACGTTATAGACGTATATAATGTTCCCTTCGAGAAGCAAGCGACGACAGGCCAGAATGTTCTAAAATATTACATTCGACATGTTAGGTTGCCTTAGGCTAGGATATGTAACGTTATAGACGAATATAATATTCCCACCGAGAAATAGGGTCCGACGCGTCAGGAATGTTGTAAAATATCACATGCGAGATGTTAGGTTACCTTAGGCTAGGACATATATCGTTATAGACGTATACAATGTTCCCACCGAGAAGTAGGGACCGACGCGTCAGGAATGTTGTAAAATAAATCAACCCAGATGTTAGGTTGCGTTAGGTTGGGATATACAACGTTATAGACGTATATAATGTCCCCTTCAAGAAGCAGGCGACGACACGCCAGATTGTTGTAAAATATTACATTCGACATGTTAGGATGCCTTAGGCTAGGATATATAACGTTATAGACGTATATAATATTCCCACCGAGAAATAGGGGCCGACGCGTCAGGAATGTTGTAAAATATTACACCCGAGATGTTAGGTTCCCTTAGGTTAGGATATACAACGTTATAGACGTATAGAATGTTCCCACCGAGATGTAGGGACCGACATGCCAGTAGTGTTGTAAAATAATACATCCGAATGTTAGGTTGCCTTAGGCTAGGATATATATCGTTATAGACGTATACAATGTTTCCACCGAGACGTAGGGACTGATATGCCAGGAATGTTGTAAAATATTACATCCGAGTTGTTAGGTTGCCTTAGCTTAGGATATACAACGTTATAGATGTATATAATGTCCCCATTGAGAACCTGGCGACGACACGCCAGGAATGTTGTAAAATATTACATTCGGCATGTTATCTTGCCTTAGGCTAGGATATATAACGTTATAGACGTATACAATGTTTCCACCGAGAAGTAGGGACCGATATGCCAGGAATGTTGTAAAATATTAGATCCGAGATGTTAGGTTGCCTTAGGTTATGATATATAACGTTATAGACGTATATAATGTTCCCACCGAAAAATAGGGGCCGACGCGTTAGGAATGTTGTACAATATTACATTCGACACGTTAGGTGGCCTTAGGCTAGGATATATAACGTTATAGACGTATATAATGTTCCCACCGAGAAGTACGGGCGGACACGACAGGAATGTTGTCAACTATTACATCCGAGATGTTAGGTTGCCTTAGGTTAGGATATATAACGTTATAGACGTATATAATGTCCGCATCCAGAAGTAGGCGACGACACGCCAGGAATATTACATCCCAGATGTTAGGTTGCGTTAGGTTAGGATACACAACGTTATAGACGTATATAATGTTCCCATCGAGAAGCAGGCGACGACACGCCAGGAATGTTGTAAAATATTGCATTCGACATGGTAGGTCGCCTTAGGCCAGGATATATAACGTTATAGACGTATATAATGTTCCCACCGAAAAATAGGGGCCGACGCGTCAGGAATGTTGTAAAATATTACACCGGAGATGTTATGTTCCCTTAGGTTAGGATATACAACGTTATAGACGTATAGTATGTTCCCACCGAGATGTAGGGACCGACATGCCAGGAATGTTGTAAAATATTACATCCGAGATGTTAGGTTGCCTTAGGTTAGGATATATAATGTTATAGACGTATATAATGTCCCCATCCAGAAGTAGGCGACGACACGCCAGGAATATTACATCCCAGATGTTAGGTTGCGTTAGGTTAGGATACACAACGTTATAGACGTATATAATGTTCCCATCGAGAAGCAGGCGACGACACGCCAGGAATGATGTAAAATATTACATTCGATATGTTAGGTCGCCTTAGGCTAGGATATATAACGTTGTAGACGTATACAATGTTCCCACCGAGAAGTACGGGCCTACACGCCAGGAATGTTGTCAACTATTACATCCGCGGTGTTAGGTTGCCTTGGGTCAGGATATATATCGTTATAGACGTATATAATGTTACCACCGAGACGTAGGCACCGACATGCAAGGAATGTTGTACAATATTACATCCCAAATGTTAGGTTGCGTTAGGTTAGGATATACAACGTTATAGACGTTTATAATCTCCCCATCGAGAAGCCGACGACGAAACGCCAGAATGTTGTAAAATATTACATCCGAGATGTTAGGTTGCCTTAGGTTAGGATATACAATGTTATAGATGTATATAATGTCCCTATCGAGAAGTAGGCGACGACACGCCAGGAATATTACATCCCAGATGTAAGGTTGCGTTAGGTTAGGATATCCAACGTTATAGAAGTATATAATCTCCCCATCGAGAAGCAGGCGACGAAACGCCAGAATGTTGTACAATATTACATCCGAGATGTTAGGTTGCCTTAGGTTATGATATATGACGTTATAGACGTATATAATATTCCCACCGAGAAGTAGGGATCGACATGCCAGGAATGTTGTAAAATATTACATCCGAGATGTTAGGTTCCCTTACGTTTGGATATATATCGTTATAGACGCATACAATGTCCCCACCGATACGTACGGGACGACACGAACTGGATTCTGTAAAACATTACCAGCGAGAGGCTAGATGGGTTAGGTTAGGTTATATTACGTTGTAGACGTATATAACGTTCCCACCGAGACGTATTGACCGACATGCCAGTAATGTTGTAAAATTATACATCCCAGAAGTTAGGTTGCGTTAGGTTGGGATATACAACGTTATAGACGTATATAATGTTCCCACCGAGAAATAGGGGCCGACGCGTCAGGAATGTTGTAAAATATTACGGTATTGAGGTTAGTTTCCCTTAGGTTAGAATATACAACGTTATAGGTGTATATAATGTCCCCATCGAGAAGTAGGCGACGACACGCCAGGAAATGTTGTTAAATATTACATTCGACATGTTAGGCTGCCTTAGTCTAGGATATATAAGGTTATAGACGTATATAAAGTTACCACTGAGACGTAGGGACGGACATGCCAGGAATGATGTAAAATATTACATACCAGATGTTAGGTTGCGTTAGGTTAGGATATACAACGTTATAGATGTATATAATGTCCCCATCGAGAAGTAGGCGACGACACGCCAGGAATGATGTAAAATATTACATTCGATATGTTAGATCGCCTTATGCTAGGATATATAACGTTATAGACGTATACAATGTTCCCACCGAGAAGTACGGGAATACACGCCAGGAATGTTGTCAACTATTACATCCGAGGTGTTAGGTTCCCTTAGGTTTGGATATATATCGTTATAGACGTATATAATGTTCCTACCGAGACTTGGGGACCGACATGCCAGGAATCTTGTAAAATATTACATCCCAGATGTTAGGTTGCTTTAGGTTAGGATATACAACGTTATAGACGTATATAATGTCCCCATCGAGAAGCAGGCGACGACACGCCAGGAATGTTGTAAAATATGACATTCGACATGTTATGTGGCCTTAGGCTAGGATATATAACGTTATAGGCGTATATAATGTTCCCACCGAGGAGTTCGGGCGGACACGCCATGAATGTTGTCAACTATTACATCCGAGATGTTAGGTTGCCTTAGGTTAGGATATATAACGTTATAGACGTATATAATATCCCCATCCAGAAGTAGGCGACGACACGCCAGGAATATTACATCCCTGATGTTAGGTTGCGTTAGGTTAGGATACACAACGTTATAGACGTATACAATGTTCCCATCGAGAAGCAGGAGACGACACGCCAGAATGTTGTAAAATATTACATCCGAGATGTTAGGTTGCCTTAGGCTAGGATATATATCGTTATAGACGTATACAATGTTTCCACCGAGAAGTAGGGACCGATATGCCAGGAATGTTGTAAAATATTCCATCCGAGATGTTAGGTTGCCTTGGGTTAGGATATACAATGTTATAGATGTATATAATATCCCCATCGAGAAGTAGGCGACGACACGCCAGGAATGTTGTAAAATATTACATTCGACATGTTAGGTTGCCTTAGGCTAGGATATATAACGTTATAGACGTATATAATGTTTCCACCGAAAAATAGGGGCCGACGCGTCGGGAATGTTGTAAAATATTACACCCGAGATGTTAGGTTCCCTTAGGTTAGGATATACAACGTTATAGATGTATATAATGACCACATCCAGAAGTAGGCGACGACACGCCAGGAATGTTGTAAAATATTACATCCCAGATGTTAAGTTGCATTAGGTTAAGATATACAACATTATAGACGTATATAATTACCCCATCGAGAAGCAGGAGACGACACGCCAGGAATGTTGTAAAATATTACATTCGACATGTTAGGTCGCCTTAGGCTAGGATATATAACGTTCTAGACGTATATAATGTTCCCATCGAAAAATAGGGGCCGACGCGTCAGGAATGTTGTAAAATATTACATCCGAGGTGTTAGGTTGCCTTAGGTTAGGATATATGTCGTTATAGACGTATATAATGTTCCCACCGAGACGTAGGCACCGACATGCAAGGAATGTTGTAAAATATTACATCCCAAATGTTAGGTTGCCTTAGGTTAGGATATACAACGTTATAGACGTATATAATCTCCCCATCGAGAAGCAGGCGACGACACGCCAGAATGTTGTAAAATATTACATCCGAGATGTTAGGTTGCCTTAGGTTAGGATATACAATGTTATAGATGTATATAATGTCCCCATCGAGAAGTAGGCGACGACACGCCAGGAATGTTGTAAAATATTACATTCGACATGTTAGGTTGCCTTAGGCTAGGATATATAACGTTATCGACGTATATAATGTCCCCATCGAGAAGTAGGCGACGACACGCCAGGAATGTTGTAAAATATTACATTCGACATGTTAGGTTGCCTTAGACTAGGATATATAACGATATAGAAGTATATAATGTTCCCACCGAAAAATAGGGGCCGACGCGTCAGGAATGTTGTAAAATATTACATCCGAGGTGTTAGGTTGCCTTAGGTTAGGATATATATCGTTATAGACGTATATAATGTTCCCACCGAGACGTAGGCACCGACATGCAAGGAATGTTGAAAAATATTACATCCCAAATGTTAGGTTGCGTTAGGTTAGGACATACAACGTTATAGACGTATATAATCTCCCCATCGAGAAGCAGGCAACGACACGCCAGAATGTTGTAAAATATTACATCCGAGATGTTAGGTTGCCTTAGGTTACGATATACAATGTTATAGATGTATATAATGTCCCCATCGAGAAGTAGGCGACGACACGCCAGGAATGTTGTAAAATATTACATCCGAGATGTTAGGTTGCCTTAGGCTAGGATATATATCGTTATAGACATATACAATGTTTCCACCGAGAAGTAGGGACCGATATGCCAGGAATGTTGTAAAATATTAGATCCGAGATGTTAGGTTGCCTTAGGTTATGATATATAACGTTATAGACGTATATAATGTTCCCACCGAAAAATAGGGGCCGACGCGTTAGGAATGTTGTACAATATTACATTCGACACGTTAGGTGGCCTTAGGCTAGGATATATAACGTTATAGACGTATATAATGTTCCCACCGAGAAGTACGGGCGGACACGACAGGAATGTTGTCAACTATTACATCCGAGATGTTAGGTTGCCTTAGGTTAGGATATATAACGTTATAGACGTATATAATGTCCGCATCCAGAAGTAGGCGACGACACGCCAGGAATATTACATCCCAGATGTTAGGTTGCGTTAGGTTAGGATACACAACGTTATAGACGTATATAATGTTCCCATCGAGAAGCAGGCGACGACACGCCAGGAATGTTGTAAAATATTGCATTCGACATGGTAGGTCGCCTTAGGCTAGGATATATAACGTTATAGACGTATATAATGTTCCCACCGAAAAATAGGGGCCGACGCGTCAGGAATGTTGTAAAATATTACACCGGAGATGTTATGTTCCCTTAGGTTAGGATATACAACGTTATAGACGTATAGTATGTTCCCACCGAGATGTAGGGACCGACATGCCAGGAATGTTGTAAAATATTACATCCGAGATGTTAGGTTGCCTTAGGTTAGGATATATAATGTTATAGACGTATATAATGTCCCCATCCAGAAGTAGGCGACGACACGCCAGGAATATTACATCCCAGATGTTAGGTTGCGTTAGGTTAGGATACACAACGTTATAGACGTATATAATGTTCCCATCGAGAAGCAGGCGACGACACGCCAGGAATGATGTAAAATATTACATTCGATATGTTAGGTCGCCTTATGCTAGGATATATAACGTTATAGACGTATACAATGTTCCCACCGAGAAGTACGGGCCTACACGCCAGGAATGTTGTAAAATATTACACCCGAGATGTTAGGTTCCCTTTGGTTAGGATATACAACGTTATAGACGTATAGTATGTTCCCACCGAGATGTAGGGACCGACATGCCAGGAATGTTGTAAAATATTACATCCGAGATGTTAGGTTGCGTTAGGTTAGGATATACAACGTTATAGACGTATATAATCTCCCCATCGAGAAGCAGGCGACGGCACGCCAGAATGTTGTAAAATATTGCATCCGAGATGTTAGGTTGCCTTAGGTTAGGATATACAGTGTTATAGATGTATATAATGTCCCCATTGAGATGTAGGCGACGACACGCCAGGAATGTTGTAAAATATTACATCCGAGGCGTTAGGTTGCCTTAGGCTAGGATATATAACGTTATAGACGTATATAATGTTCCCACCGAGAAGTACGGGCGGACACGCCAGGAATGTTGTCAACTATTACATCCGAGATGTTAGGTTGCCTTAGGTTAGGATATATAACGTTATAGACGTATATAATGTCCCCATGCAGAAGTAGGCGACGACACGCCAGGAATATTACATCCCAGATGTTAGGTTGCGTTAGGTTAGGATACACAACGTTATAGACGTATATAATGTTCCCATCGAGAAGCAGGCGACGACACGCCAGGAATGATGTAAAATATTACATTCGATATGTTAGGTCGCCTTAGGCTAGGATATATAACGTTATAGATGTATACAACGTTCCCACCGAGAAGTACGGGCCTACACGCCAGGAATGTTGTCAACTATTACATCCGAGGTGTTAGGTTGCCTTAGGCTAGGATATATAACGTTATAGACGTATATAATATTCCCACCGAAAAATAGGGACCGACGCGTCAGGAATGCTGTAAAATATTACACCCGAGATGTCAGGTTCCCTTAGGTTAGGATATACAACGTTATGGATGTATATAATGACCCCATCCAGAAGTAGGCGACGACACGCCAGGAATGTTGTAAAATACTACATCCGAGATGTTAGGCTGCCTTAGGTTAGGATATACAAGATTATAGATGTATATAATGTCCCCATCGAGAAGTAGGCGACAACACGCCAGGCATGTTGTAAAATATTACATTCGCTATGTTAGGTTGCCTTAGACTAGGATATATAACGTTATAGACGTATATAATGTTCCCACCGAGAAGTACGGGCGGACACGCCAGGAATGTTGTCAACTATTACATCCGAGATGTTAGGTTGCCTTAGGTGAGGATATATAACGTTATAGACGTATATAATGTCCCCATCCAGAAGTAGGCGACGACACGCCAGGAATATTACATCCCAGATGTTAGGTTGCGTTAGGTTAGGATACACAACGTTATAGACGTATATAATGTTCCCATCGAGAAGCAGGCGACGACACGCCAGGAATGATGTAAAATATTACATTCGATATGTTAGGTCGCCTTAGGCTAGGATATATAACGTTATAGACGTATATAATGTTCCCACCGAAAAATAGGAGCCGACGCGCCAGGAATGTTGTAGAATATTACATCGAGATGTTAGGTTGCCTTAGGCTAGGATATATTACGTTATAGACGTATATAATGTTACCACCGAGAACTACGCGCCGACACGTCAGGAATGATGTAAAATATTACATTCGACATGTTAGGTCGCCTTAGGCTAGGATATATAACGTTATAGATGTATACAACTTTCCCACCGAGAAGTACGGGCCTACACGCCAGGAATGTTGTCAACTATTACATCCGAGGTGTTAGGTTGCCTTAGGCTAGGATATATAACGTTATAGACGTATATAATATTCCCACCGAAAAATAGGGACCGACGTGTCCGGAATGTTGTAAAATATTACAACCGAGATGTTAGGTTCCCTTAGGTTAGGATATACAACGTTATGGATGTATATAATGTTCCTACCGAGACTTGGGGACCGACACGCCAGAATGTTGTAAAATATTACTTCCGAGATGTTAGGTTGCCTTAGGTTAGGATATACAATGTTATAGATGTATATAATGTCCCCATCGAGAAGCAGGCGACGACACGCCAGGAATGTTGTAAAATATTACATTCGACATGTTATGCGGCCTTAGGCTAGGATATATAACGTTATAGACGTATATAATGTTCCCACCGAGAAGTACGGGTGGACACGCCAGGAATGTTGTCAACTATTACATCCGAGATGTTAGGTTGCCTTAGGTTAGGATATATAACCTTATAGACGTATATAATGTCCCCATCGAGAAGCACGCGACGACACTCCATGAATGTAATAAAATATTACATTCGACATGTTAGGTTGCCTTAGGCTAGGATATATATCGTTATAGACGTATACAATGTTCCCACCGAGAAGTAGGGACCGACATGCCAAGAATGTTGTAAAATATTACATCCGAGATGTTAGGTTGCCTTAGGTTAGGATATATAACGTTATAGACGTATATAATGTCCCCATGCAGAAGCAGGCGACGACACGCCAGGAATATTACATCCCAGATGTTAGGTTGCGTTAGGTTAGGATACACAACGTTATAGACGTATATAATGTTCCCATCGAGAAGCAGGCGACGACACGCCAGGAATGATGTAAAATATTACATTCGATATGTTAGGTCGCCTTAGGCTAGGATATATAACGTTATAGACGTATATAATGTTCCCACCGAAAAATAGGAGCCGACGCGCCAGGAATGTTGTAGAATATTACATCGAGATGTTAGGTTGCCTTAGGCTAGGATATATATCGTTATAGACGTATACAATGTTCCCACCGAGAAGTAGGGACCGACATGCCAAGAATGTTGTAAAATATTACATCCGAGATGTTAGGTTGCCTTAGGTTAGGATATATAACGTTATAGACGTATATAATGTCCCCATGCAGAAGCAGGCGACGACACGCCAGGAATATTACATCCCAGATGTTAGGTTGCGTTAGGTTAGGATACACAACGTTATAGACGTATATAATGTTCCCATCGAGAAGCAGGCGACGACACGCCAGGAATGATGTAAAATATTACATTCGATGTGTTAGGTCGCCTTAGGCTAGGATATATAACGTTATAGATGTATACAACGTACCCACCGAGAAGTACGGGCCTACACGCCAGGAATGTTGTCAACTATTACATCCGAGGTGTTAGGTTGCCTTAGGCTAGGATATATAACGTTATAGACGTATATAATATTCCCACCGAAAAATAGGGACCGACGCGTCAGGAATGCTGTAAAATATTACACCCGAGATGTCAGGTTCCCTTAGGTTAGGATATACAACGTTATGGATGTATATAATGACCCCATCCAGAAGTAGGCGACGACACGCCAGGAATGTTGTAAAATACTACATCCGAGATGTTAGGCTGCCTTAGGTTAGGATATACAAGATTATAGATGTATATAATGTCCCCATCGAGAAGTAGGCGACAACACGCCAGGCATGTTGTAAAATATTACATTCGCTATGTTAGGTTGCCTTAGACTAGGATATATAACGTTATAGACGTATATAATGTTCCCACCGAGAAGTACGGGCGGACACGCCAGGAATGTTGTCAACTATTACATCCGAGATGTTAGGTTGCCTTAGGTGAGGATATATAACGTTATAGACGTATATAATGTCCCCATCCAGAAGTGGGCGACGACACGCCAGGAATATTACATCCCAGATGTTAGGTTGCGTTAGGTTAGGATACACAACGTAATAGACGTATATAATGTTCCCATCGAGAAGCAGGCGACGACACGCCAGGAATGATGTAAAATATTACATTCGATATGTTAGGTCGCCTTAGGCTAGGATATATAACGTTATAGACGTATATAATGATCCCACCGAAAAATAGGAGCCGACGCGCCAGGAATGTTGTAGAATATTACATCGAGATGTTAGGTTGCCTTAGGCTAGGATATATTACGTTATAGACGTATATAATGTTACCACCGAGAACTACGCGCCGACACGTCAGGAATGATGTAAAATATTACATTCGACATGTTAGGTCGCCTTAGGCTAGGATATGTATCGCTATAGACATATATGATGTTCCCACCGAGAAGTACGGGTGGACACGCCAGGAATGTTGTCAACTATTACATCCGAGATGTTAGGTTGCCTTAGGTTAGGATATATAACGTTATAGACGTATATAATGTCCCCATGCAGAAGTAGGCGACGACACGCCAGGAATATTACATCCCAGATGTTAGGTTGCGTTAGGTTAGGATACACAACGTTATAGACGTATATAATGTTCCCATCGAGAAGCAGGCGACGACACGCCAGGAATGATGTAAAATATTACATTCGATATGTTAGGTCGCCTTAGGCTAGGATATATAACGTTATAGACGTATATAATGTTCCCACCGAAAAATAGGAGCCGACGCGCCAGGAATGTTGTAGAATATTACATCGAGATGTTAGGTTGCCTTAGGCTAGGATATATTACGTTATAGACGTATATAATGTTACCACCGAGAACTACGCGCCGACACGTCAGGAATGATGTAAAATATTACATTCGACATGTTAGGTCGCCTTAGGCTAGGATATGTATCGCTATAGACGTATATGATGTTCCCACCGAGAAGTACGGGTGGACACGCCAGGAATGTTGTCAACTATTACATCCGAGATGTTAGGTTGCCTTAGGTTAGGATATATAACGTTATAGACGTATATAATGTCCCCATCCAGAAGTAGGCGACGACACGCCAGGAATATTACATCCCAGATGTTAGGTTGCGTTAGGTTAGGATACACAACGTTATAGACGTATATAATGTTCCCATCGAGAAGCAGGCGACGACACGCCAGGAATGATGTAAAATATTACATTCGATATGTTAGGTCGCCTTAGGCTAGGATATATAACGTTATAGATGTATACAACGTTCCCACCGAGAAGTACGGGCCTACACGCCAGGAATGTTGTCAACTATTACATCCGAGGTGTTAGGTTGCCTTAGGCTAGGATATATAACGTTATAGACGTATATAATATTCCCACCGAAAAATAGGGACCGACGTGTCCGGAATGTTGTAAAATATTACAACCGAGATGTTAGGTTCCCTTAGGTTAGGATATACAACGTTATGGATGTATATAATGTTCCTACCGAGACTTGGGGACCGACACGCCAGAATGTTGTAAAATATTACATCCGAGATGTTAGGTTGCCTTAGGTTAGGATATACAATGTTATAGATGTATATAATGTCCCCATCGAGAAGCAGGCGACGACACGCCAGGAATGTTGTAAAATATTACATTCGACATGTTATGTGGCCTTAGGCTAGGATATATAACGTTATAGACGTATATAATGTTCCCACCGAGAAGTACGGGTGGACACGCCAGGAATGTTGTCAACTATTACATCCGAGATGTTAGGTTGCCTTAGGTTAGGATATATAACGTTATAGACGTATATAATGTCCCCATCGAGAAGCACGCGACGACACTCCATGAATGTAATAAAATATTACATTCGACATGTTAGGTTGCCTTAGGCTAGGATATATATCGTTATAGACGTATACAATGTTCCCACCGAGAAGTAGGGACCGACATGCCAAGAATGTTGTAAAATATTACATCCCAGATGTTAGGTTGCCTTAGGTTAGGATATACAACGTTATAGATGTATATAATGACCCTATCCAGAAGTAGGCGACGACACTCCAGGAATGTTGTAAAATATTACATCCCAGATGTTAGGTTGCGTTAGGTTAGGATATACAACGTTATAGATGTATATAATGACCCCATCCAGAAGTAGGCGACGACACGCCAGGAATGTTGTAAAATACTACATCCGAGATGTTAGGCTGCCTTAGGTTAGGATATACAAGATTATAGATGTATATAATGTGCCCATCGAGAAGTAGGCGATGACACGCCAGGAATGTTGTAAAATATTACATTCGACATGTTAGGTCGCCTTAGGCTAGGATATATAACGTTATAGACGTATATAATGTTCCCACCGAAAAATAGGGGCCGACGCGTCAGGGATGTTGTAAAATATTACATTCGACATATTAGGTGGCCTTAGGCTAGGATATATAACGTTATAGACGTATATAAGGTTCCCACCGAGAAGTACAGGCGGACACGCCAGGAATGTTGTCAACTATTACATCCGAGATGTTAGGTTGCCTTATGTTAGGATATATATCGGTATAGACGTATATAATGTTCCGACCGAGCCGTAGGCACCGACATGCAAGGAAGGTTGTAAAATATTACATCCCAAATGTTAGGTTGCGTTAGGTTAGGATATACAACGTTATAGACGTATATAATCTCCCCATCGAGAAGCAGGCGACGACACGCCAGAATGTTGTAAAATATTACATCCGAGATGTTAGGTTGCCTTAGGTTAGGATATACAATGTTATAGATGTATATAATGTCCCCATCGAGAAGCAGGCGGCGACACGCCAGGAATGTTGTAAAATATTACATTCGACAAGTTATGTGGCCTTAGGCTAGGATATATCACGTTATAGACGTATATAATGTTCCCACCGAGAAGTACGGGTGGACACGCCAGGAATGCTGTCAACTATTACATCCGAGATGTTAGGTTGCCTTAGGTTAGGATATATAACGTTATAGACGTATATAATGTCCCCATCCAGAAGTAGGCGACGACACGCCAGGAATATTACATCCCAGATGTTAGGTTGCGTTAGGTTAAGATACACAACGTTATAGACGTATATAATGTTCCCATCGAGAAGCAGGCGACGACACGCCAGGAAGGATGTACAATATTACATTCGATATGTTAGGTCGCCTTAGGCTAGGATATATACCGTTATAGACGTATACAATGTTCCCACCGAGAAGTACGGACCTACACGCCAGGAATGTTGTCAACTATTAAATCCGAGGTGTTAGGTTGCCTTAGGCTAGGATATATAACGTTATAGACGTATATAATATTCCCACCGAAAAATAGGGACCGACGCGTCAGGAATGTTGTAAAATATTACACCCGAGAGGTTACGTTGCCTTCGGTTAGGATATATATCGCTATAGACGTATATGATGTTCCCACCGAGAAGTACGGACCGACATGCCAGGAATGTTGTCAAATATTACATCCGAGATGTTAGGTTGCCTTAGGATAGGATATATAACGTTATAGACGTATATAATGTTCCCACCGAAAAATAGGGACCGACGCGTCAGGAATGTTGTAAAATATTACACCCGAGATGTTAGGTTCCCTTAGGTTAGGATATACAACGTTATAGACGTATAGTATGTTCCCACCGAGATGTAGGGACCGACATGCCAGGAATGTTGTAAAATATTACATCCGAGATGTTAGGCTGCCTTAGGTTAGGATATACAAAGTTATAGATGTATATAATGTCCCCATCCAGAAGTAGGCGACTACACGCCAGGAATGTTGTAAAATATTACATCCCAGATGTTAGGTCGCCTTAGGCTAGGATATATAACGTTATAGAAGTATATAATGTTTCCACCGAAAAATAGGGGCCGACGCGTCAGGAATGTTGTAAAATATTACACCCGAGATGTTAGGTTCCCTTAGGTTAGGATATGCAGCGTTATAGACGTATAGAATGTTCCCATCGAGACGTAGGCACCGACATGCCAGGAATGTTGTAAAATAATACATCGCAGATGTTAGGTTGCGTTAGGTTAGGATATACAACGTTATGGACGTATATAATGCACCCATCGAGAAGTAGGCGACGACACGCCAGGAATGTTGTAAAATATTACATTCGACATGTTATGTGGCCTTAGGCTAGGATATATAACGTTATAGACGTATATAATGTTCCCACGGAGAAGTACGGGCGGACACGCCAGGAATGTTGTCAACTATTACATCCGAGATGTTAGGTTGCCTTAGGTTAGGATATATAACGTTATAGACGTATATAATGTCCCCATCGAGAAGCAGGCGACGACACGCCAGGAATGTTGTAAAATATTACATCCGAGATGTTAGGTTACCTTAGGCTAGGATCTATAATGTTATAGACGTATATTATGTTCCCACCGAGAAATAGGGGCCGACGCGTCAGGAATGTTGTAAAATATTACATCCGAGATGTTATGTTGCCTTACGTTAGGACATATAACGTTATAGAAGTATATAATGTTCCCACCGAAAAATAGGAGCCGACGCGCCAGGAATGTTGTAAAATATTACATCCGAGAGGTTACGTTGCCTTCGGTTAGGATATATATCGCTATAGACGTATATGATGTTCCCACCGAGAAGTACGGACCGACATGCCAGGAATGTTGTCAAATATTACATCCGAGATGTTAGGTTGCCTTAGGATAGGATATATAACGTTATAGACGTATATAATGTTCCCACCGAAAAATAGGGACCGACGCGTCAGGAATGTTGTAAAATATTACACCCGAGATGTTAGGTTCCCTTAGGTTAGGATATACAACGTTATAGACGTATAGTATGTTCCCACCGAGATGTAGGGACCGACATGCCAGGAATGTTGTAAAATATTACATCCGAGATGTTAGGCTGCCTTAGGTTAGGATATACAAAGTTATAGATGTATATAATGTCCCCATCCAGAAGTAGGCGACTACACGCCAGGAATGTTGTAAAATATTACATCCCAGATGTTAGGTCGCCTTAGGCTAGGATATATAACGTTATAGAAGTATATAATGTTTCCACCGAAAAATAGGGGCCGACGCGTCAGGAATGTTGTAAAATATTACACCCGAGATGTTAGGTTCCCTTAGGTTAGGATATGCAGCGTTATAGACGTATAGAATGTTCCCATCGAGACGTAGGCACCGACATGCCAGGAATGTTGTAAAATAATACATCGCAGATGTTAGGTTGCGTTAGGTTAGGATATACAACGTTATGGACGTATATAATGCACCCATCGAGAAGTAGGCGACGACACGCCAGGAATGTTGTAAAATATTACATTCGACATGTTATGTGGCCTTAGGCTAGGATATATAACGTTATAGACGTATATAATGTTCCCACGGAGAAGTACGGGCGGACACGCCAGCAATGTTGTCAACTATTACATCCGAGATGTTAGGTTGCCTTAGGTTAGGATATATAACGTTATAGACGTATATAATCTCCCCATCCAGAAGTAGGCGACGACACGCCAGGAATATTACATCCCAGATGTTAGGTTGCGTTAGGTTAGGATACACAACGTTATAGACGTATATAATGTTCCCATCGAGAAGCAGGCGACGACTCGCCAGGAATGATGTAAAATATTATATTCGACATGTTAGGTCGCCTTAGGCTAGGATATATAACGTTATAGACGTATATAATGTTCCCACCGAGCTGTAGGGACCGACATGCCAGGAATGTTGTAAAATATTACATCCGAGATGTTAGGTTGCGTTAGGTTAGGATACACAACGTTATAGACGTATATAATGTCCCTATCGAGAAGTAGGCGACGACACGCCAGGAATGTTGTAAAATATTACATTCGGCATGTTAGGTTGCCTTAGGCTAGGATACATAACGTTATAGACGAAGATATTGTTACCACCGAGAACTACGGGCCGACACGCCAGGAATGATGTAAAATATTACATTCGACATGTTAGGCCGCCTTAGGCTAGGATATATAACGTTATAGACGTATGTAATATTACCACCGAGACGTAGGGACCGACATGCCAGGAATGTTGTAAAATATTACATCCCAGAAGTTAGGTTGCGTTAGGTTAGGATATACAACGATATAGACGTATATAATGTCCCCATCGAGAAGCAGGCGACGACACGCCAGGAATGTTGTAAAATATTACATCCGAGATGTTAGGTTACCTTAGGCTAGGATCTATAATGTTATAGACGTATATTATGTTCCCACCGAGAAATAGGGGCCGACGCGTCAGGAATGTTGTAAAATATTACATCCGAGATGTTATGTTGCCTTACGTTAGGACATATAACGTTATAGACGTATATAATGTTCCCACCGAAAAATAGGAGCCGACGCGCCAGGAATGTTGTAAAATATTACATCCGAGAGGTTACGTTGCCTTCGGTTAGGATATATATCGCTATAGACGTATATGATGTTCCCACCGAGAAGTACGGACCGACATGCCAGGAATGTTGGCAAATTTTACATCCGAGATGTTAGGTTGCCTTAGGATAGGATATATAACGTTATAGACGTATATAATGTTCCCACCGAAAAATAGGGACCGACGCGTCAGGAATGTTGTAAAATATTACACCCGAGATGTTAGGTTCCCTTAGGTTAGGATATGCAACGTTATAGACGTATAGTATGTTCCCACCGAGATGTAGGGACCGACATGCCAGGAATGTTGTAAAATATTACATCCGAGATGTTAGGCTGCCTTAGGTTAGGATATACAAAGTTATAGATGTATATAATGTCCCCATCCAGAAGTAGGCGACTACACGACAGGAGTGTTGTAAAATATTACATTCGACATGTCAGGTTGCCTTAGACTAGGATATATAACGTTATAGACGTATATAATGTTCCCACCGGAAAATAGGGGCCGACGCGTCAGGAATGTTGTAAAATATTACATTCGACATGTTAGGTGGCCTTAGGCTAGGATATATAACGTTATAGACGTATATAATGTTCCCCCCGAGACGTAGGCACCGACATGCAAGGAATGTTGTAAAATATTACAACCGAGATGTTAGGTTGCGTTAGGTTAGGATATACAACGTTATAGACGTATATAATGTCCCCATCGAGAAGCAGGCGACAACACGCCAGGAATGTTATCAACTATTACATCCGAGATGTTAGGTTGCCTTAGGTTAGGGTATACAACGTTATGGACGTATATAATGTCCCCATCGGGAAGTAGGGGCCGTCACGCCAGGAATGTTGTAAAATATTAATGTAGAGATGTTAGGTTGCCTTAGGTTATGATATATAACGTTATAGACATATATAATGTTCCCAGCGAGAAATAGGCGACGACACGCCAGGAATGTTGTAAAATATTACATCCCAGATGTTAGGTCTCCTTAGGCTAGGATATATAACGTTATAGAAGTATATAATGTTCCCACCGAAAAATAGGGGCCGACGCGTCAGGAATGTTGTAAAATATTACACCCGAAATGTTAGGTTCCCTTAGGTTAGGATATGCAGCGTTATAGACGTATAGAATGTTCCCATCGAGACGTAGGCACCAACATGCCAGGAATGTTGTAAAATAATACATCGCAGATGTTAGGTTGCGTTGGGTTAGGATATACAACGTTATGGACGTATATAATGCACCCATCGAGAAGTAGGCGACGACACGCCAGGAATGTTGTAAAATATTACATTCGACATGTTATGTGGCCTTAGGCTAGTATATATAACGTTATAGACGTATATAATGTTCCCACGGAGAAGTACGGGCGGACACGCCAGGAATGTTGTCAACTATTACATCCGAGATGTTAGGTTGCCTTAGGTTAGGATATATAACGTTATAGACGTATATAATCTCCCCATCCAGAAGTAGGCGACGACACGCCAGGAATATTACATCCCAGATGTTAGGTTGCGTTAGGTTAGGATACACAACGTTATAGACGTATATAATGTTCCCATCGAGAAGCAGGCGACGACACGCCAGGAATGATGTAAAATATTATATTCGACATGTTAGGTCGCCTTAGGCTAGGATATATAACGTTATAGACGTATATAATGTTCCCACCGAGATGTAGGGACCGACATGCCAGGAATGTTGTAGAACATTACATCCGAGATGTTAGGTTGCGTTAGGTTAGGATATACAACGTTATAGACGTATATAATGTCCCCATCGAGAAGCAGGCGACGACACGCCAGGAATGTTATCAACTATTACATCCGAGATGTTAGGTTGCCTTAGGTTAGGGTATACAACGTTATGGACGTATATAATGTCCCCATCGGGAAGTAGGGGCCGTCACGCCAGGAATGTTGTAAAATATTAATGTAGAGATGTTAGGTTGCCTTAGGTTATGATATATAACGTTATAGACACATATAATGTTCCCAGCGAGAAATAGGCGACGACACGCCAGGAATGTTGTAAAATATTACATCCCAGATGTTAGGTCGCCTTAGGCTAGGATATATAACGTTATAGAAGTATATAATGTTCCCACCGAAAAATAGGGGCCGACGCGTCAGGAATGTTGTAAAATATTACACCCGAGATGTTAGGTTCCCTTAGGTTAGGATATGCAGCGTTATAGACGTATAGAATGTTCCCATCGAGACGTAGGCACCGACATGCCAGGAATGTTGTAAAATAATACATCGCAGATGTTAGGTTGCGTTAGGTTAGGATATACAACGTTATGGACGTATATAATGCACCCATCGAGAAGTAGGCGACGACACGCCAGGAATGTTGTAAAATATTACATTCGACATGTTATGTGGCCTTAGGCTAGGATATATAACGTTATAGACGTATATAATGTTCCCACGGAGAAGTACGGGCGGACACGCCAGGAATGTTGTCAACTATTACATCCGAGATGTTAGGTTGCCTTAGGCTAGGATATATAACGTTATAGACGTATATAATGTTCCCACGGAGAAGTACGGGCGGACACGCCAGGAATGTTGTCAACTATTACATCCGAGATGTTAGGTTGCCTTAGGTTAGGATATATAACGTTATAGACGTATATAATCTCCCCATCCAGAAGTAGGCGACGACACGCCAGGAATATTACATCCCAGATGTTAGGTTGCGTTAGGTTAGGATACACAACGTTATAGACGTATATAATGTCCCCATCGAGAAGTAGGCGACGACACGCCAGGAATGTTGTAAAATATTACATTCGGCATGTTAGGTTGCCTTAGGCTAGGATACATAACGTTATAGACGAAGATATTGTTACCACCGATAACTACGGGCCGACACGCCAGGAATGATGTAAAATATTACATTCGACATGTTAGGCCGCCTTAGGCTAGGATATATAACGTTATAGACGTATGTAATATTACCACCGAGACGTAGGGACCGACATGCCAGGAATGTTGTAAAATATTACATCCCAGAAGTTAGGTTGCGTTAGGTTAGGATATACAACGATATAGACGTATATAATGTCCCCATCGAGAAGCAGGCGACGACACGCCAGGAATGTTGTAAAATATTACATCCGAGATGTTAGGTTACCTTAGGCTAGGATCTATAATGTTATAGACGTATATTATGTTCCCACCGAGAAATAGGGGCCGACGCGTCAGGAATGTTGTAAAATATTACACCCGAGATGTTAGGTTCCCTTAGGTTAGGATATACAACGTTATAGACGTATAGTATGTTCCCACCGAGATGTAGGGACCGACATGCCAGGAATGTTGTAAAATATTACATCCGAGATGTTAGGCTGCCTTAGGTTAGGATATACAAAGTTATAGATGTATATAATGTCCCCATCCAGAAGTAGGCGACTACACGACAGGAGTGTTGTAAAATATTACATTCGACATGTCAGGTTGCCTTAGACTAGGATATATAACGTTATAGACGTATATAATGTTCCCACCGGAAAATAGGGGCCGACGCGTCAGGAATGTTGTAAAATATTACATTCGACATGTTAGGTGGCCTTAGGCTAGGATATATAACGTTATAGACGTATATAATGTTCCCCCCGAGACGTAGGCACCGACATGCAAGGAATGTTGTAAAATATTACAACCGAGATGTTAGGTTGCGTTAGGTTAGGATATACAACGTTATAGACGTATATAATGTCCCCATCGAGAAGCAGGCGACGACACGCCAGGAATGTTGTAAAATATTACATCCCAGATGTTAGGTCGCCTTAGGCTAGGATATATAACGTTATAGAAGTATATAATGTTCCCACCGAAAAATAGGGGCCGACGCGTCAGGAATGTTGTAAAATATTAATGTAGAGATGTTAGGTTCCCTTAGGTTAGGATATGCAGCGTTATAGACGTATAGAATGTTCCCATCGAGACGTAGGCACCGACATGCCAGGAATGTTGTAAAATAATACATCGCAGATGTTAGGTTGCGTTAGGTTAGGATATACAACGTTATGGACGTATATAATGCACCCATCGAGAAGTAGGCGACGACACGCCAGGAATGTTGTAAAATATTACATTCGACATGTTATGTGGCCTTAGGCTAGGATATATAACGTTATAGACGTATATAATGTTCCCACGGAGAAGTACGGGCGGACACGCCAGGAATGTTGTCAACTATTACATCCGAGATGTTAGGTTGCCTTAGGTTAGGATATATAACGTTATAGACGTATATAATCTCCCCATCCAGAAGTAGGCGACGACATGCCAGGAATATTACATCCCAGATGTTAGGTTGCGTTAGGTTAGGATACACAACGTTATAGACGTATATAATGTTCCCATCGAGAAGCAGGCGACGACACGCCAGGAATGATGTAAAATATTATATTCGACATGTTAGGTCGCCTTAGGCTAGGATATATAACGTTATAGACGTATATAATGTTCCCACCGAGATGTAGGGACCGACATGCCAGGAATGTTGTAGAATATTACATCCGAGATGTTAGGTTGCGTTAGGTTAGGATATACAACGTTATAGACGTATATAATGTCCCCATCGAGAAGCAGGCGACGACACGCCAGGAATGTTATCAACTATTACATCCGAGATGTTAGGTTGCCTTAGGTTAGGGTATACAACGTTATGGACGTATATAATGTCCCCATCGGGAAGTAGGGGCCGTCACGCCAGGAATGTTGTAAAATATTAATGTAGAGATGTTAGGTTGCCTTAGGTTATGATATATAACGTTATAGACACATATAATGTTCCCAGCGAGAAATAGGCGACGACACGCCAGGAATGTTGTAAAATATTACATCCCAGATGTTAGGTCGCCTTAGGCTAGGATATATAACGTTATAGAAGTATATAATGTTCCCACCGAAAAATAGGGGCCGACGCGTCAGGAATGTTGTAAAATATTACACCCGAGATGTTAGGTTCCCTTAGGTTAGGATATGCAGCGTTATAGACGTATAGAATGTTCCCATCGAGACGTAGGCACCGACATGCCAGGAATGTTGTAAAATAATACATCGCAGATGTTAGGTTGCGTTAGGTTAGGATATACAACGTTATGGACGTATATAATGCACCCATCGAGAAGTAGGCGACGACACGCCAGGAATGTTGTAAAATATTACATTCGACATGTTATGTGGCCTTAGGCTAGGATATATAACGTTATAGACGTATATAATGTTCCCACGGAGAAGTACGGGCGGACACGCCAGGAATGTTGTCAACTATTACATCCGAGATGTTAGGCTGCCTTAGGTTAGGATATATAACGTTATAGACGTATATAATCTCCCCATCCAGAAGTAGGCGACGACACGCCAGGAATATTACATCCCAGATGTTAGGTTGCGTTAGGTTAGGATACACAACGTTATAGACGTATATAATGTCCCCATCGAGAAGTAGGCGACGACACGCCAGGAATGTTGTAAAATATTACATTCGGCATGTTAGGTTGCCTTAGGCTAGGATACATAACGTTATAGACGAAGATATTGTTACCACCGATAACTACGGGCCGACACGCCAGGAATGATGTAAAATATTACATTCGACATGTTAGGCCGCCTTAGGCTAGGATATATAACGTTATAGACGTATGTAATATTACCACCGAGACGTAGGGACCGACATGCCAGGAATGTTGTAAAATATTACATCCCAGAAGTTAGGTTGCGTTAGGTTAGGATATACAACGATATAGACGTATATAATGTCCCCATCGAGAAGCAGGCGACGACACGCCAGGAATGTTGTAAAATATTACATCCGAGATGTTAGGTTACCTTAGGCTAGGATCTATAATGTTATAGACGTATATTATGTTCCCACCGAGAAATAGGGGCCGACGCGTCAGGAATGTTGTAAAATATTACATCCGAGATGTTATGTTGCCTTACGTTAGGACATATAACGTTATAGACGTATATAATGTTCCCACCGAAAAATAGGAGCCGACGCGCCAGGAATGTTGTAAAATATTACATCCGAGAGGTTACGTTGCCTTCGGTTAGGATATATATCGCTATAGACGTATATGATGTTCCCACCGAGAAGTACGGACCGACATGCCAGGAATGTTGGCAAATTTTACATCCGAGATGTTAGGTTGCCTTAGGATAGGATATATAACGTTATAGACGTATATAATGTTCCCACCGAAAAATAGGGACCGACGCGTCAGGAATGTTGTAAAATATTACACCCGAGATGTTAGGTTCCCTTAGGTTAGGATATGCAACGTTATAGACGTATAGTATGTTCCCACCGAGATGTAGGGACCGACATGCCAGGAATGTTGTAAAATATTACATCCGAGATGTTAGGCTGCCTTAGGTTAGGATATACAAAGTTATAGATGTATATAATGTCCCCATCCAGAAGTAGGCGACTACACGACAGGAGTGTTGTAAAATATTACATTCGACATGTCAGGTTGCCTTAGACTAGGATATATAACGTTATAGACGTATATAATGTTCCCACCGGAAAATAGGGGCCGACGCGTCAGGAATGTTGTAAAATATTACATTCGACATGTTAGGTGGCCTTAGGCTAGGATATATAACGTTATAGACGTATATAATGTTCCCCCCGAGACGTAGGCACCGACATGCAAGGAATGTTGTAAAATATTACAACCGAGATGTTAGGTTGCGTTAGGTTAGGATATACAACGTTATAGACGTATATAATGTCCCCATCGAGAAGCAGGCGACAACACGCCAGGAATGTTATCAACTATTACATCCGAGATGTTAGGTTGCCTTAGGTTAGGGTATACAACGTTATGGACGTATATAATGTCCCCATCGGGAAGTAGGGGCCGTCACGCCAGGAATGTTGTAAAATATTAATGTAGAGATGTTAGGTTGCCTTAGGTTATGATATATAACGTTATAGACATATATAATGTTCCCAGCGAGAAATAGGCGACGACACGCCAGGAATGTTGTAAAATATTACATCCCAGATGTTAGGTCTCCTTAGGCTAGGATATATAACGTTATAGAAGTATATAATGTTCCCACCGAAAAATAGGGGCCGACGCGTCAGGAATGTTGTAAAATATTACACCCGAAATGTTAGGTTCCCTTAGGTTAGGATATGCAGCGTTATAGACGTATAGAATGTTCCCATCGAGACGTAGGCACCAACATGCCAGGAATGTTGTAAAATAATACATCGCAGATGTTAGGTTGCGTTGGGTTAGGATATACAACGTTATGGACGTATATAATGCACCCATCGAGAAGTAGGCGACGACACGCCAGGAATGTTGTAAAATATTACATTCGACATGTTATGTGGCCTTAGGCTAGTATATATAACGTTATAGACGTATATAATGTTCCCACGGAGAAGTACGGGCGGACACGCCAGGAATGTTGTCAACTATTACATCCGAGATGTTAGGTTGCCTTAGGTTAGGATATATAACGTTATAGACGTATATAATCTCCCCATCCAGAAGTAGGCGACGACACGCCAGGAATATTACATCCCAGATGTTAGGTTGCGTTAGGTTAGGATACACAACGTTATAGACGTATATAATGTTCCCATCGAGAAGCAGGCGACGACACGCCAGGAATGATGTAAAATATTATATTCGACATGTTAGGTCGCCTTAGGCTAGGATATATAACGTTATAGACGTATATAATGTTCCCACCGAGATGTAGGGACCGACATGCCAGGAATGTTGTAGAACATTACATCCGAGATGTTAGGTTGCGTTAGGTTAGGATATACAACGTTATAGACGTATATAATGTCCCCATCGAGAAGCAGGCGACGACACGCCAGGAATGTTATCAACTATTACATCCGAGATGTTAGGTTGCCTTAGGTTAGGGTATACAACGTTATGGACGTATATAATGTCCCCATCGGGAAGTAGGGGCCGTCACGCCAGGAATGTTGTAAAATATTAATGTAGAGATGTTAGGTTGCCTTAGGTTATGATATATAACGTTATAGACACATATAATGTTCCCAGCGAGAAATAGGCGACGACACGCCAGGAATGTTGTAAAATATTACATCCCAGATGTTAGGTCGCCTTAGGCTAGGATATATAACGTTATAGAAGTATATAATGTTCCCACCGAAAAATAGGGGCCGACGCGTCAGGAATGTTGTAAAATATTACACCCGAGATGTTAGGTTCCCTTAGGTTAGGATATGCAGCGTTATAGACGTATAGAATGTTCCCATCGAGACGTAGGCACCGACATGCCAGGAATGTTGTAAAATAATACATCGCAGATGTTAGGTTGCGTTAGGTTAGGATATACAACGTTATGGACGTATATAATGCACCCATCGAGAAGTAGGCGACGACACGCCAGGAATGTTGTAAAATATTACATTCGACATGCTATGTGGCCTTAGGCTAGGATATATAACGTTATAGACGTATATAATGTTCCCACGGAGAAGTACGGGCGGACACGCCAGGAATGTTGTCAACTATTACATCCGAGATGTTAGGTTGCCTTAGGCTAGGATATATAACGTTATAGACGTATATAATGTTCCCACGGAGAAGTACGGGCGGACACGCCAGGAATGTTGTCAACTATTACATCCGAGATGTTAGGTTGCCTTAGGTTAGGATATATAACGTTATAGACGTATATAATCTCCCCATCCAGAAGTAGGCGACGACACGCCAGGAATATTACATCCCAGATGTTAGGTTGCGTTAGGTTAGGATACACAACGTTATAGACGTATATAATGTCCCCATCGAGAAGTAGGCGACGACACGCCAGGAATGTTGTAAAATATTACATTCGGCATGTTAGGTTGCCTTAGGCTAGGATACATAACGTTATAGACGAAGATATTGTTACCACCGATAACTACGGGCCGACACGCCAGGAATGATGTAAAATATTACATTCGACATGTTAGGCCGCCTTAGGCTAGGATATATAACGTTATAGACGTATGTAATATTACCACCGAGACGTAGGGACCGACATGCCAGGAATGTTGTAAAATATTACATCCCAGAAGTTAGGTTGCGTTAGGTTAGGATATACAACGATATAGACGTATATAATGTCCCCATCGAGAAGCAGGCGACGACACGCCAGGAATGTTGTAAAATATTACATCCGAGATGTTAGGTTACCTTAGGCTAGGATCTATAATGTTATAGACGTATATTATGTTCCCACCGAGAAATAGGGGCCGACGCGTCAGGAATGTTGTAAAATATTACACCCGAGATGTTAGGTTCCCTTAGGTTAGGATATACAACGTTATAGACGTATAGTATGTTCCCACCGAGATGTAGGGACCGACATGCCAGGAATGTTGTAAAATATTACATCCGAGATGTTAGGCTGCCTTAGGTTAGGATATACAAAGTTATAGATGTATATAATGTCCCCATCCAGAAGTAGGCGACTACACGACAGGAGTGTTGTAAAATATTACATTCGACATGTCAGGTTGCCTTAGACTAGGATATATAACGTTATAGACGTATATAATGTTCCCACCGGAAAATAGGGGCCGACGCGTCAGGAATGTTGTAAAATATTACATTCGACATGTTAGGTGGCCTTAGGCTAGGATATATAACGTTATAGACGTATATAATGTTCCCCCCGAGACGTAGGCACCGACATGCAAGGAATGTTGTAAAATATTACAACCGAGATGTTAGGTTGCGTTAGGTTAGGATATACAACGTTATAGACGTATATAATGTCCCCATCGAGAAGCAGGCGACGACACGCCAGGAATGTTGTAAAATATTACATCCCAGATGTTAGGTCGCCTTAGGCTAGGATATATAACGTTATAGAAGTATATAATGTTCCCACCGAAAAATAGGGGCCGACGCGTCAGGAATGTTGTAAAATATTAATGTAGAGATGTTAGGTTCCCTTAGGTTAGGATATGCAGCGTTATAGACGTATAGAATGTTCCCATCGAGACGTAGGCACCGACATGCCAGGAATGTTGTAAAATAATACATCGCAGATGTTAGGTTGCGTTAGGTTAGGATATACAACGTTATGGACGTATATAATGCACCCATCGAGAAGTAGGCGACGACACGCCAGGAATGTTGTAAAATATTACATTCGACATGTTATGTGGCCTTAGGCTAGGATATATAACGTTATAGACGTATATAATGTTCCCACGGAGAAGTACGGGCGGACACGCCAGGAATGTTGTCAACTATTACATCCGAGATGTTAGGTTGCCTTAGGTTAGGATATATAACGTTATAGACGTATATAATCTCCCCATCCAGAAGTAGGCGACGACATGCCAGGAATATTACATCCCAGATGTTAGGTTGCGTTAGGTTAGGATACACAACGTTATAGACGTATATAATGTTCCCATCGAGAAGCAGGCGACGACACGCCAGGAATGATGTAAAATATTATATTCGACATGTTAGGTCGCCTTAGGCTAGGATATATAACGTTATAGACGTATATAATGTTCCCACCGAGATGTAGGGACCGACATGCCAGGAATGTTGTAGAATATTACATCCGAGATGTTAGGTTGCGTTAGGTTAGGATATACAACGTTATAGACGTATATAATGTCCCCATCGAGAAGCAGGCGACGACACGCCAGGAATGTTATCAACTATTACATCCGAGATGTTAGGTTGCCTTAGGTTAGGGTATACAACGTTATGGACGTATATAATGTCCCCATCGGGAAGTAGGGGCCGTCACGCCAGGAATGTTGTAAAATATTAATGTAGAGATGTTAGGTTGCCTTAGGTTATGATATATAACGTTATAGACACATATAATGTTCCCAGCGAGAAATAGGCGACGACACGCCAGGAATGTTGTAAAATATTACATCCCAGATGTTAGGTCGCCTTAGGCTAGGATATATAACGTTATAGAAGTATATAATGTTCCCACCGAAAAATAGGGGCCGACGCGTCAGGAATGTTGTAAAATATTACACCCGAGATGTTAGGTTCCCTTAGGTTAGGATATGCAGCGTTATAGACGTATAGAATGTTCCCATCGAGACGTAGGCACCGACATGCCAGGAATGTTGTAAAATAATACATCGCAGATGTTAGGTTGCGTTAGGTTAGGATATACAACGTTATGGACGTATATAATGCACCCATCGAGAAGTAGGCGACGACACGCCAGGAATGTTGTAAAATATTACATTCGACATGTTATGTGGCCTTAGGCTAGGATATATAACGTTATAGACGTATATAATGTTCCCACGGAGAAGTACGGGCGGACACGCCAGGAATGTTGTCAACTATTACATCCGAGATGTTAGGCTGCCTTAGGTTAGGATATATAACGTTATAGACGTATATAATCTCCCCATCCAGAAGTAGGCGACGACACGCCAGGAATATTACATCCCAGATGTTAGGTTGCGTTAGGTTAGGATACACAACGTTATAGACGTATATAATGTCCCCATCGAGAAGTAGGCGACGACACGCCAGGAATGTTGTAAAATATTACATTCGGCATGTTAGGTTGCCTTAGGCTAGGATACATAACGTTATAGACGAAGATATTGTTACCACCGATAACTACGGGCCGACACGCCAGGAATGATGTAAAATATTACATTCGACATGTTAGGCCGCCTTAGGCTAGGATATATAACGTTATAGACGTATGTAATATTACCACCGAGACGTAGGGACCGACATGCCAGGAATGTTGTAAAATATTACATCCCAGAAGTTAGGTTGCGTTAGGTTAGGATATACAACGATATAGACGTATATAATGTCCCCATCGAGAAGCAGGCGACGACACGCCAGGAATGTTGTAAAATATTACATCCGAGATGTTAGGTTACCTTAGGCTAGGATCTATAATGTTATAGACGTATATTATGTTCCCACCGAGAAATAGGGGCCGACGCGTCAGGAATGTTGTAAAATATTACATCCGAGATGTTATGTTGCCTTACGTTAGGACATATAACGTTATAGACGTATATAATGTTCCCACCGAAAAATAGGAGCCGACGCGCCAGGAATGTTGTAAAATATTACATCCGAGAGGTTACGTTGCCTTCGGTTATGATATATATCGCTATAGACGTATATGATGTTCCCACCGAGAAGTACGGACCGACATGCCAGGAATGTTGTCAAATATTACATCCGAGATGTTAGGTTGCCTTAGGATAGGATATATAACGTTATAGACGTATATAATGTTCCCACCGAAAAATAGGGACCGACGCGTCAGGAATGTCGTAAAATATTACACCCGAGATGTTAGGTTCCCTTAGGTTAGGATATACAACGTTATAGACGTATAGTATGTTCCCACCGAGATGTAGGGACCGACATGCCAGGAATGTTGTAAAATATTACATCCGAGATGTTAGGCTGCCTTAGGTTAGGATATACAAAGTTATAGATGTATATAATGTCCCCATCCAGAAGTAGGCGACTACACGACAGGAGTGTTGTAAAATATTACATTCGACATGTCAGGTTGCCTTAGACTAGGATATATAACGTTATAGACGTATATAATGTTCCCACCGGAAAATAGGGGCCGACGCGTCAGGAATGTTGTAAAATATTACATTCGACATGTTAGATGGCCTTAGGCTAGGATATATAACGTTATAGACGTATATAATGTTCCCACCGAGACGTAGGCACCGACATGCAAGCAATGTTGTAAAATATTACATCCCAAATGTTAGGTTGCGTTAGGTCAGGATACACAACGCTATAGACGTATATAATGTCCTCATCGAGAAGCAGGCGACGACACGCCAGGAATGTTGTCAAATATTACATCCGAGATGTTATGTTGCCTTACGTTAGGATATGCAACGTTATAGACTTGTATAATGTTCCCACCGAAAAGTAGGATCCGACGCGACAGGAATGTTGTAAAATATTACATCCGAGATATTAGGTTGCCTTCGGTTAGGATATATATCGCTATAGTCGTGTATGATTTTCCCACCCAGAAATACGGGCTAGCAGGCCAGGAATCTTGTCAAATATTACATTCGAGATGTTAGGTTGCCTTAGGCTAGGATATATAACGTTATAGACGTATATAATGTTACCACCGAGAACTACGGGCCGAAATGCCAGGAATGTTGTAAAATTTCATATCCGAGATGTTAGCTTGCCTTAGGCTAGGATATACCACGTTATAGATGTATATAATGTCCCCATCCAGAAGTAGGCGACGACGCGTCAGGAATGTTGTAAAATATTACACCCGAGATTTTAGGTTCCCTTAGGTTAGGATATACAACGTTATAGACGTATAGAATGTTCCCACCGAGACGTAGGGACCGACATGCCAGGAATGTTGTAAAATATTACATCCCAGATTTTAGGTTGCGTTAGGTTAGGATATACAACATCAAAGACGTATATAATGTCCCCATCGAGAAGCAGGCGACGACACGCCAGGAATTATGTAAAATATTAAATCCCAGATGTTAGGTTGCGTTAGGTTAGGATATACAACTTTGTAGACGTATATAATGTGCCCATCGAGAAGCAGGCGACGACACGCCAGGAATGCTGTAAAATATTACATTCGACATGTTAGGTCGCCTTAGGCTAGGATGTAAAACGCTATAGACGTATATAATGGTCCCACCGAGAAATAGGTGCCGACGCGTCAGGAATGTTGTAAAATATTACATCCGAGATGTTAGATTGCTTAGGCTAGGATATATATCGTTACAGACGTATACAATGTTCCCACCGAGAAGTGGGGACCGACATGCCGGGAATGTTGTAAAATATTACATCTGAGATGTTAGGTTGCTTTAGGTTAGGACATATATCGATATAGACGTATATAATGTACAGATCGAGACGTGGGGACCTACAAGCCAGAATGTTGTAAAATATTACATCCGAGATGTTGGGTTTCCTTAGGCTAGGATATATAATGTTATACACGCATATAATGTTATCACCGAGAACTACGGGACGACACGAACTGGATACTGTAAAGCATTACCAGCGAGGGGCTAGATGGGTTAGGTTAGGTAATATTGCGATATAGACGTATATAATGTGTCCACCGAGAAGTAGGGGCCGACCCGCCAGGAATGTTGTAGAATACTACATCCGAGATGTTAGGTTGCCTTAGGTTAGGATATATAACTTTCTAGACGCATATAATGTCCCCACCGAGAAGTACGGGCCGACACGACCGGGATTCTGTAAAACATTACCGCCGAGGGGCTAGATGGGTTAGGTTAGGTTATACTACGTTGTAGACCTATATAATGTTCCCACCGAGAAGTAGGGGCCAAGCCGCCAGGTATTTTGGAAAATACTACATCCGAGATGTTAGGTTGCCTTAGGTTATGATATATAACGTTATAGACGTATATAATGTCCCCACCGAGAAGTATGAGCCAACACGACCGGGATTCTGTAAAAAATTATCACCGAAGGGGAAAATGGGTTAGGTTAGGTTGTATTACGATATAGACGTATATAATGTTCCCACCGAGAAGTAGGGGCCGACACGCCTGTAATGTTGCAAAATACTACATCCGAGATGTTAGGTCGCCTTAGGTTGGGATATATATCGTTATAGATGCATACAATGTCCCCACCGAGACGTACGGGACGACACGAACTGGATTCTGTAAAACATTACCAGCGAGGGGCTAGATGGGTTTGGTTATGTTATATTACGTTGTAGACGTATATAGTGTACCCAACGAGAATTAGGGGCCGACCCGAGTGGAATGTTGTAAAATACTACATTCGGGATGTTAGGTTGCCTTAGGTTAGGATATATAACGTTATAGACGCATACAATGTCCCCACCGACACGTACGCCACGACACGAACTGGATACTGTAAAGCATTACCAGCGAGGGGCTAGATGGGTTAGGTTAGGTTATACTACGTTGTAGACCTATATAATGTTCCCACCGAGAAGTAGGGGCCGACCCGCCAGGAATGTTGTAAAATACTACATCCGAGATGTTAGGTTGCCTTAGGTTAGGATATATAACGTTATAGACGCATACAATGTCCCCACCGACACGTACGGGACGACACGAACTGGATACTGTAAAGCATTACCAGCGAGGGGCTAGATGGGTTAGGTTAGGTTATATTACGATATAGACTTATATAATGTCCCTACCGAGAAGTGGGGCCGACCCGCCAGGAATGTTGTGAAAGAGTACATTCGAGACGTTAGGTTGCCTTCGGGTGGGACATACAATGTTATAGACGTACATTATGTCCCCACCGAGAAGTATGAACCAACCCGAACGGGATTCTGTAAAACATTACCGCCGAGGGGCTAGATGGGTTAGATTAGGTTATATCACGTTATGGACGTATATAATGTTCCCACCGAGAAGTAGGGGCCGACCCGCCAGGAATGTTGTAAAATACTACATCCGAGAAGTTAGGTTGCCTTAGGTTAGGATATATAATGTTATAGACGCATACAATGCCCCCACCGAGACGTACGGGACGACACGAACTGGATTCTGTAAAACATTACCAGCGAGGGGCTAGATGGGTTAGGTTAGGTAATATTGCGATATAGACGTATATAATGTGTCCACCGAGAAGTAGGGGCCGACGCGCCAGGAATGTTGTAAAATATTACATCCGAGATGATATGTTGATTTACGTTAGGATATATAACGTTATAGACGTATATAATGTTCCCACCGAGAACTAGGAGCCGACGTGCCAGTAATGTATTAAAATATTACATCCGAGATGTTAGGTTCCCTTAGGTTATGGTATATAACGCTATAGACGTATATAGTGTTCCCACCAAGAAGTAGGTGCCGACGCGCCAGGAATGTTGTAAAATATTACATCCGAGATGTTAGGCCGCTTTAGGTTAGGATATACAACGTTATTGACGTATATAATGTCTCCATCGAGAAGCAGGTGACGACACGCCAGGAATGTTATAAAATATTACATCCGAGATGTTAGGTTGCCTTAGGTTAGGATATACAACGTTATAGACGTATATTATGTCCCCATCGAGAAGCAGGCGACGACACGCCAGGAATGTTGTAAAATATTACATCCCAGATGTTAGGTTGCATTATTCTAGGACATATATCGTTATAGACGTATACAATGTTGCCACCAAGAAGTAGAGACCGACATGCCAGGAATGTTGTAAAATATTACATCCGAGATGTTATGTTGCCTTAGGTTAGGATATACAACGTTATAGACATATAGAATGTTCCCACCGAGAAGTAGGGACCGACATGCCAGGAGTGTTGTAAAATATTACATCCGAGATGTTAGGTTGCCTTAGGTTAGGATATACAACGTTGTAGACGTATATAATGTTCTCACCGAGACGTAGGGACCGACATGCCAGGAATGTTTTAAAAAATTACATGCGAGATGTTAGGTTCCCTTAGGTTAGGATATACAACGTAATATATTTATATAATATCCCCATCCAGAAGTAGCGACGACACGCCAGGAATGTTGTAAAATATTACATTCGACATGTTAGGTTGCCTTAGGCTAGGATTTATAACGTTATAGACGTATATAATGTTACCACCGAGAACTACGGGCCGACACGTCAGGAATGATGTAAAATATTACAGTCGACATGTTAGATCGCCTTAGGCTAGGATATATATCGCTATAGACGTATATGATGCGCCCACCGAGAAGTACGGGCTAACACGCCAGGAAAGTTGTCAAATATTACATCCGAGATGTTAGGTTCCCTTAAGTTAGGATATACAACGTTATAGACGTATAATATGTTCCCACCGAGATGTAGGGACCGACATGGCAGGAATGTTGTAAAATATTACATCCGAGATGTTAGGTCGCTTTAGTTTAGGATATACAACGTTATAGACGTATATAATGTCCCCATCGTGAAGCAGGCGACGACACGCCAGGAATGTTGTAAAATATTACATCCCAGATGTTAGGTTGCCTTAGGTTAGGATATACAACGTTATAGACGTATATAATGTCCCCATCGTGAAGCAGGCGACGACACGCCAGGAATGTTGTAAAATATTACATCCCAGATGTTAGGTTGCCTTAGGTTAGGATATACAAGGTTATAGATGTATATAATGTCCCCATCGAGAAGTAGGCGACGACACGCCAGGAATGTTGTAAAATATTACATTCGACATGTTAGGTTGCCTTAGACTAGGATATATAACGTTATAGATGTATATAATGTTCCCACCAAAAAATAGGGGCCGACGAGTCAGGAATGTTGTAAAATATTACACCCGAGATGTTAGGTTCCCTTAGGTTAGGATATACAGCGTTATAGACGTATAGAATGTTCCCACCGAGATGTAGGGACCGACATGCCAGGAATGTTGTAAAATATTACATCCGAGATGTTAGGTTGCGTTAGGTTAGGATATACAACAGTATAGACGTATATAATGTCCCCATCGAGAAGCAGGAGACGACACGCCAGGAATGTTGTAAAATATTACATTCGACATGTTAGGTCGCCTTAGGCTAGGATATATAACGATATAGACGTATACAATTTTCCCACCTAGAAGTACGGGCCTACACGCCAGGAATGTTGTTAAGGATTACATCCGAGGTGTTAGGTTGCCTTACGTTAGGATATACAACGCTATAGAGGTACAGAATTTTCCCACCGAGAAGTACGGGCCGACACCCCGGGAATGATGTAAAATATTACATCCCAGATGTTAGGTTGCGATAGGTTAGGATATACAACGTTATAGACGTATATAATGTCCCAATCGAGAAGCAGGCGACAACACGCCAGGAATGTTGTAAAATATTACATGCCAGTTGTTAGGTTGCGTTAGGTTAGGATATACAACGTTATAGACGTATATAATGTTCCCACCGAAAAGTAGGAGCCGACGCGCCAGGAATGTTGTAAAATAATACATCCGAGATGTTAGGTTGCCTTAGGTTAGGATATATATCGCTATAGACGCATATGATGTTCCCACCGAGAAGTACGGGCCGACACGCCAGGAATGTTGTCAAATATTACATCCGAGATGTTAGGTTGCCTTAGGCTAGGATATATAACGTTATGGACGTATATAATGTTACCACCGAGAACTACGGGCCGACACGTCAGGAATGATGTAAAATATTACATTCGACATGTTAGATCGCCTCAGGCTAGGATATATATCGCTATAGACGTATATGATGAGCCCACCGAGAAGTACGGGCTAACACGCCAGGAAAGTTGTCAAATATTACATCCGAGATGTTAGGTTCCCTTAAGTTAGGATATACAACGTTATAGACGTATAGTATGTTCCCACCGAGATGTAGGGACCGACATGCCAGGAATGTTGTAAAATATTACATCCGAGATGTTAGGTCGCTTTAGGTTAGGATATACAACGTTATTGACGTATATAATGTCTCCATCGAGAAGCAGGAGACGACACGCCAGGAATGTTATAAAATATTACATCCGAGACGTTAGGTTGCGTTAGGTTAGGTTATACAACATTATAGACGTATATAATGTCCCCATCGAGAAGCAGGAGTCGACACGCCAGGAATGTTGTAAAATATTACATCCGAGATGTTAGGTTGCATTAGGCTAGGACATATATCGTTATAGACGTATACAATGTTGCCACCAAGAAGTAGAGACCGACATGCCAGGAATGTTGTAAAATATTACATCCGATATGTTAGGTTGCCTTAGGTTAGGATATACAACGTTATAGACATATAGAATGTTCCCACCGAGAAGTAGGGACCGACATGCCAGGAGTGTTGTAAAATATTACATCCGAGATGTTGGGTTGCTTTAGGTTAGGATATACAACGTTGTAGACGTATATAATGTTCTCACCGAGACGTAGGGACCGACATGCCAGGAATGTTTTAAAAAATTACATGCGAGATGTTAGGTTCCCTTAGGTTAGGATATACAACGTAATATATTTATATAATATCCCCATCCAGAAGTAGCGACGACACGCCAGGAATGTTGTAAAATATTACATTCGACATGTTAGGTTGCCTTAGGCTAAGATATATAACGTTATAGACGTATATAATGTTGCCACCGAGAACTACGGGCCGACACGTCAGGAATGATGTAAAATATTACATTCGACATGTTAGATCGCCTTAGGCTAGGATATATATCGCTATAGACGTATATGATGAGCCCACCGAGAAGTACGGGCTAACACGCCAGGAAAGTTGTCAAATATTACATCCGAGATGTTAGGGTCCCTTAAGTTAGGATATACAACGTTATAGACGTATAGTATGTTCCCACCGAGATGTAGGGACCGACATGGCAGGAATGTTGTAAAATATTACATGCGAGATGTTAGGTTCCCTTAGGTTAGGATATACAACGTAATATATTTATATAATATCCCCATCCAGAAGTAGCGACGACACGCCAGGAATGTTGTAAAATATTACATTCGACATGTTAGGTTGCCGTAGGCTAAGATATATAACGTTATAGACGTATATAATGTTACCACCGAGAACTACGGGCCGACACGTCAGGAATGATGTAAAATATTACATTCGACATGTTAGATCGCCTTAGGCTAGGATATATATCGCTATAGACGTATATGATGAGCCCACCGAGAAGCAGGCGACGACACGACAGGAATGTTGTAAAATATTACACCCGAGATGTTAGGTTCCCTTAGGTTAGGATATATGACGTTATAAATGTATATAATGTCCCCATCCAGAAGTAGGCGACGACACGCCAGGAATGTTGTAAAATATTACATTCTACAAGTTAGGTTGCCTTAGGCTAGGATATATAACGTTATAGACGTATATAATGTTCCCACCGAGAAATAGGGACTGACGCGTCAGGAATGTTCTAAAATATTGCACTCGAGATGATAGGTTCCCTTAGGTTAGGATATACAACGTTATAGACGTATAGAATATCCCCATCGAGAAGCAGGCGACGACACGACAGGAATGTTGTAAAATATTACACCCGAGATGTTAGGTTCCCTTAGGTTAGGTTATATGACGTTATAGATGTATATAATGTCCCCATCCAGAAGTAGGCGACGACACGCCAGGAATGTTGTAAAATATTACATCCCAGGTGTTAGGTTGCGTTAGGTTAGAATATACAACGTTATAGATGTATATAATGTCCCCATCGAGAAGTAGGCAACGACACGCCAGGAACGTTGTAAAATATTACACCCGAGATGTTAGGTTCCCTTAGGTTAGGATATATGACGTTATAGATGTATATAATGTCCCCATCCAGAAGTAGGCGACGACACGCCAGGACTGCTGTAATATATTACATCCCTGATGTTAGATTGCGGTAGGTTAGAATATACAACGTTATAGACGTATATAATGTCCCCATCGAGAAGCAGGCGACGACACGACAGGAATGTAGTAAAATATTACATTCTACAAGTTAGGTTGCCTTAGGCTAGGATATATAACGTTATAGACGTATATAATGTTCCCACCGAGAAATAGGGACCGACATGCCAGGAATGTTGTAAAATATTACATCCGAGGTGTTAGGTTGCCTTAGGGTAGGATGTACAACGTTATAGATGTATATAATGTCCTCAGCGAGAAGTAGGCGACGACACGCCAGGAATGTTGTAAAATATTACATTCGACATGTTGGGTTGCCTTAGGCTAGGATATGTATCGTTATGGGGACGCCCCCCCACAGCGGGTGAATACGTCAAGCTGGCGGAAGCCAAACTCGCAGACAAGAAATCTGCAGCGAAGGACGCAGAGGACGCTCTAGAGCGAGAGCTCCTCTCCGGTGAATGCATGCCGCCGCCTCCGGCAAGGTCGTCAAATCCCATCCCGGATCAAGAAGTTTTCGACGAGGAGGCAAGGAAAATGCCAATTCAGGATTTGGCAGCCTGGGCTCTCGAATCGGCGGCGAAGATTGAGTACGCAGCTGCGAAGTCATCGCAGCTAAAAGGTTCAATAAAAAGAACGATGCGAGTAAGCGTAAGGATCCTGCGAGCGGCTACGACGGAAGCCGGACTGCGCGCCAGCCGCGCCATCGCAGGATCCGCAGAGGATCCCGAATTCGGCCTTATTAAAGCGAAGGCCGAAAAGTTAGAGAAGGAGAACGCCCTTCTAAAGGAGAGGCTGACCGCCCTGGAAAACAGGGAAAGCAGCCATTTACCGCCGGCGATTGAACGCATGGAAATCGCCAAGCGCAGCGAGGGGAAATCGCGACGACAATCGCTCGCACCGACGACGGAAGAAACCAGCATCCCCGATGGCGGTCTCGTTCTGCTGATGGAGCAGATCGGGGCAATCATAAATGAAAGACTCTCGAGCTTTTGGGAGAAGGCGGAGAAACGCTTCGCTCCCAAGGAGGAGCGTCCGCGATCGGCGGCAAGAAACTCGGCGCGACGGGAGGAACCTGCGAAAGCGGAAACAAACGCCGAACCGATGAAGAAGGAAAAGTCAGGTGGAGAGAGAGAGGCGTTGCACCCTCCACCGGTGAAGAAAGCCGCGAAAGCGGAAGAAAAAAAGAAGTCTCCCGTCCAGAAGAGGATGGAAGAAATACAAAAAGAGCAGGTGCGTAAGGAGAATGATAAGAAATCTCCTGCAGCAACCACAACTGCTGTGCCGAGTGCGAATAAGATGGAAACGCCGTGGACGAAAGTCCTCGGTAGAAAAATAAAGAAAGAGACAGTGACCGCGGCAAGCAAACCCGCGAGCGCAGGAAAAAAGGCACCGTCGCAGGTAGTAACTGCGAAGCCGGTGCCAAAGGAGAAGCCGAAACTGGCTAAAAACCCGAGCACGGCCGCTATCGTCATTACGATAGGCAGGGATAGCCGTATGACTTACGCCGAGCTGATGACGACAGCTCGGCAGCATATAAAGTTGTCAGAACTGGGTATAGAAGAAGTAAGGCCCAGAAAGGCGCTAACCGGCGCACTTATTTTGGAAATAAGCGGCGGCGGTAAGGAGGAAAAAGCGGATAAGCTCGCGCTAAGACTGAGCCAATTATTCGCGACGACGTGCGGCGTGAAAGTCACGCGCCCATGCAAACGGGCGGCCTTGAGAGTTTTCCGAATGGAAGACTCTCTAACGGTCGACGAAATCGTCGAGGCAGTCGCCGCGCAAGGCGGCTGCACTACCTATGACGTAAAAGTCGGCCCGAGAAGGATAGCAAATAATGGCATGGGCACAATGCTCATGCAATGTCCGATCGCCGCCGCGAGAAAAGTAACGGAGAGCGGCAAGGTTAAAGTCGGCTGGACGTCTGTCCGAGTCGAACATATAGAGGAAAGGCAGTTAATCTGCTTCAAATGCTGGGCGATCGGCCACGTAATCGCTAAATGCACAGCGAACGTGGACCGCACCGAAGCCTGCTACAGGTGCGGCGAAAAGGGACATCGTGCGACAAATTGCAAAGAGAAGTCGCCGACGTGCCCGGTTTGCAAATCGGCGGGCCGCCCGCACGGACATAGAGCAGGTAGTAAGGCCTGCTCTGCTTCGCCGCCGGCGACGAAAGAGAGAGCGACCGCCGCTAAATCCGGCGCGAAATCGACAGGTGTACCTGCACAGAAGAAGGAAGAGGCCGCAACAGCAGCCAAATCAATACCTGCAGTGGAGAAAGCGCGTGAATCTCCGAAGGCGTCCATTAGCCACGAGGAGAAAATGGAAATCGCGTAATACTCAACGCGAAATCACAAATACTGCAAGCTAATTTGAATCACGCCGCGAGAGCACAAGATCTGATGCTCGAAAGCTTACACAGCGGCGTAGTCGAATTAGTCGTTGCAGCGGAGCCGTATTCTATCCACGACAAGCCGTCGTGGATAGCAAACAAAGAGAAGACAGTGGCAATTATTCAGACGACGCCGACACGCATCCGTCCGATCACGCTCATCGCGCAAGGGCGTGGTTACGTAGCCGTATCGTGGTCGGACTGCGTCGTCATCGGAATATACGCTCCGCCGAGCTGGTCACTGGAAGATTACGACCGGCTCTTAGATGAAGTGGAAGGGGTAGTGCGAAGCCACGCCCCCCGTCCAACATTCGTTCTGGGAGATTTTAATGCTCACGCAACTATGTGGCACTCCTCCAGAACGAACCAGCGCGGACACTCGACGATGGATTGGGCAGCATCCGCGAATCTCAGGCTGCTGAATCAAGGATCTGCCAGTACGTGCGTACGTCAGCAGGGCGAGAGCACGGTCGACCTCTCGTTCGCGAACGACGCAGCATCCCGAAGAGTCACCGGCTGGAAAGTTGACACGACCGAAACATTATCTGATCATCTCTACATAAGGATCGACGTGTCAACCATGCAAAGAAGAAAAACTACGACTGGAAAACAAAATAAATGGTCGTTGCGAAAGTTGGACGAGGATATGTTTATGGCGGCTACCCTCGTCGCTACCTGGCCGAGCGAGGCGACCGAAACGGCCGTAGTCGAGCGAGAAGCCGAATGGTTTACAAGGACGTTGACCTCGGTATGCAATGCAAGCATGCCGAAAATAAAGTCAAATCCTCCGCGTAAACCTTTGTACTGGTGGAGCAATGAGATCGCTCATCTCCGTGCGGAGAGCACGACCGCGCGGAGACAGTACACGAGATACCGGAAACGGAGGGATCCCGATCCGGAAAGGAAGGCGCAACTCTATGAAGTTTACAAGGAGAAGAAAATAGAGCTGCAAGCCGCCATAAAAACGTCAAAGGCACGAGCATGGGACGGGCTGCTGGAAACGCTGCGTGACGATCCGTGGGGGCGGCCGTACAAGATAGTAATGAATAAATTACGACCGTGGGCGCCCCCGTTAACGGAGACGATGGAGACGCCTTTCTTGAGGCGAGTCGTTGACGCGCTCTTCCCACCGGGAGAATCTGCTTCGGCGAGCAACTCGCAAATTTCAGAACACATCGACCCGATCATCTGGTCGCAGGACAACGACGTCAGCGAGGAGGAAATGGCTCGCGCCATAAAGCGCATGACAAAGAAGAACACCGCGCCCGGACCGGATGGAATTCCCGGCCGTGCCTGGTTGATGGCACTCAGTGTCCTGAATTCAAGATTGCGGAAGTTATTTACAACATGCTTGAAGACGGGCACGTTGCCAGCAAAATGGAAAACTGGCAGATTAGTGTTGCTCCGAAAGCCGGGAAAACCGGAGGATTCACCGGCCGCGTACAGGCCGATAGTTTTGCTCGACGAGATCGGAAAATTATTTGAAAGAATAATCCACAACCGCCTCGTCGAGCACCTGTCGCGAACCGGGCCGAACTTAGCCGAGAACCAGTTCGGTTTCCGAGAAGGGCGATCGACGATTGACGCGATTCGACAAGTGAAGAGTTTCGCCGAAAACGCGATCGCTGCCGGGGGAGTCGTAATCGCGATATCTTTAGATATTAAGAATGCGTTCAACTCCCTCGAATGGAGTACGATACGTAGAGCGCTTGAAAAGCACGGGTTTCCGCGATACCTGCGAAGGGTCGTGGAAAATTACCTGAGCGACCGCGCGATTCTCTACGATAGCCGGCACGGAATCGAGAAGAAGAAGATTGATCGCGGCGTTCCCCAGGGATCGGTCCTCGGACCGCTTCTCTGGAATCTCGGGTACGACGCGGTCCTGAAGCTGCCAATGCCGTCCGGCGTGCATCTCACATGCTACGCGGATGACACGATGGTGTTGGCAGTCGACACGTGCCGGCAACGCGCAATTTGCCGGGCCGAAATGGCAGTTGCGGTCGTGGCTAATGCCATCAAGAAGATGGGGCTCCAGATGGCACCGGAGAAATCTGAAATCCTGTGCTTCAAGGGACGAAGAAGAGACCCGCGAGGAGGAAACGAAGTGGTCAACATCGGACCAGCCAAAGTTACAGTGGGGAGCGAGATGAAGTATCTTGGACTGCTCCTTGATGATAAATGGAACTTTGGTCTCCACTTCGCTCGTCAGGCCGTTCGACTGGATGCTGCGGCGAATTACCTAAGCCGCATCATGCCGAATCTGCACGGACCGGACGAGAAAGTAAGGAAACTTTATGCCGGGGTGATAAGAAGCATCGCGCTTTACGGAGCCCCGGTATGGAGCGACGCGCTCAACAAAGGAGGCAGAAAGCTGCAGCTGCTGCGAAGCGCGTGGCGAAGAATAGCCATTCGGATCGTAAGAGGATATCGCACGATTTCTTACGATGCGGCAACAATGCTGGCGGGTCTCACACCACTGGAATACCTGGCGCAGGAAGATCTGATAGTGTACGAAACCCTTCGTACAATGCGCCAGGTACAAGAAGAAGGTGCACCCGCTCCGACGAAGGACGAGATTAGAAGAGAAGCGAGACGCTTCACTTTCTCTAAATGGAAGGAGAAACTCGCACCTGCGACCAATCACAGGATCGTCGGAGCGATTCTACCCATCTTGGAAAAATGGGTAGAAAACAGGAGAGGGCAGCTCAACTTCAGAGTGACGCAGATGCTGACTGGACACGGTTGCTTCGGTCAGTACCTGTGCAAGATCGGAAAAGAAGCCACGGCTGAATGTCACCATTGCGGAGACGGAGACGACTCTGCGCAGCACACGCTGGAACACTGTCCGGCATGGCAAACGCTGCGCCACGCTCTCGTGGCAGAGATCGGACCGGATCTCTCGCCGACCAGCATCCTGCCGAAGATGCTGGAAGGGGAGAGATATTGGCGAGCCGTTACATTGTTTTGCGACAAAGTGATGGCTGCGAAGGAAGCCGCCGAGCGCGAAAGGGAGCGCACGCTCTCTGCTCGACGAGTCTTATGTGGTCGGCGTCGTAGACGTTTGCCACGTTCCACTCCAAGGTAGGGGACTCTCGTCCATCACGGCTCGAGAGTCGCTTCAAAGTACCCACCGGGGAGTGGAGCTTCGCCGCTGCCGGCCATCTCGAAATGCCGCAAGCAGGAGAAGAGGAAGACGACGTAGAAGGAAGGAGGCAGAAAAATTAAATTAGAAAAAGAGAAAGAGCCGCCGAGCGCCGGATAGACAGGATTTGGGTCACGTCTCTCCGGCACGTGCTCGACCGAGGAGAGGGCAGCGACCTCGGTGGTTGCGGTCGCTGCCTGTTTAAATAATGAACTCGCGAACGAGCTGTGTGCAGAGAGTTCAAAGAACTCAGACACGAGGCCGGATGCTGGATGCGTTCGAAAGAGTTCCCGGCTACCCGCTACAAGTGTAGGAAGACCACCGCAGGGTTTTAGTCGGTAAGAGTCCGACATAACCGCGGATTTCCCAAAAATCCACGGTATCCATGAGGATTTCCCTGCGACAAAAAAAAAAAAAAAAAAAAAAAAAAAAAAAAAAAAAAAAAAAAAAAAAGGATATGTATCGTTATAGACGTATACAATGTTCCCACCGAGAAGTAGGGACCGACTTGCCAGGAATGTTGTAAAATATTACATCCCAGATGTTAGGTTGCTTTAGGTTAGGATATTCAACGTTATAGACGTATATAATGTCCCCATCGAGATGCAGGAGACGACACGACAGGAATGTTGTAAAATATTACATTCGACATGTTATTTTGCCTTAGGCTAGGATATACATAGTTATAGACGTATACAATGTTCCCACCGAGAAGTAGGCAACGACACGCCAGGAATGTTGTAAAATATTACACCCGAGATGTTAGGTTCCCTTACGTTAGGATATATGACGTTATAGATGTATATAATGTCCCTATCCAGAAGTAGGCGACGACACGCCAGGAATGTTGTAAAATATTACATCCCAGATTTTAGGTTGCGTTAGGTTAGAATATACAACGTTCTAGACGTACATAAAGTCCCCATCGAGAAGCAGGCGACGACACGCCAGGAATGTTGTAAAATATAACATCCGAGATGTTATGTTGCCATACGTTAGGATATGTAACGTTATAGACGTATATAATGTTCCCACCGAAAAGTAGCAGCCGAAGCGCCAGGAATGTTGTAAAATATTACATCCGAGATGTTAGGTTGCCTTAGGTTAGGATATATATCGTTATAGACGTATATAATGTCCCCATCGAGATGCAGGAGACGACATGACAGGAATGTTGTAAAATATTACATCCGAGATGTTAGGTTGCCTTAGGGTAGGATATACAACGTTATAGATGTATATAACGTCCCCATCGAGAAGTAGGCGACGACACGCCAGGAATGTTGTAAAATATTACATTCTACATTTTGGGTTGCCTTAGGCTACGATATATGTCCTTATAGACGTATACATTGTTTCCATCGAGAAGTAGGGCACGACATGCCAGGAATGTTGTAAAATATTACATCCGAGATGTAAGGTTCCCTTAGGTTAGGATATATATCGTTATAGACGTATATAACGTTCCCACCGAGACGTAGGGACCGACATGCCAGGAATGTTGAAAATATTACATCCCAGATGTTAGGTTGCGATAGGTTAGGATATACAACGTTCTAGACGTACATAAAGTCCCCATCGAGAAGCAGGCGACGACACGCCAGGAATGTTGTAAAATATAACATCCGAGATGTTATGTTGCCATACGTTAGGATATGTAACGTTATAGACGTATATAATGTTCCCACCGAAAAGTAGCAGCCGAAGCGCCAGGAATGTTGTAAAATATTACATCCGAGATGTTAGGTTGCCTTAGGTTAGGATATATATCGTTATAGACGTATATAATGTCCCCATCGAGATGCAGGAGACGACATGACAGGAATGTTGTAAAATATTACATCCCACATGTTAGGTTGCGTTAGGTTAGGATATACAACGTTATAGATGTATATAATGTCCTCATCGAGAAGTAGGCGACGACACGCCAGGAATGTTGTAAAATATTACATTCTACAAGTTAGGTTGCCTTAGGCTAGGATATATAACGTTATAGACGTATATAATGATCCCACCGAGAAATAGGGACTGACGCGTCAGGAATGTTCTAAAATATTACACCCGAGATGTTAGGTTCCCTTAGGTTAGGATATACAACGTTATGGACGTATAGAATGTCCCCATCGAGATGCAGGAGACGACACGACAGGAATGTTGTAAAATATTACATTCGACATGTTAGGTTGCCTTAGGCTAGGATATATATAGTTATAGACGTATACAATGTTCCCACCGAGAAGCAGGCGACGACACGCCAGGAATGTTGTAAAATATTACATCCGAGGTGTTAGGTTGCCCTAGGGTAGGATGTACAACGTTATAGATGTATATAATGTCCCCAGCGAGAAGTAGGCGACGACACGCCAGGAATGTTGTAAAATATTACATTCGACATGTTGGGTTGCCTTAGGCTAGGATATGTATCGTTATAGACGTATACAATGTTCCCACCGAGAAGTAGGGCCCGACATGCGAGGAATGTTGTAAAATATTACATCCGAGATGTAAGGTTCCCTTAGGTTAGGATATACAACGTTATAGATGTATATAATGTCCCTATCCAGAAGTAGGCGACGACACGCCAGGAATGTTGTAAAATATTACATCCCAGATTTTAGGTTGCGTTAGGTTAGAATATACAACGTTATAGTCGTATATAATGTCCCCATCGAGAAGCAGGCGACGACACGACAGGAATGTTGTAAAATATTACATTCGACATGTTAGGTTGCCTTGGGCTAGAATATATATCGTTATAGACGTATACAATGTTCCCACCGAGAAGTAGGGACCGACATGCCAGGAATGTTGTAAAATATTACATCCGAGATGTTAGGTTGCCTTAGGGTAGGATATACAACGTTATAGATGTATATAATGTCCCCATCCAGAAGTAGGCGACGACACGCCAGGAATGTTGTAAAATATTACATTCTACATGTTGGGTTGCCTTAGGCTAGGATATATGTCGTTATAGACGTATACATTGTTTCCACCGAGATGTAGGGACCGACATGCCACGAATGTTGTAAAATATTACGTCCCAGATGTTATGTTGCTTTAGGTTAGGATATTCAACGTTATAGACGTATATAATGTCCCCATCGAGATGCAGGAGACGACACGACAGGAATGTTGTAAAATATTACATTCGACATGTTAGGTTGCCTTAGGCTAGGATATATATAGTTATAGACGTATACAATGTTCCCACCGAGAAGTAGGGCCCAACATGCCAGGAATGTTGTAAAATATTACATTCGAGATGTAAGGTTCCCTTAGGTTAGGATATATATCGTTATAGACGTATATAACGTTCCCACCGAGACGTAGGGACCGACATGCCAGGAATGTTGAAAATATTACATCCCAGATGTTAGGTTGCGATAGGTTAGGATATACAACGTTCTAGACGTACATAAAGTCCCCATCGAGAAGCAGGCGACGACACGCCAGGAATGTTGTAAAATATAACATCCGAGATGTTATGTTGCCATACGTTAGGATATGTAACGTTATAGACGTATATAATGTTCCCACCGAAAAGTAGCAGCCGAAGCGCCAGGAATGTTGTATAATATTACATCCGAGATGTTAGGTTGCCTTAGGTTAGGATATATATCGTTATAGACGTATATAATGTCCCCATCGAGATGCAGGAGACGACATGACAGGAATGTTGTAAAATATTACATCCCAGATGTTAGGTTGCTTTCGGTTAGGATATTCAACTTTATAGACGTATATAATGTCCCCATCGAGATGCAGGAGACGACACGACAGGAATGTTGTAAAATATTACATTCGACATGTTAGGTTGCCTTAGGCTACGATATATATAGTTATAGACGAATACAATGTTCCCACCGGGAAGTAGGGCCCAACATGCCAGGAATGTTGTAAAATATAACATCCGAGATGTTATGTTGCCATACGTTAGGATATGTAACGTTATAGACGTATATAATGTTCCCACCGAAAAGTAGCAGCCGAAGCGGCAGGAATGTTGTATAATATTACATCCGAGATGTTAGGTTGCCTTAGGTTAGGATATATATCGTTATAGACGTATATAATGTCCCCATCGAGATGCAGGAGACGACATGACAGGAATGTTGTAAAATATTACATCCCAGATGTTAGGTTGCGTTAGGTTAGGATATACAACGTTATGGACGTATAGAATGTTCCCACCGAGAAGTAGGGACCGACATGCCAGGAATGTTGTAAAATATTACATCCGAGGTGTTAGGTTGCCTTAGGGTAGGATGTACAACGTTATAGATGTATATAATGTCCCCAGCGAGAAGTAGGCGACGACACGCCAGGAATGTTGTAAAATATTACATCCGAGATGTTAGGTTGCCTTAGCGTAGGATATACTACGCTATAGATGTATATAACGTCCCCATCGAGAAGTAGGCGACGACACGCCAGGAATGTTGTAAAATATTACATTCTACATTTTGGGTTGCCTTAGGCTACGATATATGTCGTTATAGACGTATACATTGTTTCCATCGAGAAGTAGGGACCGACATGCCAGGAATGTTGTATAATATTACATCCCAGATGTTAGGTTGCTTTAGGTTAGGATATTCAACTTTATAGACGTATATAATGTCCCCATCGAGATGCAGGAGACGACACGACAGGAATGTTGTAAAATATTACATTCGACATGTTAGGTTGCCTTAGGCTACGATATATATAGTTATAGACGTATACAATGTTCCCACCGAGAAGTAGGGCCCAACATGCCAGGAATGTTGTAAAATATAACATCCGAGATGTTATGTTGCCATACGTTAGGATATGTAACGTTATAGACGTATATAATGTTCCCACCGAAAAGTAGCAGCCGAAGCGGCAGGAATGTTGTATAATATTACATCCGAGATGTTAGGTTGCCTTAGGTTAGGATATATATCGTTATAGACGTATATAATGTCTCCATCGAGATGCAGGAGACGACATGACAGGAATGTTGTAAAATATTACATCCCAGATGTTAGGTTGCGTTAGGTTAGGATATACAACGTTATGGACGTATAGAATGTTCCCACCGAGAAGTAGGGACCGACATGCCAGGAATGTTGTAAAATATTACATCCGAGGTGTTAGGTTGCCTTAGGGTAGGATGTACAACGTTATAGATGTATATAATGTCCCCAGCGAGAAGTAGGCGACGACACGCCAGGAATGTTGTAAAATATTACATTCGACATGTTGGGTTGCCTTAGGCTAGGATATGTATCGTTATAGACGTATACAATTTTCCCACCGAGAAGTAGGGACCGACTTGCCAGGAATGTTGTAAAATATTACATCCGAGATGTTAGGTTGCCTTAGCGTAGGATATACTACGCTATAGATGTATATAACGTCCCCATCGAGAAGTAGGCGACGACACGCCAGGAATGTTGTAAAATATTACATTCTACATTTTGGGTTGCCTTAGGCTAGGACATATGTCGTTATAGACGTATACATTGTTTCCACCGAGAAGTAGGGACCGACATGCCAGGAATGTTGTAAAATATTACATCCCAGATGTTAGGTTGCTTTAGGTTAGGATATTCAACGTTATAGACGTATATAATGTCCCCATCGAGATGCAGGAGACGACACGACAGGAATGTTGTAAAATATTACATTCGACATGTTAGGTTGCCTTAGGCTAGGATATACATAGTTATAGACGTATACAATGTTCCCACCGAGAAGTAGGCGACGACACGCCAGGAATGTTGTAAAATATTACACCCGAGATGTTAGGTTCCCTTAGGTTAGGACATACAGCGTTATAGACGTATAGAATGTCCCCATCGAGAAGCAGGCGCCGACACGGCAGGAATGTTGTAAAATATTACATTCGACATGTTAGGTTGCGTTAGGCTAGGATACATATCGTTATAGACGTGTACAATGTTCCCACCAAGAAGTAGTGCCCGACATGCCAGGAATGTTGTAAAATATTACATCCGAGATGTTAGGTTGCCTTAGGTTAGGATATACAACGTTATAGATGTATATAATGTCCCCATCGAGAAGTAGGCAACGACACGCCAGGAATGTTGTAAAATATTACATTCGACATGTTAGGTTGCCTTGGGCTAGAATATATATCGTTATAGACGTATACAATGTTCCCACCGAGAAGTAGGGACCGACATGCCAGGAATGTTGTAAAATATTACATCCGAGATGTTAGGTTGCCTTAGGGTAGGATATACAACGTTATAGATGTATATAATGTCCCCATCCAGAAGTAGGCGACGACACGCCAGGAATGTTGTAAAATATTACATTCTACATGTTGGGTTGCCTTAGGCTAGGATATATGTCGTTATAGACGTATACATTGTTCCCACCGAGAAGTAGGGACCGACATGCCAGGAATGTTGTAAAATATTACATCCGAGATGTTAGGTTGCCTTAGAGTAGGATATACAACGTTATAGATGTATATAACGTCCCCATCGAGAAGTAGGCGACGACACGCCAGGAATGTTGTAAAATATTACATTCTACATTTTGGGTTGCCTTAGGCTAAGATATATGTCGTTATAGACGTATACATTGTTTCCATCGAGAAGTAGGGACCGACATGCCAGGAATGTTGTAAAATATTACATCCCAGATGTTAGGTTGCTTTAGGTTAGGATATTCAACTTTATAGACGTATATAATGTCCCCATCGAGATGCAGGAGACGACACGACAGGAATGTTGTAAAATATTACATTCGACATGTTAGGTTGCCTTAGGCTAGGATATATATAGTTATAGACGTATACAATGTTCCCACCGAGAAGTAGGGCCCAACATGCCAGGAATGTTGTAAAATATTACATCCGAGATGTAAGGTTCCCTTAGGTTAGGATACATATCGTTATAGACGTATATAACGTTCCCACCGAGACGTAGGGACCGACATGCCAGGAATGTTGAAAATATTACATCCCAGATGTTAGGTTGCGATAGGTTAGGATATACAACATTCTAGACGTACATAAAGTCCCCATCGAGAAGCAGGCGACGACACGCCAGGAATGTTGTAAAATATAACATCCGAGATGTTATGTTGCCATACGTTAGGATATGTAACGTTATAGACGTATATAATGTTCTCACCGAAAAGTAGCAGCCGAAGCGCCAGGAATGTTGTAAAATATTACATCCGAGATGTTAGGTTGCCTTAGGTTAGGATATATATCGTTATAGACGTATATAATGTCCCCATCGAGATGCAGGAGACGACATGACAGGAATGTTGTAAAATATTACATCCCAGATGTTAGGTTGCGTTAGGTTAGGATATACAACGTTATAGATGTATATAATGTCCTCATCGAGAAGTAGGCGACGACACGCCAGGAATGTTGTAAAATATTACATTCTACAAGTTAGGTTGCCTTAGGCTAGGATATATAACGTTATAGACGTATATAATGATCCCACCGAGAAATAGGGACTGACGCGTCAGGAATGTTCTAAAATATTACACCCGAGATGTTAGGTTCCCTTAGGTTAGGATATACAACGTTATGGACGTATAGAATGTCCCCATCGAGATGCAGGAGACGACACGACAGGAATGTTGTAAAATATTACATTCGACATGTTAGGTTGCCTTAGGCTAGGATATATATAGTTATAGACGTATACAATGTTCCCACCGAGAAGCAGGCGGCGACACGCCAGGAATGTTGTAAAATATTACATCCGAGGTGTTAGGTTGCCTTAGGGTAGGATGTACAACGTTATAGATGTATATAATGTCCCCAGCGAGAAGTAGGCGACGACACGCCAGGAATGTTGTAAAATATTACATTCGACATGTTGGGTTGCCTTAGGCTAGGATATGTATCGTTATAGACGTATACAATGTTCCCACCGAGAAGTAGGGCCCGACATGCCAGGAATGTTGTAAAATATTACATCCGAGATGTTAGGTTGCCCTAGGTTAGGATATACAACGTTATAGATGTATATAATGACCCCATCGAGAAGTAGGCAACGACACGCCAGGAATGTTGTAAAATATTACACCCGAGATGTTAGGTTCCCTTAGGTTAGGATATATGACGTTATAGATGTATATAATGTCCCTATCCAGAAGTAGGCGACGACACGCCAGGAATGTTGTAAAATATTACAGCCCAGATTTTAGGTTGCGTTAGGTTAGAATATACAACGTTATAGTCGTATATAATGTCCCCATCGAGAAGCAGGCGACGACACGACAGGAATGTTGTAAAATATTACATTCGACATGTTAGGTTGCCTTGGGCTAGAATATATATCGTTATAGACGTATACAATGTTCCCACCGAGAAGTAGGGACCGACATGCCAGGAATGTTGTAAAATATTACATCCGAGATGTTAGGTTGCCTTAGGGTAGGATATACAACGTTATAGATGTATATAATGTCCCCATCCAGAAGTAGGCGACGACACGCCAGGAATGTTGTAAAATATTACATTCTACATGTTGGGTTGCCTTAGGCTAGGATATATGTCGTTATAGACGTATACATTGTTCCCACCGAGAAGTAGGGACCGACATGCCAGGAATGTTGTAAAATATTACATCCGAGATGTTAGGTTGCCTTAGGGTAGGATATACAACGTTATAGATGTATATAACGTCCCCATCGAGAAGTAGGCGACGACACGCCAGGAATGTTGTAAAATATTACATTCTACATTTTGGGTTGCCTTAGGCTACGATATATGTCGTTATAGACGTATACATTGTTTCCATCGAGAAGTAGGGACCGACATGCCAGGAATGTTGTATAATATTACATCCCAGATGTTAGGTTGCTTTAGGTTAGGATATTCAACTTTATAGACGTATATAATGTCCCCATCGAGATGCAGGAGACGACACGACAGGAATGTTGTAAAATATTACATTCGACATGTTAGGTTGCCTTAGGCTACGATATATATAGTTATAGACGTATACAATGTTCCCACCGAGAAGTAGGGCCCAACATGCCAGGAATGTTGTAAAATATAACATCCGAGATGTTATGTTGCCATACGTTAGGATATGTAACGTTATAGACGTATATAATGTTCCCACCGAAAAGTAGCAGCCGAAGCGGCAGGAATGTTGTAAAATATTACATCCGAGATGTTAGGTTGCCTTAGGTTAGAATATATATCGTTATAGACGTATATAATGTCCCCATCGAGATGCAGGAGACGACATGACAGGAATGTTGTAAAATATTACATCCCAGATGTTAGGTTGCTTTCGGTTAGGATATTCAACTTTATAGACGTATATAATGTCCCCATCGAGATGCAGGAGACGACACGACAGGAATGTTGTAAAATATTACATTCGACATGTTAGGTTGCCTTAGGCTACGATATATATAGTTATAGACGAATACAATGTTCCCACCGGGAAGTAGGGCCCAACATGCCAGGAATGTTGTAAAATATAACATCCGAGATGTTATGTTGCCATACGTTAGGATATGTAACGTTATAGACGTATATAATGTTCCCACCGAAAAGTAGCAGCCGAAGCGGCAGGAATGTTGTATAATATTACATCCGAGATGTTAGGTTGCCTTAGGTTAGGATATATATCGTTATAGACGTATATAATGTCCCCATCGAGATGCAGGAGACGACATGACAGGAATGTTGTAAAATATTACATCCCAGATGTTAGGTTGCGTTAGGTTAGGATATACAACGTTATGGACGTATAGAATGTTCCCACCGAGAAGTAGGGACCGACATGCCAGGAATGTTGTAAAATATTACATCCGAGGTGTTAGGTTGCCTTAGGGTAGGATGTACAACGTTATAGATGTATATAATGTCCCCAGCGAGAAGTAGGCGACGACACGCCAGGAATGTTGTAAAATATTACATCCGAGATGTTAGGTTGCCTTAGCGTAGGATATACTACGCTATAGATGTATATAACGTCCCCATCGAGAAGTAGGCGACGACACGCCAGGAATGTTGTAAAATATTACATTCTACATTTTGGGTTGCCTTAGGCTACGATATATGTCGTTATAGACGTATACATTGTTTCCATCGAGAAGTAGGGACCGACATGCCAGGAATGTTGTATAATATTACATCCCAGATGTTAGGTTGCTTTAGGTTAGGATATTCAACTTTATAGACGTATATAATGTCCCCATCGAGATGCAGGAGACGACACGACAGGAATGTTGTAAAATATTACATTCGACATGTTAGGTTGCCTTAGGCTACGATATATATAGTTATAGACGTATACAATGTTCCCACCGAGAAGTAGGGCCCAACATGCCAGGAATGTTGTAAAATATAACATCCGAGATGTTATGTTGCCATACGTTAGGATATGTAACGTTATAGACGTATATAATGTTCCCACCGAAAAGTAGCAGCCGAAGCGGCAGGAATGTTGTATAATATTACATCCGAGATGTTAGGTTGCCTTAGGTTAGGATATATATCGTTATAGACGTATATAATGTCTCCATCGAGATGCAGGAGACGACATGACAGGAATGTTGTAAAATATTACATCCCAGATGTTAGGTTGCGTTAGGTTAGGATATACAACGTTATGGACGTATAGAATGTTCCCACCGAGAAGTAGGGACCGACATGCCAGGAATGTTGTAAAATATTACATCCGAGGTGTTAGGTTGCCTTAGGGTAGGATGTACAACGTTATAGATGTATATAATGTCCCCAGCGAGAAGTAGGCGACGACACGCCAGGAATGTTGTAAAATATTACATTCGACATGTTGGGTTGCCTTAGGCTAGGATATGTATCGTTATAGACGTATACAATTTTCCCACCGAGAAGTAGGGACCGACTTGCCAGGAATGTTGTAAAATATTACATCCGAGATGTTAGGTTGCCTTAGCGTAGGATATACTACGCTATAGATGTATATAACGTCCCCATCGAGAAGTAGGCGACGACACGCCAGGAATGTTGTAAAATATTACATTCTACATTTTGGGTTGCCTTAGGCTAGGACATATGTCGTTATAGACGTATACATTGTTTCCACCGAGAAGTAGGGACCGACATGCCAGGAATGTTGTAAAATATTACATCCCAGATGTTAGGTTGCTTTAGGTTAGGATATTCAACGTTATAGACGTATATAATGTCCCCATCGAGATGCAGGAGACGACACGACAGGAATGTTGTAAAATATTACATTCGACATGTTAGGTTGCCTTAGGCTAGGATATACATAGTTATAGACGTATACAATGTTCCCACCGAGAAGTAGGCGACGACACGCCAGGAATGTTGTAAAATATTACACCCGAGATGTTAGGTTCCCTTAGGTTAGGACATACAGCGTTATAGACGTATAGAATGTCCCCATCGAGAAGCAGGCGCCGACACGGCAGGAATGTTGTAAAATATTACATTCGACATGTTAGGTTGCGTTAGGCTAGGATACATATCGTTATAGACGTGTACAATGTTCCCACCAAGAAGTAGTGCCCGACATGCCAGGAATGTTGTAAAATATTACATCCGAGATGTTAGGTTGCCTTAGGTTAGGATATACAACGTTATAGATGTATATAATGTCCCCATCGAGAAGTAGGCAACGACACGCCAGGAATGTTGTAAAATATTACATTCGACATGTTAGGTTGCCTTGGGCTAGAATATATATCGTTATAGACGTATACAATGTTCCCACCGAGAAGTAGGGACCGACATGCCAGGAATGTTGTAAAATATTACATCCGAGATGTTAGGTTGCCTTAGGGTAGGATATACAACGTTATAGATGTATATAATGTCCCCATCCAGAAGTAGGCGACGACACGCCAGGAATGTTGTAAAATATTACATTCTACATGTTGGGTTGCCTTAGGCTAGGATATATGTCGTTATAGACGTATACATTGTTCCCACCGAGAAGTAGGGACCGACATGCCAGGAATGTTGTAAAATATTACATCCGAGATGTTAGGTTGCCTTAGAGTAGGATATACAACGTTATAGATGTATATAACGTCCCCATCGAGAAGTAGGCGACGACACGCCAGGAATGTTGTAAAATATTACATTCTACATTTTGGGTTGCCTTAGGCTAAGATATATGTCGTTATAGACGTATACATTGTTTCCATCGAGAAGTAGGGACCGACATGCCAGGAATGTTGTAAAATATTACATCCCAGATGTTAGGTTGCTTTAGGTTAGGATATTCAACTTTATAGACGTATATAATGTCCCCATCGAGATGCAGGAGACGACACGACAGGAATGTTGTAAAATATTACATTCGACATGTTAGGTTGCCTTAGGCTAGGATATATATAGTTATAGACGTATACAATGTTCCCACCGAGAAGTAGGGCCCAACATGCCAGGAATGTTGTAAAATATTACATCCGAGATGTAAGGTTCCCTTAGGTTAGGATACATATCGTTATAGACGTATATAACGTTCCCACCGAGACGTAGGGACCGACATGCCAGGAATGTTGAAAATATTACATCCCAGATGTTAGGTTGCGATAGGTTAGGATATACAACATTCTAGACGTACATAAAGTCCCCATCGAGAAGCAGGCGACGACACGCCAGGAATGTTGTAAAATATAACATCCGAGATGTTATGTTGCCATACGTTAGGATATGTAACGTTATAGACGTATATAATGTTCTCACCGAAAAGTAGCAGCCGAAGCGCCAGGAATGTTGTAAAATATTACATCCGAGATGTTAGGTTGCCTTAGGTTAGGATATATATCGTTATAGACGTATATAATGTCCCCATCGAGATGCAGGAGACGACATGACAGGAATGTTGTAAAATATTACATCCCAGATGTTAGGTTGCGTTAGGTTAGGATATACAACGTTATAGATGTATATAATGTCCTCATCGAGAAGTAGGCGACGACACGCCAGGAATGTTGTAAAATATTACATTCTACAAGTTAGGTTGCCTTAGGCTAGGATATATAACGTTATAGACGTATATAATGATCCCACCGAGAAATAGGGACTGACGCGTCAGGAATGTTCTAAAATATTACACCCGAGATGTTAGGTTCCCTTAGGTTAGGATATACAACGTTATGGACGTATAGAATGTCCCCATCGAGATGCAGGAGACGACACGACAGGAATGTTGTAAAATATTACATTCGACATGTTAGGTTGCCTTAGGCTAGGATATATATAGTTATAGACGTATACAATGTTCCCACCGAGAAGCAGGCGGCGACACGCCAGGAATGTTGTAAAATATTACATCCGAGGTGTTAGGTTGCCTTAGGGTAGGATGTACAACGTTATAGATGTATATAATGTCCCCAGCGAGAAGTAGGCGACGACACGCCAGGAATGTTGTAAAATATTACATTCGACATGTTGGGTTGCCTTAGGCTAGGATATGTATCGTTATAGACGTATACAATGTTCCCACCGAGAAGTAGGGCCCGACATGCCAGGAATGTTGTAAAATATTACATCCGAGATGTTAGGTTGCCCTAGGTTAGGACATACAACGTTATAGATGTATATAATGACCCCATCGAGAAGTAGGCAACGACACGCCAGGAATGTTGTAAAATATTACACCCGAGATGTTAGGTTCCCTTAGGTTAGGATATATGACGTTATAGATGTATATAATGTCCCTATCCAGAAGTAGGCGACGACACGCCAGGAATGTTGTAAAATATTACAGCCCAGATTTTAGGTTGCGTTAGGTTAGAATATACAACGTTATAGTCGTATATAATGTCCCCATCGAGAAGCAGGCGACGACACGACAGGAATGTTGTAAAATATTACATTCGACATGTTAGGTTGCCTTGGGCTAGAATATATATCGTTATAGACGTATACAATGTTCCCACCGAGAAGTAGGGACCGACATGCCAGGAATGTTGTAAAATATTACATCCGAGATGTTAGGTTGCCTTAGGGTAGGATATACAACGTTATAGATGTATATAATGTCCCCATCCAGAAGTAGGCGACGACACGCCAGGAATGTTGTAAAATATTACATTCTACATGTTGGGTTGCCTTAGGCTAGGATATATGTCGTTATAGACGTATACATTGTTCCCACCGAGAAGTAGGGACCGACATGCCAGGAATGTTGTAAAATATTACATCCGAGATGTTAGGTTGCCTTAGGGTAGGATATACAACGTTATAGATGTATATAACGTCCCCATCGAGAAGTAGGCGACGACACGCCAGGAATGTTGTAAAATATTACATTCTACATTTTGGGTTGCCTTAGGCTACGATATATGTCGTTATAGACGTATACATTGTTTCCATCGAGAAGTAGGGACCGACATGCCAGGAATGTTGTATAATATTACATCCCAGATGTTAGGTTGCTTTAGGTTAGGATATTCAACTTTATAGACGTATATAATGTCCCCATCGAGATGCAGGAGACGACACGACAGGAATGTTGTAAAATATTACATTCGACATGTTAGGTTGCCTTAGGCTACGATATATATAGTTATAGACGTATACAATGTTCCCACCGAGAAGTAGGGCCCAACATGCCAGGAATGTTGTAAAATATAACATCCGAGATGTTATGTTGCCATACGTTAGGATATGTAACGTTATAGACGTATATAATGTTCCCACCGAAAAGTAGCAGCCGAAGCGGCAGGAATGTTGTAAAATATTACATCCGAGATGTTAGGTTGCCTTAGGTTAGAATATATATCGTTACAGACGTATATAATGTCCCCATCGAGATGCAGGAGACGACATGACAGGAATGTTGTAAAATATTACATCCCAGATGTTAGGTTGCGTTAGGTTAGGATGTACAACGTTATAGATGTATATAATGTCCTCATCGAGAAGTAGGCGACGACACGCCAGGAATGTTGTAAAATATTACATTCTACAAGTTAGGTTGCCTTAGTTCTAGGATATATAACCTTATAGACGTATATAATGATCCCACCGAGAAATAGGGACTGACGCGTCAGGAATGTTCTAAAATATTACACCCGAGATGTTAGGTTCCCTTAGGTTAGGATATACAACGTTATGGACGCATAGAATGTTCCCACCGAGAAGTAGGGACCGACATGCCAGGAATGTTGTAAAATATTACATCCGAGATGTTAGGTTGCCTTAGGGTAGGATATACAACGTTATAGATGTATATAACGTCCCCATCGAGAAGTAGGCGACGACACGCCAGGAATGTTGTAAAATATTACATTCTACATTTTGGGTTGCCTTAGGCTACGATATATGTCGTTGTAGACGTATACATTGTTTCCATCGAGAAGTAGGGACCGACATGCCAGGAATGTTGTAAAATATTACATCCCAGATGTTAGGTTGCTTTAGGTTAGGATATTCAACTTTATAGACGTATATAATGTCCCCATCGAGATGCAGGAAACGACACGACAGGAATGTTGTAAAATATTACATTCGACATGTTAGGTTGCCTTAGGCTAGGATATATATAGTTATAGACGTATACAATGTTCCCACCGAGAAGCAGGCGACGACACGCCAGGAATGTTGTAAAATATTACATCCGAGGTGTTAGGTTGCCTTAGGGTAGGATGTACAACGTTATAGATGTATATAATGTCCCCAGCGAGAAGTAGGCGACGACACGCCAGGAATGTTGTAAAATATTACATTCGACATGTTGGGTTGCCTTAGGCTAGGATATGTATCGTTATAGACGTATACAATGTTCCCACCGAGAAGTAGGGCCCGACATGCCAGGAATGTTGTAAAATATTACATCCGAGATGTTAGGTTGCCCTAGGTTAGGATATACAACGTTATAGATGTATATAGTGTCCCCATCGAGAAGTAGGCAACGACACGCCAGGAATGTTGTAAAATATTACATCCCAGATGTTAGGTTGCTTTAGGTTAGGATATTCAACTTTATAGACGTATATAATGTCCCCATCGAGATGCAGGAGACGACACGACAGGAATGTTGTAAAATATTACATTCGACATGTTAGGTTGCCCTAGGCTAGGATATATATAGTTATAGACGTATACAATGTTCCCACCGAGAAGTAGGCGACGACACGCCAGGAATGTTGTAAAATATTACACCCGAGATGTTAGATTCCCTTAGGTTAGGATATATAACGTTATAGATGTATATAATGTCCCCATCCAGAAGTAGGCGACGACACGACAGGAATGTTTTAAAATATTACATTCGACATGTTAGGTTGCGTTAGGCTAGAATATATATCGTTATAGACGTATACAATGTTCCCACCGAGAAGTAGGGACCGACATGCCAGGAATGTTGTAAAATATTACATCCCAGATGTTAGGCTGCGTTAGGTTAGGATATACAACGTTATAGATGTATGTAATGTCCTCATCGAGAAGTAGGCGACGACACGCCAGGAATGTTGTAAAATATTACATTCTACAAGTTAGGTTGCCTTAGGCTAGGATATATTACGTTATAGACGTATATAATGATCCCACCGAGATATAGGGACTGACGCGTCAGGAATGTTCTAAAATATTACACCCGAGATGTTAGGTTCCCTTAGGTTAGGATATACAACGTTATGGACGTATAGAATGTTCCCACCGAGAAGTAGGGACCGACATGCCAGGAATGTTGTAAAATATTACATCCGAGGTGTTAGGTTGCCTTAGGCTAGGATATATAACGTTATAGACGTATATAATGATCCCACCGAGAAATAGGGACTGACGCGTCAGGAATGTTCTAAAATATTACACCCGAGATGTTAGGTTCCCTTAGGTTAGGATATACAACGTTATGGACGTATAGAATGTTCCCACCGAGAAGTAGGGACCGACATGCCAGGAATGTTGTAAAATATTACATCCGAGGTGTTAGGTTGCCTTAGGGTAGGATGTACAACGTTATAGATGTATATAATGTCCCCAGCGAGAAGTAGGCGACGACACGCCAGGAATGTTTTAAAATATTACATCCGAGATGTTATGTTGCCTTACGACAGGATATATAACGTTACAGACGTATATGATGTTACCACCGAGAAGTACGTGCTCACACGCCAGAAATGTTGTGAAATATTACATCCGAGATGTTAGGTTGCCTTAGGCTAGGATATATAACGTTATAGACGTATATAATGTTCCCACCGAAAAGTAGCAGCCGAAGCGCCAGGAATGTTGTAAAATATTACATCCGAGATGTTAGGTTGCCTTAGGTTAGGATATATATCGTTATAGACGTATATAATGTTCCCACCGAGACGTAGGGACCGACATGCCAGGAATGTTGTAAAATATTACATCCGAGATGTTAGGTTGCCTTAGGGTAGGATATACAACGTTATAGATGTATATAACGTCCCCATCGAGAAGTAGGCGACGACACGCCAGGAATGTTGTAAAATATTACATTCTACATTTTGGGTTGCCTTAGGCTAGGATATATGTCGTTATAGACGTATACATTGTTTCCATCGAGAAGTAGGGACCGACATGCCAGGAATGTTGTAAAATATTACATCCCAGATGTTAGGTTGCTTTAGGTTAGGATATTCAACTTTATAGACGTATATAATGTCCCCATCGAGATGCAGGAGACGACACGACAGGAATGTTGTAAAATATTACATTCGACATGTTAGGTTGCCTTAGGCTACGATATATATAGTTATAGACGTATACAATGTTCCCACCGAGAAGTAGGGCCCAACATGCCAGGAATGTTGTAAAATATAACATCCGAGATGTTATGTTGCCATACGTTAGGATATGTAACGTTATAGACGTATATAATGTTCCCGCCGAAAAGTAGCAGCCGAAGCGGCAGGAATGTTGTAAAATATTACATCCGAGATGTTAGGTTCCCTTAGGTTAGAATATATATCGTTATAGACGTATATAATGTCCCCATCGAGATGCAGGAGACGACATGACAGGAATGTTGTAAAATATTACATCCCAGATGTTAGGTTGCGTTAGGTTAGGATATACAACGTTATAGATGTATATAATGTCCTCATCGAGAAGTAGGCGACGACACGCCAGGAATGTTGTAAAATATTACATTCTACAAGTTAGGTTGCCTTAGGCTAGGATATATAACCTTATAGACGTATATAATGATCCCACCGAGAAATAGGGACTGACATGCCAGGAATGTTGTAAAATATTACATCCGAGATGTTAGGTTGCCTTAGGGTAGGATGTACAACGTTATAGATGTATATAATGTCCCCAGCGAGAAGTAGGCGACGACACGCCAGGAATGTTTTAAAATATTACATCCGAGATGTTATGTTGCCTTACGGCGGGATATATAACGTTACAGACGTATATGATGTTACCACCGAGAAGTACGTGCTCACACGCCAGAAATGTTGTGAAATATTACATCCGAGATGTTAGGTTGCCTTAGGCTAGGATATATAACGTTATAGACGTATATAATGTTCCCACCGAAAAGTAGCAGCCGAAGCGCCAGGAATGTTGTAAAATATTACATCCGAGATGTTAGGTTGCCTTAGGTTAGGATATATATCGTTATAGACGTATATAATGTTCCCACCGAGACGTAGGGACCGACATGCCAGGAATGTTTTAAAATATTACATCCCAGATGTTAGGTTCCGTTAGGTTAGGATATACAACGTTATAGACGTATATAATGTACCCACGGAGACGTAGGGACCGACATGCCAGGAATGTTGTAAAATATTACATCCCAGATGTTAGGTTGCGTTAGGTTAGTATATACAAGGTTATAGACGTATATAATGTTCCCACCGAGAAGTAGGGACCGACATGCCAGGAATGTTGTAAAATATTACATCCGAGATGTTAGGTTGCCTTAGGTTAGGATATACAACGTTATAGATGTATATAATGTCCCCATCGACAAGCAGGCGACGACACGACAGGAATGTTGTAAAATATTACATTCGACATGTTAGGTTGCCTTAGGCTAGAATATATATCGTTATAGACGTATACAATGTTCCCACTGAGAAGTAGGGACCGACATGCCAGGAATGTTGTAAAATATTACATCCGAGATGTTAGGTTGCCTTAGGGTAGGATATACAACGTTATAGATGTATATAACGTCCCCATCGAGAAGTAGGCGACGACACGCCAGGAATGTTGTAAAATATTACATTCTACATTTTGGGTTGCCTTAGGCTACGATATATGTCGTTATAGACGTATACATTGTTTCCATCGAGAAGTAGGGGCCGACATGCCAGGAATGTTGTAAAATATTACATCCCAGATGTTAGGTTGCTTTAGGTTAGGATATTCAACTTTATAGACGTATATAATGTCCCCATCGAGATGCAGGAGACGACACGACAGGAATGTTGTAAAATATTACATTCGACATGTTAGGTTGCCTTAGGCTAGGATATATATAGTTATAGACGTATACAATGTTCCCACCGAGAAGCAGGCGACGACACGCCAGGAATGTTGTAAAATATTACATCCGAGGTGTTAGGTTGCCTTAGGGTAGGATGTACAACGTTATAGATGTATATAATGTCCCCAGCGAGAAGTAGGCGACGACACGCCAGGAATGTTGTAAAGTATTACATTCGACATGTTGGGTTGCCTTAGGCTAGGATATGTATCGTTATAGACGTATACAATGTTCCCACCGAGAAGTAGGGCCCGACATGCCAGGAATGTTGTAAAATATTACATCCGAGATGTTAGGTTGCCCTAGGTTAGGACATACAACGTTATAGATGTATATAATGTCCCCATCGAGAAGTAGGCAACGACACGCCAGGAATGTTGTAAAATATTACATCCCAGATGTTAGGTTGCTTTAGGTTAGGTTATTCAACTTTATAGACGTATATAATGTCCCCATCGAGATGCAGGAGACGACACGACAGGAATGTTGTAAAATATTACATTCGACATGTTAGGTTGCCTTAGGCTAGGATATATATAGTTATAGACGTATACAATGTTCCCACCGAGAAGTAGGGCCCAACATGCCAGGAATGTTGTAAAATATGACATCCGAGATGTAAGGTTCCCTTAGGTTAGGATATATATCGTTATAGACGTATATAACGTTCCCACCGAGACGTAGGGACCGACATGCCAGGAATGTTGAAAATATTACATCCCAGATGTTAGGGTGCTTTAGGTTAGGATATGTATCGTTATAGACGTATACAATGTTCCCACCGAGAAGTAGGGACCGACTTGCCAGGAATGTTGTAAAATATTACATCCGAGATGTTAGGTTGCCTTAGGGTAGGATATACAACGTTATAGATGTATATAACGTCCCCATCGAGAAGTAGGCGACGACACGCCAGGAATGTTGTAAAATATTACATTCTACATTTTGGGTTGTCTTAGGCTAGGATATATGTCGTTATAGACGTATACATTGTTTTCACCGAGAAGTAGGGACCGACATGCCAGGAATGTTGTTAAATATTACATCCCAGATGTTAGGTTGCTTTACGTTAGGATATTCAACGTTATAGACGTATATAATGTCCCCATCGAGATGCAGGAGACGACATGACAGGAATGTTGTAAAATATTACATCCCAGATGTTAGGTTGCGTTAGGTTAGGATATACAACGTTATAGATGTATGTAATGTCCTCATCGAGAAGTAGGGGCCGACACGCCAGGAATGTTGTAAAATATTACATTCTACAAGTTAGGTTGCCTTAGGCTAGGATATATAACGTTATAGACGTATATAATGATCCCACCGAGAAATAGGGACTGACGCGTCAGGAATGTTCTAAAATATTACACCCGAGATGTTAGGTTCCCTTAGGTTAGGATATACAACGTTATGGACGTATAGAATGTTCCCACCGAGAAGTAGGGACCGACATGCCAGGAATGTTGTAAAATATTACATCCGAGGTGTTAGGTTGCCTTAGGCTAGGATATATAACGTTATAGACGTATATAATGATCCCACCGAGAAATAGGGACTGACGCGTCAGGAATGTTCTAAAATATTACACCCGAGATGTTAGGTTCCCTTAGGTTAGGATATACAACGTTATGGACGTATAGAATGTTCCCACCGAGAAGTAGGGACCGACATGCCAGGAATGTTGTAAAATATTACATCCGAGGTGTTAGGTTGCCTTAGGGTAGGATGTACAACGTTATAGATGTATATAATGTCCCCAGCGAGAAGTAGGCGACGACACGCCAGGAATGTTTTAAAATATTACATCCGAGATGTTATGTTGCCTTACGACAGGATATATAACGTTACAGACGTATATGATGTTACCACCGAGAAGTACGTGCTCACACGCCAGAAATGTTGTGAAATATTACATCCGAGATGTTAGGTTGCCTTAGGCTAGGATATATAACGTTATAGACGTATATAATGTTCCCACCGAAAAGTAGCAGCCGAAGCGCCAGGAATGTTGTAAAATATTACATCCGAGATGTTAGGTTGCCTTAGGTTAGGATATATATCGTTATAGACGTATATAATGTTCCCACCGAGACGTAGGGACCGACATGCCAGGAATGTTGTAAAATATTACATCCGAGATGTTAGGTTGCCTTAGGGTAGGATATACAACGTTATAGATGTATATAACGTCCCCATCGAGAAGTAGGCGACGACACGCCAGGAATGTTGTAAAATATTACATTCTACATTTTGGGTTGCCTTAGGCTAGGATATATGTCGTTATAGACGTATACATTGTTTCCATCGAGAAGTAGGGACCGACATGCCAGGAATGTTGTAAAATATTACATCCCAGATGTTAGGTTGCTTTAGGTTAGGATATTCAACTTTATAGACGTATATAATGTCCCCATCGAGATGCAGGAGACGACACGACAGGAATGTTGTAAAATATTACATTCGACATGTTAGGTTGCCTTAGGCTACGATATATATAGTTATAGACGTATACAATGTTCCCACCGAGAAGTAGGGCCCAACATGCCAGGAATGTTGTAAAATATAACATCCGAGATGTTATGTTGCCATACGTTAGGATATGTAACGTTATAGACGTATATAATGTTCCCGCCGAAAAGTAGCAGCCGAAGCGGCAGGAATGTTGTAAAATATTACATCCGAGATGTTAGGTTGCCTTAGGTTAGAATATATATCGTTATAGACGTATATAATGTCCCCATCGAGATGCAGGAGACGACATGACAGGAATGTTGTAAAATATTACATCCCAGATGTTAGGTTGCGTTAGGTTAGGATATACAACGTTATAGATGTATATAATGTCCTCATCGAGAAGTAGGCGACGACACGCCAGGAATGTTGTAAAATATTACATTCTACAAGTTAGGTTGCCTTAGGCTAGGATATATAACCTTATAGACGTATATAATGATCCCACCGAGAAATAGGGACTGACATGCCAGGAATGTTGTAAAATATTACATCCGAGATGTTAGGTTGCCTTAGGGTAGGATGTACAACGTTATAGATGTATATAATGTCCCCAGCGAGAAGTAGGCGACGACACGCCAGGAATGTTTTAAAATATTACATCCGAGATGTTATGTTGCCTTACGGCGGGATATATAACGTTACAGACGTATATGATGTTACCACCGAGAAGTACGTGCTCACACGCCAGAAATGTTGTGAAATATTACATCCGAGATGTTAGGTTGCCTTAGGCTAGGATATATAACGTTATAGACGTATATAATGTTCCCACCGAAAAGTAGCAGCCGAAGCGCCAGGAATGTTGTAAAATATTACATCCGAGATGTTAGGTTGCCTTAGGTTAGGATATATATCGTTATAGACGTATATAATGTTCCCACCGAGACGTAGGGACCGACATGCCAGGAATGTTTTAAAATATTACATCCCAGATGTTAGGTTCCGTTAGGTTAGGATATACAACGTTATAGACGTATATAATGTACCCACGGAGACGTAGGGACCGACATGCCAGGAATGTTGTAAAATATTACATCCCAGATGTTAGGTTGCGTTAGGTTAGTATATACAAGGTTATAGACGTATATAATGTTCCCACCGAGAAGTAGGGACCGACATGCCAGGAATGTTGTAAAATATTACATCCGAGATGTTAGGTTGCCTTAGGTTAGGATATACAACGTTATAGATGTATATAATGTCCCCATCGACAAGCAGGCGACGACACGACAGGAATGTTGTAAAATATTACATTCGACATGTTAGGTTGCCTTAGGCTAGAATATATATCGTTATAGACGTATACAATGTTCCCACCGAGAAGTAGGGACCGACATGCCAGGAATGTTGTAAAATATTACATCCGAGATGTTAGGTTGCCTTAGGGTAGGACATACAACGTTATAGATGTATATAACGTCCCCATCGAGAAGTAGGCGACGACACGCCAGGAATGTTGTAAAATATTACATTCTACATTTTGGGTTGCCTTAGGCTAGGATATATGTCGTTATAGACGTATACATTGTTTTCACCGAGAAGTAGGGACCGACATGCCAGGAATGTTGTAAAATATTACATCCCAGATGTTAGGTTGCTTTAGGTTAGGATATTCAACTTTATAGACGTATATAATGTCCCCATCGAGATGCAGGAGACGACACGACAGGAATGTTGTAAAATATTACATTCGACATGTTAGGTTGCCTTAGGCTAGGATATATATAGTTATAGACGTATACAATGTTCCCACCGAGAAGCAGGCGACGACACGCCAGGAATGTTGTAAAATATTACATCCGAGGTGTTAGGTTGCCTTAGGGTAGGATGTACAACGTTATAGATGTATATAATGTCCCCAGCGAGAAGTAGGCGACGACACGCCAGGAATGTTGTAAAGTATTACATTCGACATGTTGGGTTGCCTTAGGCTAGGATATGTATCGTTATAGACGTATACAATGTTCCCACCGAGAAGTAGGGCCCGACATGCCAGGAATGTTGTAAAATATTACATCCGAGATGTTAGGTTGCCCTAGGTTAGGACATACAACGTTATAGATGTATATAATGTCCCCATCGAGAAGTAGGCAACGACACGCCAGGAATGTTGTAAAATATTACATCCCAGATGTTAGGTTGCTTTAGGTTAGGTTATTCAACTTTATAGACGTATATAATGTCCCCATCGAGATGCAGGAGACGACACGACAGGAATGTTGTAAAATATTACATTCGACATGTTAGGTTGCCTTAGGCTAGGATATATATAGTTATAGACGTATACAATGTTCCCACCGAGAAGTAGGGCCCAACATGCCAGGAATGTTGTAAAATATGACATCCGAGATGTAAGGTTCCCTTAGGTTAGGATATATATCGTTATAGACGTATATAACGTTCCCACCGAGACGTAGGGACCGACATGCCAGGAATGTTGAAAATATTACATCCCAGATGTTAGGGTGCTTTAGGTTAGGATATGTATCGTTATAGACGTATACAATGTTCCCACCGAGAAGTAGGGACCGACTTGCCAGGAATGTTGTAAAATATTACATCCGAGATGTTAGGTTGCCTTAGGGTAGGATATACAACGTTATAGATGTATATAACGTCCCCATCGAGAAGTAGGCGACGACACGCCAGGAATGTTGTAAAATATTACATTCTACATTTTGGGTTGTCTTAGGCTAGGATATATGTCGTTATAGACGTATACATTGTTTTCACCGAGAAGTAGGGACCGACATGCCAGGAATGTTGTTAAATATTACATCCCAGATGTTAGGTTGCTTTACGTTAGGATATTCAACGTTATAGACGTATATAATGTCCCCATCGAGATGCAGGAGACGACATGACAGGAATGTTGTAAAATATTACATCCCAGATGTTAGGTTGCGTTAGGTTAGGATATACAACGTTATAGATGTATGTAATGTCCTCATCGAGAAGTAGGGGCCGACACGCCAGGAATGTTGTAAAATATTACATTCTACAAGTTAGGTTGCCTTAGGCTAGGATATATAACGTTATAGACGTATATAATGATCCCACCGAGAAATAGGGACTGACGCGTCAGGAATGTTCTAAAATATTACACCCGAGATGTTAGGTTCCCTTAGGTTAGGATATACAACGTTATGGACGTATAGAATGTTCCCACCGAGAAGTAGGGACCGACATGCCAGGAATGTTGTAAAATATTACATCCGAGGTGTTAGGTTGCCTTAGGCTAGGATATATAACGTTATAGACGTATATAATGATCCCACCGAGAAATAGGGACTGACGCGTCAGGAATGTTCTAAAATATTACACCCGAGATGTTAGGTTCCCTTAGGTTAGGATATACAACGTTATGGACGTATAGAATGTTCCCACCGAGAAGTAGGGACCGACATGCCAGGAATGTTGTAAAATATTACATCCGAGGTGTTAGGTTGCCTTAGGGTAGGATGTACAACGTTATAGATGTATATAATGTCCCCAGCGAGAAGTAGGCGACGACACGCCAGGAATGTTTTAAAATATTACATCCGAGATGTTATGTTGCCTTACGACAGGATATATAACGTTACAGACGTATATGATGTTACCACCGAGAAGTACGTGCTCACACGCCAGAAATGTTGTGAAATATTACATCCGAGATGTTAGGTTGCCTTAGGCTAGGATATATAACGTTATAGACGTATATAATGTTCCCACCGAAAAGTAGCAGCCGAAGCGCCAGGAATGTTGTAAAATATTACATCCGAGATGTTAGGTTGCCTTAGGCTAGGATATGTATCGTTATAGACGTATACAATGTTCCCACCGAGAAGTAGGGCCCGACATGCCAGGAATGTTGTAAAATATTACATCCGAGATGTTAGGTTGCCCTAGGTTAGGATATACAACGTTATAGATGTATATAATGTCCCCATCGAGAAGTAGATAACGACACGCCAGGAATGTTGTAAAATATTACATCCCAGATGTTAGGTTGCTTTAGGTTAGGATATTCAACTTTATAGACGTATATAATGTCCCCATCGAGATGCAGGAGACGACACGACAGGAATGTTGTAAAATATTACATTCGACATGTTAGGTTGCCTTAGGCTAGGATATATATAGTTATAGACGTATACAATGTTCCCACCGAGAAGTAGGGCCCAACATGCCAGGAATGTTGTAAAATATTACATCCGAGATGTAAGGATCCCTTAGGTTAGGATATATATCGTTATAGACGTATATAACGTTCCCACCGGGACGTAGGGACCGACATGCCAGGAATGTTGAAAATATTACATCCCAGATGTTAGGTTGCTTTAGGTTAGGATATGTATCGTTATAGACGTATACAATGTTCCCACCGAGAAGTAGGGACCGACTTGCCAGGAATGTTGTAAAATATTACATCCGAGATGTTAGGTTGCCTTAGGGTAGGATATACAACGTTATAGATGTATATAACGTCCCCATCGAGAAGTAGGCGACGACACGCCAGGAATGTTGTAAAATATTACATTCTACATTTTGGGTTGCCTTAGGCTAGGATATATGTCGTTATAGACGTATACATTGTTTTCACCGAGATGTAGGGACCGACATGCCAGGAATGTTGTAAAATATTACATCCCAGATGTTAGGTTGCTTTACGTTAGGATATTCAACGTTATAGACGTATATAATGTCCCCATCGAGATGCAGGAGACGACACGACAGGAATGTTGTAAAATATTACATTCGACATGTTAGGTTGCCTTAGGCTAGGATATATATAGTTATAGACGTATACAATGTTCCCACCGAGAAGTAGGCGACGACACGCCAGGAATGTTGTAAAATATTACACCCGAGATGTTAGATTCCCTTAGGTTAGGATATACAACGTTATAGATGTATATAATGTCCCCATCGAGAAGTAGGCAACGACACGCCAGGAATGTTGTAAAATATTACATCCCAGATGTTAGGTTGCCTTAGGTTAGAATATATATCGTTATAGACGTATATAATGTCCCCATCGAGAAGTAGGCGACGACACGCCAGGAATGTTGTAAAATATTACATTCGACATGTTGGGTTGCCTTAGGCTAGGATATGTATCGTTATAGACGTATACAATGTTCCCACCGAGAAGTAGGGCCCGACATGCCAGGAATGTTGTAAAATATTACATTCTACAAGTTAGGTTGCCTTAGGCTAGGATATATAACGTTATAGACGTATATAATGATCCCACCGAGAAATAGGGACTGACGCGTCAGGAATGTTCTAAAATATTACACCCGAGGTGTTAGGTTCCCTTAGGTTAGGATATACAACGTTATGGACGTATAGAATGTCCCCATCGAGATGCAGGAGACGACACGACAGGAATGTTGTAAAATATTACATTCGACATGTTAGGTTGCCTTAGGCTAGGATATATATAGTTACAGACGTATACAATGTTCCCACCGAGAAGCAGGCGACGACACGCCAGGAATGTTGTAAAATATTACATCCGAGGTGTTAGGTTGCCTTAGGGTAGGATGTACAACGTTATAGATGTATATAATGTCCCCAGCGAGAAGTAGGCGACGACACGCCAGGAATGTTGTAAAATATTACATTCGACATGTTGGGTTGCCTTAGGCTAGGATATGTATCGTTATAGACGTATACAATGTTCCCACCGAGAAGTAGGGCCCGACATGCCAGGAATGTTGTAAAATATTACATCCGAGATGTTAGGTTGCCCTAGGTTAGGATATACAACGTTATAGATGTATATAATGTCCCCATCGAGAAGTAGGCAACGACACGCCAGGAATGTTGTAAAATATTACACCCGAGATGTTAGATTCCCTTAGGTTAGGATATACAACGTTATAGATGTATATAATGTCCCCATCGAGAAGTAGGCAACGACACGCCAGGAATGTTGTAAAATATTACATCCCAGATGTTAGGTTGCCTTAGGTTAGAATATATATCGTTATAGACGTATATAATGTCCCCATCGAGAAGTAGGCGACGACACGCCAGGAATGTTGTAAAATATTACATTCGACATGTTGGGTTGCCTTAGGCTAGGATATGTATCGTTATAGACGTATACAATGTTCCCACCGAGAAGTAGGGCCCGACATGCCAGGAATGTTGTAAAATATTACATTCTACAAGTTAGGTTGCCTTAGGCTAGGATATATAACGTTATAGACGTATATAATGATCCCACCGAGAAATAGGGACTGACGCGTCAGGAATGTTCTAAAATATTACACCCGAGGTGTTAGGTTCCCTTAGGTTAGGATATACAACGTTATGGACGTATAGAATGTCCCCATCGAGATGCAGGAGACGACACGACAGGAATGTTGTAAAATATTACATTCGACATGTTAGGTTGCCTTAGGCTAGGATATATATAGTTACAGACGTATACAATGTTCCCACCGAGAAGCAGGCGACGACACGCCAGGAATGTTGTAAAATATTACATCCGAGGTGTTAGGTTGCCTTAGGGTAGGATGTACAACGTTATAGATGTATATAATGTCCCCAGCGAGAAGTAGGCGACGACACGCCAGGAATGTTGTAAAATATTACATTCGACATGTTGGGTTGCCTTAGGCTAGGATATGTATCGTTATAGACGTATACAATGTTCCCACCGAGAAGTAGGGCCCGACATGCCAGGAATGTTGTAAAATATTACATCCGAGATGTTAGGTTGCCCTAGGTTAGGATATACAACGTTATAGATGTATATAATGTCCCCATCGAGAAGTAGGCAACGACACGCCAGGAATGTTGTAAAATATTACACCCGAGATGTTAGGTTCCCTTAGGTTAGGATATATGACGTTATAGATGTATATAATGTCCCTATCCAGAAGTAGGCGACGACACGCCAGGAATGTTGTAAAATATTACATCCCAGATTTTAGGTTGCGTTAGGTTAGAATACACAACGTTATAGTCGTATATAATGTCCCCATCGAGAAGCAGGCGACGACACGACAGGAATGTTGTAAAATATTACATTCGACATGTTAGGTTGCTTTAGGTTAGGATATTCAACGTTATAGACGTATATAATGTCCCCATCGAGATGCAGGAGACGACACGACAGGAATGTTGTAAAATATTACACCCGAGATGTTAGATTCCCTTAGGTTAGGATATATAACGTTATAGATGTATATAATGTCCCCATCCAGAAGTAGGCGACGACACGACAGGAATGTTGTAAAATATTACATTCGACATGTTAGGTTGCGTTAGGCTAGAATATATATCGTTATAGACGTATACAATGTTCCCACCGAGAAGTAGGGACCGACATGCCAGGAATGTTGTAAAATATTACATCCGAGATGTTAGGTTGCCTTAGGTTAGGATATATATCGTTATAGACGTATATAATGTTCCCACCGAGACGTAGGGACCGACATGCCAGCAATGTTTTAAAATATTACATCCCAGATGTTAGGTTCCGTTAGGTTAGGATATACAACGTTATAGACGTATATAATGTACCCACGGAGACGTAGGGACCGACATGCCAGGAATGTTGTAAAATATTACATCCCAGATGTTAGGTTGCGTTAGGTTAGTATATACAAGGTTATAGACGTATATAATGTTCCCATCGAGAAGCAGGCGACGACACGCCAGAATGTTGTAAAATATTACATCCGAGATGTTAGGTTGCCTTAGGTTAGGATATACAACGTTATAGATGTATATAATATCCCCATCGAGAAGTAGGCGACGACACGCCAGGAATGTTGTAAAATATTACACCCGAGATGTTAGGTTCCCTTAGGTTAGGATATATGACGTTATAGATGTATATAATGTCCCTATCCAGAAGTAGGCGACGACACGCCAGGAATGTTGTAAAATATTACATCCCAGGTTTTAGGTTGCGTTAGGTTAGAATATACAACGTTATAGACGTATATAATGTCCCCATCGACAAGCAGGCGACGACACGACAGGAATGTTGTAAAATATTACATTCGACATGTTAGGTTGCCTTAGGCTAGAATATATATCGTTATAGACGTATACAATGTTCCCACCGAGAAGTAGGGACCGACATGCCAGGAATGTTGTAAAATATTACATCCGAGATGTTAGGTTGCCTTAGGGTAGGACATACAACGTTATAGATGTATATAACGTCCCCATCGAGAAGTAGGCGACGACACGCCAGGAATGTTGTAAAATATTACATTCTACATTTTGGGTTGCCTTAGGCTAGGATATATGTCGTTATAGACGTATACATTGTTTTCACCGAGAAGTAGGGACCGACATGCCAGGAATGTTGTAAAATATTACATCCCAGATGTTAGGTTGCTTTAGGTTAGGATATTCAACGTTATAGACGTATATAATGTCCCCATCGAGATGCAGGAGACGACACGACAGGAATGTTGTAAAATATTACATTCGACATGTTAGGTTGCCTTAGGCTAGGATATATATAGTTATAGACGTATACAATGTTCCCACCGAGAAGTAGGCGACGACACGCCAGGAATGTTGTAAAATATTACACCCGAGATGTTAGATTCCCTTAGGTTAGGATATATAACGTTATAGATGTATATAATGTCCCCACCGAGAAGTAGGGACCGACATGCCTGGAATGTTGTAAAATATTACAACCGAGATGTTAGGTTGCCTTAGGGTAGGATATACAACGTTATAGATGTATATAACGTCCCCATCGAGAAGTAGGCGACGACACGCCAGGAATGTTGTAAAATATTACATTCTACATTTTGGGTTGCCTTAGGCTACGATATATGTCGTTATAGACGTATACATTGTTTCCATCGAGAAGTAGGGACCGACATGCCAGGAATTTTGTAAAATATTACATCCCAGATGTTAGGTTGCTTTAGGTTAGGATATTCAACTTTATAGACGTATATAATGTCCCCATCGAGATGCAGGAGACGACACGACAGGAATGTTGTAAAATATTACATTCGACATGTTAGGTTGCCTTAGGCTACGATATATATAGTTATAGACGTATACAATGTTCCCACCGAGAAGTAGGGCTCAACATGCCAGGAATGTTGTAAAATATAACATCCGAGATGTTATGTTGCCATACGTTAGGATATGTAACGTTATAGACGTATATAATGTTAGCACCGAAAAGTAGCAGCCGAAGCGGCAGGAATGTTGTAAAATATTACATCCGAGATGTTAGGTTGCCTTAGGTTAGAATATATATCGTTATAGACGTATATAATGTCCCCATCGAGATGCAGGAGACGACATGACAGGAATGTTGTAAAATATTACATCCCAGATGTTAGGTTGCGTTAGGTTAGGATATACAACGTTATAGATGTATGTAATGTCCTCATCGAGAAGTAGGCGACGACACGCCAGGAATGTTGTAAAATATTACATCCCAGATGTTAGGTTGCTTTAGGTTAGGATATTCAACGTTATAGACGTATATAATGTCCCCATCGAGATGCAGGAGACGACACGACAGGAATGTTGTAAAATATTACATTCGACATGTTAGGTTGCCTTAGGCTAGGATATATATAGTTATAGACGTATACAATGTTCCCACCGAGAAGTAGGCGACGACACGCCAGGAATGTTGTTAAATATTACACCCGAGATGTTAGATTCCCTTAGGTTAGGATATATAACGTTATAGATGTATATAATGTCCCCATCCAGAAGTAGGCGACGACACGACAGGAATGTTGTAAAATATTACATTCGACATGTTAGGTTACGTTAGGCTAGAATATATATCGTTATAGACGTATACAATGTTCCCACCGAGAAGTAGGGACCGACATGCCAGGAATGTTGTAAAATATTACATCCGAGATGTTAGGTTGCCTTAGGGTAGGATATACAACGTTATAGATGTATATAACGTCCCCATCGAGAAGTAGGCGACGACACGCCAGGAATGTTTTAAAATATTACATCCGAGATGTTATGTTGCCTTGCGACAGGATATATAACGTTACAGACGTATATGATGTTACCACCGAGAAGTACGTGCTCACACGCCAGAAATGTTGTGAAATATTACATCCGAGATGTTAGGTTGCCTTAGGCTAGGATATATAACGTTATAGACGTATATAATGTTCCCACCGAAAAGTAGCAGCCGAAGCGCCAGGAATGTTGTAAAATATTACATCCGAGATGTTAGGTTGCCTTAGGTTAGGATATATATCGTTATAGACGTATATAATGTTCCCACCGAGACGTAGGGACCGACATGCCAAGAATGTTTTAAAATATTACATCCCAGATGTTAGGTTCCGTTAGGTTAGGATATACAACGTTATAGACGTATATAATGTACCCACGGAGACGTAGGGACCGACATGCCAGGAATGTTGTAAAATATTACATCCCAGATGTTAGGTTGCGTTAGGTTAGTATATACAAGGTTATAGACGTATATAATGTTCCCATCGAGAAGCAGGCGACGACACGCCAGAATGTTGTAAAATATTACATCCGAGATGTTAGGTTGCCTTAGGTTAGGATATACAACGTTATAGATGTATATAATATCCCCATCGAGAAGTAGGCGACGACACGCCAGGAATGTTGTAAAATATTACACCCGAGATGTTAGGTTCCCTTAGGTTAGGATATATGACGTTATAGATGTATATAATGTCCCTATCCAGAAGTAGGCGACGACACGCCAGGAATGTTGTAAAATATTACATCCCAGGTTTTAGGTTGCGTTAGGTTAGAATATACAACGTTATAGACGTATATAATGTCCCCATCGACAAGCAGGCGACGACACGACAGGAATGTTGTAAAATATTACATTCGACATGTTAGGTTGCCTTAGGCTAGAATATATATCGTTATAGACGTATACAATGTTCCCACCGAGAAGTAGGGACCGACATGCCAGGAATGTTGTAAAATATTACATCCGAGATGTTAGATTGCCTTAGGGTAGGATATACAACGTTATAGATGTATATAACGTCCCCATCGAGAAGTAGGCGACGACACGCCAGGAATGTTGTAAAATATTACATTCTACATTTTGGGTTGCCTTAGGCTACGATATATGTCGTTATAGACGTATACATTGTTTCCATCGAGAAGTAGGGACCGACATGCCAGGAATGTTGTAAAATATTACATCCCAGATGTTAGGTTGCTTTAGGTTAGGATATTCAACTTTATAGACGTATATAATGTCCCCATCGAGATGCAGGAGACGACACGACAGGAATGTTGTAAAATATTACATTCGACATGTTAGGTTGCCTTAGGCTAGGATATATATAGTTATAGACGTATACAATGTTCCCACCGAGAAGTAGGGCCCAACATGCCAGGAATGTTGTAAAATATTACATCCGAGATGTTAGGTTGCCTTAGGGTAGGATATACAACGTTATAGATGTATATAACGTCCCCATCGAGAAGTAGGCGACGACACGCCAGGAATGTTGTAAAATATTACATTCTACATTTTGGGTTGCCTTAGGCTACGATATATGTCGTTATAGACGTATACATTGTTTCCATCGAGAAGTAGGGACCGACATGCCAGGAATGTTGTAAAATATTACATCCCAGATGTTAGGTTGCTTTAGGTTAGGATATTCAACTTTATAGACGTATATAATGTCCCCATCGAGATGCAGGAGACGACACGACAGGAATGTTGTAAAATATTACATTCGACATGTTAGGTTGCCTTAGGCTACGATATATATAGTTATAGACGTATACAATGTTCCCACCGAGAAGTAGGGCCCAACATGCCAGGAATGTTGTAAAATATAACATCCGAGATGTTATGTTGCCATACGTTAGGATATGTAACGTTATAGACGTATATAATGTTCCCACCGAGAAATAGGGGCCGACGCGTCAGGAATGTTGTAAAATATTACATCCGATATGTTAGGTTGCCTTAGGTTAGGATGTACAACGTTATAGATGTATATAATGTCCCCATCCAGAAGTAGGTGACGACACACCAGGAATGTTGTACAATATTACATGCGACATGTTAGGTTGCCTTAGGCTAGGATATCTAACCTTATAGACGTATATAATGTTACCACCGAGAACTACGGGCCGACACGAAAGCAATGATGTAAAATATTACATTCGACATGTTAGGTCGCCTTAGGTTAGGATATATAACGTTGTAGACGTATATAATATTCCCACCGAGAAGTAGGGGCCGACGCGTCAGGAATGTTGTAAAATATTACATCCCAGATGTTAGGTTGCTTTAGGTTAGGATATTCAACGTTATAGATGTATATAATGTCCCCATCCAGAAGTAGGCGACGACACGACAGGAATGTTGTAAAATATTACATTCGACATGTTAGGTTGCGTTAGGCTAGAATATATATCGTTATAGACGTATACAATGTTCCCACCGAGAAGTAGGGACCGACATGCCAGGAATGTTGTAAAATATTACATCCGAGATGTTAGGTTGCCTTAGGTTAGGATATACAACGTTATAGATGTATATAATGTCCCCATCGAGAAGTAGGCAACGACACGCCAGGAATGTTGTAAAATATTACAACCGAGATGTTAGGTTCCCTTAGGTTAGGATATATGACGTTATAGATGTATATAATGTCCCTATCCAGAAGTAGGCGACGACACGCCAGGAATGTTGTAAAATATTACATCCCAGATTTTAGGTTGCGTTAGGTTAGAATATACAACGTTATAGACGTATATAATGTCCTCATCGAGAAGCAGGCGACGACACGACAGGAATGTTGTAAAATATTACATTCGACATGTTAGGTTGCCTTAGGCTAGAATATATATCGTTATAGACGTATACAATGTTCCCACCGAGAAGTAGGGACCGACATGCCAGGAATGTTGTAAAATATTACATCCGAGATGTTAGGTTGCCTTAGGGTAGGATATACAACGTTATAGATGTATATAACGTCCCCATCGAGAAGTAGGCGACGACACGCCAGGAATGTTGTAAAATATTACATTCTACATTTTGGGTTGCCTTAGGCTACGATATATGTCGTTATAGACGTATACATTGTTTCCATCGAGAAGTAGGGACCGACATGCCAGGAATGTTGTAAAATATTACATCCCAGATGTTAGGTTGCTTTAGGTTAGGATATTCAACTTTATAGACGTATATAATGTCCCCATCGAGATGCAGGAGACGACACGACAGGAATGTTGTAAAATATTACATTCGACATGTTAGGTTGCCTTAGGCTACGATATATATAGTTATAGACGTATACAATGTTCCCACCGAGAAGTAGGGCCCAACATGCCAGGAATGTTGTAAAATATAACATCCGAGATGTTATGTTGCCATACGTTAGGATATGTAACGTTATAGACGTATATAATGTTCCCACCGAAAAGTAGCAGCCGAAGCGGCAGGAATGTTGTAAAATATTACATCCGAGATGTTAGGTTGCCTTAGGTTAGAATATATATCATTATAGACGTATATAATGTCCCCATCGAGATGCAGGAGACGACATGCCAGGAATGTTGTAAAATATTACATCCCAGATGTTAGGTTGCTTTAGGTTAGGATATTCAACGTTATAGACGTATATAATGTCCCCATCGAGATGCAGGAGACGACACGACAGGAATGTTGTAAAATATTACATTCGACATGTTAGGTTGCCTTAGGCTAGGATATATATAGTTATAGACGTATACAATGTTCCCACCGAGAAGTAGGCGACGACACGCCAGGAATGCTGTAAAATATTACACCCGAGATGTTAGATTCCCTTAGGTTAGGATACATAACGTTATAGATGTATATAATGTCCCCATCCAGAAGTAGGCGACGACACGACAGGAATGTTGTAAAATATTACATTCGACATGTTAGGTTGCGTTAGGCTAGAATATATATCGTTATAGACGTATACAATGTTCCCACCGAGAAGTAGGGACCGACATGCCAGGAATGCTGTAAAATATTACATCCGAGATGTTAGGTTGCCTTAGGTTAGGATATACAACGTTATAGATGTATATAATATCCCCATCGAGAAGTAGGCGACGACACGCCAGGAATGTTGTAAAATATTACATCCCAGGTTTTAGGTTGCGTTAGGTTAGAATATACAACGTTATAGACGTATATAATGTCCCCATCGACAAGCAGGCGACGACACGACAGGAATGTTGTAAAATATTACATTCGACATGTTAGGTTGCCTTAGGCTAGAATATATATCGTTATAGACGTATACAATGTTCCCACCGAGAAGTAGGGACCGACATGCCAGGAATGTTGTAAAATATTACATCCGAGATGTTAGGTTGCCTTAGGGTAGGATATACAACGTTATAGATGTATATAACGTCCCCATCGAGAAGTAGGCGACGACACGCCAGGAATGTTGTAAAATATTACATTCTACATTTTGGGTTGCCTTAGGCTAGGATATATGTCGTTATAGACGTATACATTGTTTTCACCGAGAAGTAGGGACCGACATGCCAGGAATGTTGTAAAATATTACATCCCAGATGTTAGGTTGCTTTAGGTTAGGATATTCAACGTTATAGACGTATATAATGTCCCCATCGAGATGCAGGAGACGACACGACAGGAATGTTGTAAAATATTACATTCGACATGTTAGGTTGCCTTAGGCTAGGATATATATAGTTATAGACGTATACAATGTTCCCACCGATAAGTAGGCGACGACACGCCAGGAATGTTGTAAAATATTACACCCGAGATGTTAGATTCCCTTAGGTTAGGATATATAACGTTAAAGATGTATATAATGTCCCCATCCAGAAGTAGGCGACGACACGACAGGAATGTTGTAAAATATTACATTCGACATGTTAGGTTGCGTTAGGCTAGAATATATATCGTTATAGACGTATACAATGTTCCCACCGAGAAGTAGGGACCGACATGCCAGGAATGTTGTAAAATATTACATCCGAGATGTTAGGTTGCCTTAGGTTAGGATATACAACGTTATAGATGTATATAATGTCCCCATCGAGAAGTAGGCAACGACACGCCAGGAATGTTGTAAAATATTACACCCGAGATGTTAGGTTCCCTTAGGTTAGGATATATGACGTTATAGATGTATATAATGTCCCTATCCAGAAGTAGGCGACGACACGCCAGGAATGTTGTAAAATATTACATCCCAGATTTTAGGTTGCGTTAGGTTAGAATATACAACGTTATAGACGTATATAATGTCCTCATCGAGAAGCAGGCGACGACACGACAGGAATGTTGTAAAATATTACATTCGACATGTTAGGTTGCCTTAGGCTAGAATATATATCGTTATAGACGTATACAATGTTCCCACCGAGAAGTAGGGACCGACATGCCAGGAATGTTGTAAAATATTACATCCGAGATGTTAGGTTGCCTTAGGGTAGGATATACAACGTTATAGATGTATATAACGTCCCCATCGAGAAGTAGGCGACGACACGCCAGGAATGTTTTAAAATATTACATCCGAGATGTTATGTTGCCTTGCGACAGGATATATAACGTTACAGACGTATATGATGTTACCACCGAGAAGTACGTGCTCACACGCCAGAAATGTTGTGAAATATTACATCCGAGATGTTAGGTTGCCTTAGGCTAGGATATATAACGTTATAGACGTATATAATGTTCCCACCGAAAAGTAGCAGCCGAAGCGCCAGGAATGTTGTAAAATATTACATCCGAGATGTTAGGTTGCCTTAGGTTAGGATATATATCGTTATAGACGTATATAATGTTCCCACCGAGACGTAGGGACCGACATGCCAGGAATGTTTTAAAATATTACATCCCAGATGTTAGGTTCCGTTAGGTTAGGATATACAACGTTATAGACGTATATAATGTACCCACGGAGACGTAGGGACCGACATGCCAGGAATGTTGTAAAATATTACATCCCAGATGTTAGGTTGCGTTAGGTTAGTATATACAAGGTTATAGACGTATATAATGTTCCCATCGAGAAGCAGGCGACGACACGCCAGAATGTTGTAAAATATTACATCCGAGATGTTAGGTTGCCTTAGGTTAGGATATACAACGTTATAGATGTATATAATATCCCCATCGAGAAGTAGGCGACGACACGCCAGGAATGTTGTAAAATATTACACCCGAGATGTTAGATTCCCTTAGGTTAGGATACATAACGTTATAGATGTATATAATGTCCCCATCCAGAAGTAGGCGACGACACGACAGGAATGTTGTAAAATATTACATTCGACATGTTAGGTTGCGTTAGGCTAGAATATATATCGTTATAGACGTATACAATGTTCCCACCGAGAAGTAGGGACCGACATGCCAGGAATGCTGTAAAATATTACATCCGAGATGTTAGGTTGCCTTAGGTTAGGATATACAACGTTATAGATGTATATAATATCCCCATCGAGAAGTAGGCGACGACACGCCAGGAATGTTGTAAAATATTACATCCCAGGTTTTAGGTTGCGTTAGGTTAGAATATACAACGTTATAGACGTATATAATGTCCCCATCGACAAGCAGGCGACGACACGACAGGAATGTTGTAAAATATTACATTCGACATGTTAGGTTGCCTTAGGCTAGAATATATATCGTTATAGACGTATACAATGTTCCCACCGAGAAGTAGGGACCGACATGCCAGGAATGTTGTAAAATATTACATCCGAGATGTTAGGTTGCCTTAGGGTAGGATATACAACGTTATAGATGTATATAACGTCCCCATCGAGAAGTAGGCGACGACACGCCAGGAATGTTGTAAAATATTACATTCTACATTTTGGGTTGCCTTAGGCTAGGATATATGTCGTTATAGACGTATACATTGTTTTCACCGAGAAGTAGGGACCGACATGCCAGGAATGTTGTAAAATATTACATCCCAGATGTTAGGTTGCTTTAGGTTAGGATATTCAACGTTATAGACGTATATAATGTCCCCATCGAGATGCAGGAGACGACACGACAGGAATGTTGTAAAATATTACATTCGACATGTTAGGTTGCCTTAGGCTAGGATATATATAGTTATAGACGTATACAATGTTCCCACCGATAAGTAGGCGACGACACGCCAGGAATGTTGTAAAATATTACACCCGAGATGTTAGATTCCCTTAGGTTAGGATATATAACGTTATAGATGTATATAATGTCCCCATCCAGAAGTAGGCGACGACACGACAGGAATGTTGTAAAATATTACATTCGACATGTTAGGTTGCGTTAGGCTAGAATATATATCGTTATAGACGTATACAATGTTCCCACCGAGAAGTAGGGACCGACATGCCAGGAATGTTGTAAAATATTACATCCGAGATGTTAGGTTGCCTTAGGTTAGGATATACAACGTTATAGATGTATATAATGTCCCCATCGAGAAGTAGGCAACGACACGCCAGGAATGTTGTAAAATATTACACCCGAGATGTTAGGTTCCCTTAGGTTAGGATATATGACGTTATAGATGTATATAATGTCCCTATCCAGAAGTAGGCGACGACACGCCAGGAATGTTGTAAAATATTACATCCCAGATTTTAGGTTGCGTTAGGTTAGAATATACAACGTTATAGACGTATATAATGTCCTCATCGAGAAGCAGGCGACGACACGACAGGAATGTTGTAAAATATTACATTCGACATGTTAGGTTGCCTTAGGCTAGAATATATATCGTTATAGACGTATACAATGTTCCCACCGAGAAGTAGGGACCGACATGCCAGGAATGTTGTAAAATATTACATCCGAGATGTTAGGTTGCCTTAGGGTAGGATATACAACGTTATAGATGTATATAACGTCCCCATCGAGAAGTAGGCGACGACACGCCAGGAATGTTTTAAAATATTACATCCGAGATGTTATGTTGCCTTGCGACAGGATATATAACGTTACAGACGTATATGATGTTACCACCGAGAAGTACGTGCTCACACGCCAGAAATGTTGTGAAATATTACATCCGAGATGTTAGGTTGCCTTAGGCTAGGATATATAACGTTATAGACGTATATAATGTTCCCACCGAAAAGTAGCAGCCGAAGCGCCAGGAATGTTGTAAAATATTACATCCGAGATGTTAGGTTGCCTTAGGTTAGGATATATATCGTTATAGACGTATATAATGTTCCCACCGAGACGTAGGGACCGACATGCCAGGAATGTTTTAAAATATTACATCCCAGATGTTAGGTTCCGTTAGGTTAGGATATACAACGTTATAGACGTATATAATGTACCCACGGAGACGTAGGGACCGACATGCCAGGAATGTTGTAAAATATTACATCCCAGATGTTAGGTTGCGTTAGGTTAGTATATACAAGGTTATAGACGTATATAATGTTCCCATCGAGAAGCAGGCGACGACACGCCAGAATGTTGTAAAATATTACATCCGAGATGTTAGGTTGCCTTAGGTTAGGATATACAACGTTATAGATGTATATAATATCCCCATCGAGAAGTAGGCGACGACACGCCAGGAATGTTGTAAAATATTACACCCGAGATGTTAGGTTCCCTTAGGTTAGGATATATGACGTTATAGATGTATATAATGTCCCTATCCAGAAGTAGGCGACGACACGCCAGGAATGTTGTAAAATATTACATTCGACATGTTAGGTTGCGTTAGGCTAGAATATATATCGTTATAGACGTATACAATGTTCCCACCGAGAAGTAGGGACCGACATGCCAGGAATGTTGTAAAATATTACATCCGAGATGTTAGGTTGCCTTAGGTTAGGATATACAACGTTATAGATGTATATAATGTCCCCATCGAGAAGTAGGCAACGACACGCCAGGAATGTTGTAAAATATTACACCCGAGATGTTAGGTTCCCTTAGGTTAGGATATATGACGTTATAGATGTATATAATGTCCCTATCCAGAAGTAGGCGACGACACGCCAGGAATGTTGTAAAATATTACATCCCAGATTTTAGGTTGCGTTAGGTTAGAATATACAACGTTATAGACGTATATAATGTCCTCATCGAGAAGCAGGCGACGACACGACAGGAATGTTGTAAAATATTACATTCGACATGTTAGGTTGCCTTAGGCTAGAATATATATCGTTATAGACGTATACAATGTTCCCACCGAGAAGTAGGGACCGACATGCCAGGAATGTTGTAAAATATTACATCCGAGATGTTAGGTTGCCTTAGGGTAGGATATACAACGTTATAGATGTATATAACGTCCCCATCGAGAAGTAGGCGACGACACGCCAGGAATGTTGTAAAATATTACATTCTACATTTTGGGTTGCCTTAGGCTACGATATATGTCGTTATAGACGTATACATTGTTTCCATCGAGAAGTAGGGACCGACATGCCAGGAATGTTGTAAAATATTACATCCCAGATGTTAGGTTGCTTTAGGTTAGGATATTCAACTTTATAGACGTATATAATGTCCCCATCGAGATGCAGGAGACGACACGACAGGAATGTTGTAAAATATTACATTCGACATGTTAGGTTGCCTTAGGCTACGATATATATAGTTATAGACGTATACAATGTTCCCACCGAGAAGTAGGGCCCAACATGCCAGGAATGTTGTAAAATATAACATCCGAGATGTTATGTTGCCATACGTTAGGATATGTAACGTTATAGACGTATATAATGTTCCCACCGAGAAATAGGGGCCGACGCGTCAGGAATGTTGTAAAATATTACATCCGATATGTTAGGTTGCCTTAGGTTAGGATGTACAACGTTATAGATGTATATAATGTCCCCATCCAGAAGTAGGTGACGACACACCAGGAATGTTGTACAATATTACATGCGACATGTTAGGTTGCCTTAGGCTAGGATATCTAACCTTATAGACGTATATAATGTTACCACCGAGAACTACGGGCCGACACGAAAGCAATGATGTAAAATATTACATTCGACATGTTAGGTCGCCTTAGGTTAGGATATATAACGTTGTAGACGTATATAATATTCCCACCGAGAAGTAGGGGCCGACGCGTCAGGAATGTTGTAAAATATTACATCCCAGATGTTAGGTTGCTTTAGGTTAGGATATTCAACTTTATAGACGTATATAATGTCCCCATCGAGATGCAGGAGACGACACGACAGGAATGTTGTAAAATATTACATTCGACATGTTAGGTTGCCTTAGGCTACGATATATATAGTTATAGACGTATACAATGTTCCCACCGAGAAGTAGGGCCCAACATGCCAGGAATGTTGTAAAATATAACATCCGAGATGTTATGTTGCCATACGTTAGGATATGTAACGTTATAGACGTATATAATGTTCCCACCGAAAAGTAGCAGCCGAAGCGGCAGGAATGTTGTAAAATATTACATCCGAGATGTTAGGTTGCCTTAGGTTAGAATATATATCATTATAGACGTATATAATGTCCCCATCGAGATGCAGGAGACGACATGCCAGGAATGTTGTAAAATATTACATCCCAGATGTTAGGTTGCTTTAGGTTAGGATATTCAACGTTATAGACGTATATAATGTCCCCATCGAGATGCAGGAGACGACACGACAGGAATGTTGTAAAATATTACATTCGACATGTTAGGTTGCCTTAGGCTAGGATATATATAGTTATAGACGTATACAATGTTCCCACCGAGAAGTAGGCGACGACACGCCAGGAATGTTGTAAAATATTACACCCGAGATGTTAGATTCCCTTAGGTTAGGATACATAACGTTATAGATGTATATAATGTCCCCATCCAGAAGTAGGCGACGACACGACAGGAATGTTGTAAAATATTACATTCGACATGTTAGGTTGCGTTAGGCTAGAATATATATCGTTATAGACGTATACAATGTTCCCACCGAGAAGTAGGGACCGACATGCCAGGAATGCTGTAAAATATTACATCCGAGATGTTAGGTTGCCTTAGGTTAGGATATACAACGTTATAGATGTATATAATATCCCCATCGAGAAGTAGGCGACGACACGCCAGGAATGTTGTAAAATATTACATCCCAGGTTTTAGGTTGCGTTAGGTTAGAATATACAACGTTATAGACGTATATAATGTCCCCATCGACAAGCAGGCGACGACACGACAGGAATGTTGTAAAATATTACATTCGACATGTTAGGTTGCCTTAGGCTAGAATATATATCGTTATAGACGTATACAATGTTCCCACCGAGAAGTAGGGACCGACATGCCAGGAATGTTGTAAAATATTACATCCGAGATGTTAGGTTGCCTTAGGGTAGGATATACAACGTTATAGATGTATATAACGTCCCCATCGAGAAGTAGGCGACGACACGCCAGGAATGTTGTAAAATATTACATTCTACATTTTGGGTTGCCTTAGGCTAGGATATATGTCGTTATAGACGTATACATTGTTTTCACCGAGAAGTAGGGACCGACATGCCAGGAATGTTGTAAAATATTACATCCCAGATGTTAGGTTGCTTTAGGTTAGGATATTCAACGTTATAGACGTATATAATGTCCCCATCGAGATGCAGGAGACGACACGACAGGAATGTTGTAAAATATTACATTCGACATGTTAGGTTGCCTTAGGCTAGGATATATATAGTTATAGACGTATACAATGTTCCCACCGATAAGTAGGCGACGACACGCCAGGAATGTTGTAAAATATTACACCCGAGATGTTAGATTCCCTTAGGTTAGGATATATAACGTTATAGATGTATATAATGTCCCCATCCAGAAGTAGGCGACGACACGACAGGAATGTTGTAAAATATTACATTCGACATGTTAGGTTGCGTTAGGCTAGAATATATATCGTTATAGACGTATACAATGTTCCCACCGAGAAGTAGGGACCGACATGCCAGGAATGTTGTAAAATATTACATCCGAGATGTTAGGTTGCCTTAGGGTAGGATATACAACGTTATAGATGTATATAACGTCCCCATCGAGAAGTAGGCGACGACACGCCAGGAATGTTTTAAAATATTACATCCGAGATGTTATGTTGCCTTGCGACAGGATATATAACGTTACAGACGTATATGATGTTACCACCGAGAAGTACGTGCTCACACGCCAGAAATGTTGTGAAATATTACATCCGAGATGTTAGGTTGCCTTAGGCTAGGATATATAACGTTATAGACGTATATAATGTTCCCACCGAAAAGTAGCAGCCGAAGCGCCAGGAATGTTGTAAAATATTACATCCGAGATGTTAGGTTGCCTTAGGTTAGGATATATATCGTTATAGACGTATATAATGTTCCCACCGAGACGTAGGGACCGACATGCCAGGAATGTTTTAAAATATTACATCCCAGATGTTAGGTTCCGTTAGGTTAGGATATACAACGTTATAGACGTATATAATGTACCCACGGAGACGTAGGGACCGACATGCCAGGAATGTTGTAAAATATTACATCCCAGATGTTAGGTTGCGTTAGGTTAGTATATACAAGGTTATAGACGTATATAATGTTCCCATCGAGAAGCAGGCGACGACACGCCAGAATGTTGTAAAATATTACATCCGAGATGTTAGGTTGCCTTAGGTTAGGATATACAACGTTATAGATGTATATAATATCCCCATCGAGAAGTAGGCGACGACACGCCAGGAATGTTGTAAAATATTACACCCGAGATGTTAGGTTCCCTTAGGTTAGGATATATGACGTTATAGATGTATATAATGTCCCTATCCAGAAGTAGGCGACGACACGCCAGGAATGTTGTAAAATATTACATTCGACATGTTAGGTTGCGTTAGGCTAGAATATATATCGTTATAGACGTATACAATGTTCCCACCGAGAAGTAGGGACCGACATGCCAGGAATGTTGTAAAATATTACATCCGAGATGTTAGGTTGCCTTAGGTTAGGATATACAACGTTATAGATGTATATAATGTCCCCATCGAGAAGTAGGCAACGACACGCCAGGAATGTTGTAAAATATTACACCCGAGATGTTAGGTTCCCTTAGGTTAGGATATATGACGTTATAGATGTATATAATGTCCCTATCCAGAAGTAGGCGACGACACGCCAGGAATGTTGTAAAATATTACATCCCAGATTTTAGGTTGCGTTAGGTTAGAATATACAACGTTATAGACGTATATAATGTCCTCATCGAGAAGCAGGCGACGACACGACAGGAATGTTGTAAAATATTACATTCGACATGTTAGGTTGCCTTAGGCTAGAATATATATCGTTATAGACGTATACAATGTTCCCACCGAGATGTAGGGACCGACATGCCAGGAATGTTGTAAAATATTACATCCGAGATGTTAGGTTGCCTTAGGGTAGGATATACAACGTTATAGATGTATATAACGTCCCCATCGAGAAGTAGGCGACGACACGCCAGGAATGTTGTAAAATATTACATTCTACATTTTGGGTTGCCTTAGGCTACGATATATGTCGTTATAGACGAATACATTGTTTCCATCGAGAAGTAGGGACCGACATGCCAGGAATGTTGTAAAATATTACATCCCAGATGTTAGGTTGCTTTAGGTTAGGATATTCAACTTTATAGACGTATATAATGTCCCCATCGAGATGCAGGAGACGACACGACAGGAATGTTGTAAAATATTACATTCGACATGTTAGGTTGCCTTAGGCTACGATATATATAGTTATAGACGTATACAATGTTCCCACCGAGAAGTAGGCGACGACACGCCAGGAATGTTGTAAAATATTACACCCGAGATGTTAGATTCCCTTAGGTTAGGATACATAACGTTATAGATGTATATAATGTCCCCATCCAGAAGTAGGCGACGACACGACAGGAATGTTGTAAAATATTACATTCGACATGTTAGGTTGCGTTAGGCTAGAATATATATCGTTATAGACGTATACAATGTTCCCACCGAGAAGTAGGGACCGACATGCCAGGAATGCTGTAAAATATTACATCCGAGATGTTAGGTTGCCTTAGGTTAGGATATACAACGTTATAGATGTATATAATATCCCCATCGAGAAGTAGGCGACGACACGCCAGGAATGTTGTAAAATATTACATCCCAGGTTTTAGGTTGCGTTAGGTTAGAATATACAACGTTATAGACGTATATAATGTCCCCATCGACAAGCAGGCGACGACACGACAGGAATGTTGTAAAATATTACATTCGACATGTTAGGTTGCCTTAGGCTAGAATATATATCGTTATAGACGTATACAATGTTCCCACCGAGAAGTAGGGACCGACATGCCAGGAATGTTGTAAAATATTACATCCGAGATGTTAGGTTGCCTTAGGGTAGGATATACAACGTTATAGATGTATATAACGTCCCCATCGAGAAGTAGGCGACGACACGCCAGGAATGTTGTAAAATATTACATTCTACATTTTGGGTTGCCTTAGGCTAGGATATATGTCGTTATAGACGTATACATTGTTTTCACCGAGAAGTAGGGACCGACATGCCAGGAATGTTGTAAAATATTACATCCCAGATGTTAGGTTGCTTTAGGTTAGGATATTCAACGTTATAGACGTATATAATGTCCCCATCGAGATGCAGGAGACGACACGACAGGAATGTTGTAAAATATTACATTCGACATGTTAGGTTGCCTTAGGCTAGGATATATATAGTTATAGACGTATACAATGTTCCCACCGATAAGTAGGCGACGACACGCCAGGAATGTTGTAAAATATTACACCCGAGATGTTAGATTCCCTTAGGTTAGGATATATAACGTTATAGATGTATATAATGTCCCTATCCAGAAGTAGGCGACGACACGCCAGGAATGTTGTAAAATATTACATTCGACATGTTAGGTTGCGTTAGGCTAGAATATATATCGTTATAGACGTATACAATGTTCCCACCGAGAAGTAGGGACCGACATGCCAGGAATGTTGTAAAATATTACATCCGAGATGTTAGGTTGCCTTAGGTTAGGATATACAACGTTATAGATGTATATAATGTCCCCATCGAGAAGTAGGCAACGACACGCCAGGAATGTTGTAAAATATTACACCCGAGATGTTAGGTTCCCTTAGGTTAGGATATATGACGTTATAGATGTATATAATGTCCCTATCCAGAAGTAGGCGACGACACGCCAGGAATGTTGTAAAATATTACATCCCAGATTTTAGGTTGCGTTAGGTTAGAATATACAACGTTATAGACGTATATAATGTCCTCATCGAGAAGCAGGCGACGACACGACAGGAATGTTGTAAAATATTACATTCGACATGTTAGGTTGCCTTAGGCTAGAATATATATCGTTATAGACGTATACAATGTTCCCACCGAGAAGTAGGGACCGACATGCCAGGAATGTTGTAAAATATTACATCCGAGATGTTAGGTTGCCTTAGGGTAGGATATACAACGTTATAGATGTATATAACGTCCCCATCGAGAAGTAGGCGACGACACGCCAGGAATGTTGTAAAATATTACATTCTACATTTTGGGTTGCCTTAGGCTACGATATATGTCGTTATAGACGTATACATTGTTTCCATCGAGAAGTAGGGACCGACATGCCAGGAATGTTGTAAAATATTACATCCCAGATGTTAGGTTGCTTTAGGTTAGGATATTCAACTTTATAGACGTATATAATGTCCCCATCGAGATGCAGGAGACGACACGACAGGAATGTTGTAAAATATTACATTCGACATGTTAGGTTGCCTTAGGCTACGATATATATAGTTATAGACGTATACAATGTTCCCACCGAGAAGTAGGGCCCAACATGCCAGGAATGTTGTAAAATATAACATCCGAGATGTTATGTTGCCATACGTTAGGATATGTAACGTTATAGACGTATATAATGTTCCCACCGAGAAATAGGGGCCGACGCGTCAGGAATGTTGTAAAATATTACATCCGATATGTTAGGTTGCCTTAGGTTAGGATGTACAACGTTATAGATGTATATAATGTCCCCATCCAGAAGTAGGTGACGACACACCAGGAATGTTGTACAATATTACATGCGACATGTTAGGTTGCCTTAGGCTAGGATATCTAACCTTATAGACGTATATAATGTTACCACCGAGAACTACGGGCCGACACGAAAGCAATGATGTAAAATATTACATTCGACATGTTAGGTCGCCTTAGGTTAGGATATATAACGTTGTAGACGTATATAATATTCCCACCGAGAAGTAGGGGCCGACGCGTCAGGAATGTTGTAAAATATTACATCCCAGATGTTAGGTTGCGTTAGGTTAGGATATACAACGTTATAGACGTATATAATGTCCCCTTTGAGAAGCAGGCGACGACACGCCAGAATGTTATAAAATATTACATTCGACATGTTAGGTTGCCTTAGGCTAGGATATATAACGTTATAGACGTATATAATATTCCCACCGAGAAATAGGGGCCGACGCGTCAGGAATGTTGTAAAATATTACATCAGATATGTTAGGTTGCCTTAGGCTAGGATATATAACGTTATAGACGCATATAATATTCCCACCGAGAAATAGGGGCCGACGCGTCAGGAATGTTGCAAAATATTACACCCGAAATGTTAGGTTCCCTTAGGTTAGGATATACAACGTTATAGACGTATAGAATGTCCACACCGAGATGTAGGGACCGACATGCCAGGAATGTTCTAAAATATTACATCCGAGTTGTTAGGTTGCTTTAGGTTAAGATATATATCGTTATAGACTTATATAATGTTCCCACCGAGACGTGGGGAACGACATGCCAGGAATGTTGTAAAATATTACATCCCAGATGTAAGGTTGCGTTAGGTTAGGATATACAACGTTATAGACGTATATAATGTCCCCTTCGAGAAGCAGGCGACGACACGCCAGAATGTTGTAAATTATTACATTCGACATGCTGGGATGCCTTAGGCTAGGATATATAACGTTATAGACGTATATAATATTCCCACCGAGAAATAGGGGCCGACGCGTCAGGAATGTTGTAAAATATTACATCCGATATGTTAGGTTGCCTTAGGTTAGGATGTACAACGTTATAGATGTATATAATGTCCCCATCCAGAAGTAGGTGACGACACACCAGGAATGTTGTACAATATTACATGCGACATGTTAGGTTGCCTTAGGCTAGGATATCTAACCTTATAGACGTATATAATGTTACCACCGAGAACTACGGGCCGACACGACAGCAATGATGTAAAATATTACATTCGACATGTTAGGTCGCCTTAGGTTAGGATATATAACGTTGTAGACGTATATAATATTCCCACCGAGAAGTAGGGACCGACGCGTCAGGAATGTTGTAAAATATTACATCCCAGATGTTAGGTTGCGTTAGGTTAGGATATACAACGTTATAGACGTATATAATGTCCCCTTTGAGAAGCAGGCGACGACACGCCAGAATGTTATAAAATATTACATTCGACATGTTAGGTTGCCTTAGGCTAGGATATATAACGTTATAGACGTATATAATATTCCCACCGAGAAATAGGGGCCGACGCGTCAGGAATGTTGTAAAATATTACATCAGATATGTTAGGTTGCCTTAGGCTAGGATATATAACGTTATAGACGCATATAATATTCCCACCGAGAAATAGGGGCCGACGCGTCAGGAATGTTGCAAAATATTACACCCGAAATGTTAGGTTCCCTTAGGTTAGGATATACAACGTTATAGACGTATAGAATGTCCACACCGAGATGTAGGGACCGACATGCCAGGAATGTTCTAAAATATTACATCCGAGTTGTTAGGTTCCTTTAGGTTAGGATATATCGTTAGAGACTTATATAATGTTCCCACCGAGACGTGGGGACCGACATGCCAGGAATGTTGTAAAATATTACATCCCAGAAGTTAGGTTGCTTTGGGTTAGGATATACAACGTTATAGACGTATATAATGTCCCCATCGAGAAGCAGGCGACGACACGCCAGGAATGTTGTAAAATATTACATCCGAAATGTTAGGTTGCCTTAGGCTAGGATATATAACGTTATAGACGTATATAATATTCCCACCGAGAGATAGGGGCCGACGCGTCAGGAATGTTGTAAAATATTACATTCGACATGTTAGGTTGCCTTAGGCCAGGATATGTCACGTTATAGACGTATATAATATTCCCCCCGAGAAATAGGGGCCGACGCGTCAGGAATGTTGTAAAATATTACACCCGAAATGTTAGGTTCCCTTAGGTTAGGATATACGACGTTATAGACGTATAGAATGTTCCCACCGAGATGTAGGGACAGACATGCCAGGGATATTCTAAAATATTACATTCGAGTTGTTAGGTTGCTTTAGGTTAGGATATATATCGTTATAGACTTATATAATGTTCCCAACGAGACGTGGGGACCGACATGCCAGGAATGTTGTAAAATATTACATCCCAGAAGTTAGGTTGCTTTGGGTTAGGATATACAACGTTATAGACGTATATAATGTCCCCATCGAGAAGCAGGCGACGACACGCCAGGAATGTTGTAAAATATTACATCCGAGATGTTAGGTTGCCTTAGGCTAGGATATATAACGTTATAGACGTATATAATATTCCCACCGAGAAATAGGGCCGATGCGTCAGGAATGTTGTAAAATATTACATCCGATATGTTAGGTTGCCTTAGGTTAGGATGTACAATGTTATAGATGTATATAATGTCCCCATCCAGAAGTAGGTGACGACACACCAGGAATGTTGTACAATATTACATGCGACATGTCAGCTTGCCTTAGGCTAGGATATCTAACCTTATAGACGTATATAATGTTACCACCGAGAACTACGGGCCGGCACGACAGGAATGATGTAAAATATTACATTTGACATGTTAGGTCGCCTTAGGCTAGGATATATAACGTTGTAGACGTATATAATATTCCCACCGAGAAATAGGGGCCGACGCGTCACGAATGTTGTAAAATATTACATCCCAGATGTTAGGTTGCGTTAGGTTAGGATATACAACGTTATAGACGTATATAATGTCCCCTTTGAGATGTAGGCGACGACACGCCAGGAATGTTGTAAAATATTACATTCGACATGTTGGGTTGCCTTAGGCTAGGATATATAACGTTATAGACGTATATAATATTCCCACCGAAAAATAGGGGCCGACGCGTCAGGAATGTTGTAAAATATTACATCCCAGATGTTAGGTTGCGTTAGGTTAGGACATACAACGTTATAGACGTATATAATGTCCCCTTTGAGAAGCAGGCGACGACACTCCAGAATGTTGTAAAATATTACATTCGACATGTTAGGTTGCCTTAGGCTAGGATATGTAACGTTATAGACGTATATAATATTCCCCCCGAGAAATAGGGGCCGACGCGTCAGGAATGTTGCAAAATATTACACCCGAAATGTTAGGTTCCCTTAGGTTAGGATATACAACGTTATAGACGTATAGAATGTTCCCACCGAGATGTATGGACCGACATGCCAGGAATGTTGTAAAATATTACACACGAGTTGTTAGGTTGCTTTAGGTTAGGATATATATCGTTATAGACTTATATAATGTTCCTACCGAGACGTGGGGACCGACATGCCAGGAATGTTGCAAAATATTACATCAGAGAAGTTAGGTTGCTTTGGGTTAGGATATACAACGTTATAGACGTATATAATTTCCCCATCGAGAAGCAGGCGACGACACGCCAGGAATGTTATAAAATATAACACACGAGTTGTTAGGTTGCTTTAGGTTAGGATATATAACGTTATAGACTTATATAATGTTCCCACCGAGACGTGGGGAACGACATGCCAGGAATGTTGTAAAATATTACATCCCAGATGTAAGGTTGCGTTAGGTTAGGATATACAACGTTATAGACGTATATAATGTCCCCTTCGAGAAGCAGGCGACGACACGCCAGAATGTTGTAAATTATTACATTCGACATGTTGGGATGCCTTAGGCTAGGATATATAACGTTATAGACGTATATAATATTCCCACCGAGAAATAGGGGCCGACGCGTCAGGAATGTTGTAAAATATTAGACCCGAGATGTTAGGTTCCCTTAGGTTAGTATATACAACGTTATAGACGTATAGAATGTCCCCACCGAGATGTAGGGACCGACATGCCAGGAATGTTGTAAAATATTACACACGAGTTGTTAGATTGCTTTAGGTTAGGATACATATCGCTATAGACTTATATAATGTTCCTACCGAGACGTGGGGACCGACATGCCAGGAATGTTGTAAAATATTACATCCCAGATGTTAGGTTGCCGTAGGCTAGGATATATAACGTTATAGACGTATATAATGTTCCCACCGAGAAATAGGGACCGACGCGTCAGGAATGTTGTAAAATATTACATCCGAGATGTTAGGTTGCCTTAGAGTAGTATATACATCGTTATAGACGTATACAAAGTTTCCACCGAGAAGTAGGGACCGACATGCCAGGAATGTTGTAAAATATTACATCCGAGATGTTAGGTTCCCTTAGGTTAAGATATATAACGTTATAGATGTATATAATGTCCCCATCGAGAAGTAGGAGCCGTCACGCCAGGAATGTTGTAAAATATTACGGTAGAGACGTTAGGTTGCCTTAGGTTATAATATATAACGTTATAGACGTATATAATGTTCCCACCGAGAAATAGGGGCCGACGCGTCAGGAATGATGTAAAATATTACACCCGAGATGTTAGGTTCCCTTAGGTTAGGATATACAACGTTATAGACATATAGAATGTTCCCACCGAGACGTAGGTACCGACATGCCAGGAATGTTGTAAAATAATACATCCCAGATTTCAGGTTGCCTTAGGTTAGGATATACAACGTTATAGACGTATATAATGTCCCCATCCAGAAGTAGGCTACGACACGCCAGGAATGTTGTAAAATATTACATCCCAGATGTTAGGTTGCGTTAGGTTAGGATATACAACGTTCCAGACGTATATAATGCACCCACGGAGACGTAGGGACCGACATGCCAGGAATGTTGTAAAATATTACATCCCAGATGTTAGGTTGCGTTAGGTTAGAATATACAACGTTATAGACGTATATAATGTCCCCATCGAGAAGCAGGCGACGACACGACAGGAATGTTGTAAAATATTACATCCGAGATGTTAGGTTGCCTTAGAGTAGTATATACATCGTTATAGACGTATACAATGTTTCCACCGAGAAGTAGGGACCGACATGCCAGGAATGTTGTAAAATATTACATCCGAGATGTTAGGTTCCCTTAGGTTAAGATATATAACGTTATAGATGTATATAATGTCCCCATCCAGAAGTTGGCGACGACACGCCAGGAATGTAGTAAAATGTTACATCCCAGATGTTAGGTTGCGTTAGGTTAGAATATACAACGTTATAGACGTATATAATGTCCCCATCGAGAAGCAGGCGACGACACGACAGGAATGTTGTAAAATATTACATTCGACATGTTAGGTTGCCTTAGGCTAGCATATATATCGTTATAGACGTATACAATGTTCCCACCGAGAAGTAGGGACCGACATGCCAGGAATGTTGTAAAATATTACACCCGAGATGTTAGGTCCCCTTAGGTTAGGATATACAACGTTATAGACGTATAGAATGATCCCACCAAGAAATAGGGACTGACGCGTCAGCAATGTTGTAAAATATTACATCCCAAATGTTAGGTTGCGTTGGGTTAGTATATACAACGTTACAGACGTATATAATGTCCCCATCGAGAAGCAGGCGACGACACGCCAGAATGTTGTAAAATATTACATCCGAGATGTTAGGTTGCCTTAGGTTAGGATATACAACGTTATAGATGTATATAATGTCCCCATCGAGAAGTAGGCGACCACACGCCAGGAATGTTGTAAAATATTACATTCGACAAGTTAGGTTGCCGTAGGCTAGGATATATAACGTTATAGACGTATATAATGTTCCCACCGAGAAATAGGGACCGACGCGTCAGGAATGTTGTAAAATATTACATCCGAGATGTTAGGTTGCCTTAGGTTAGGATATATAACGTTATAGATGTATATAATGTCCCCATCCAGAAGTAGGCGACGACACGCCAGGAATGTTGTAGGATATTACACCCGAGACGTTAGGTTCCCTTAGGTTAAGATATATAACGTTATAGATGTATATAATGTCCCCATCCAGAATTTGGCGACGACACGCCAGGAATGTAGTAAAATGTTACATCCCAGATGTTAGGTTGCGTTAGGTTAGAATATACAACGTTATAGACGTATATAATGTCCCCATCGTGAAGCAGGCGACGACACGACAGGAATGTTGTAAAATATTACATTCGACATGTTAGGTTGCCTTAGGCTAGGATATATATCGTTATAGACGTATACAATGTTCCCAACGTGAAGTAGGGCCCGACATGCCAGGAATGTTGTAAAATATTACATCCGAGATGTAAAGTTCCCTTAGGTTAGGATATATATCGTTATAGACGTATATAACGTTCCCACCGACACGTAGGGACCGACATGCCAGGAATGTTGTAAAATATTACACCCCAGATGTTTGGTTGCGTTAGGTTAGGATATACAACGTTATAGACGTATATAAAGTCCCCATCGAGAAGCAGGCGACGACACGCCAGGAATGTTGTAAAATATAACATCCGAGATGTTTTGTTGCCATACGTTAGGATATGTAACGTTATAGACGTATATAATGTTCCCACCGAAACGTAGCAGCCGAAGCGCCAGGAATGTTGTAAAATATTACATCCGAGATGTTAGGTTGCCTTAGGTTAGGATATATATCGTTATAGACGTATATAATGTTCCCACCGAGACGTAGGGACCGACATGCCAGGAATGTTTTAAAATATTGCATCCTAGATGTTAGGTTGCGTTAGGTTAGGATATACAACGTTACAGACGTATATAATGTACCCACGGAGACGTAGGGGCCGACATGCCAGGAATGTTGTAAAATATTACATCCCAGATGTTAGGTTGCGTTAGGTTAGAATATACAACGTTATAAACGTATATAATGTCCCCATCGAGAAGCAGGCGTCGACACGACAGGAATGTTGTAAAATATTACATTCGACATGTTAGGTTGCCTTAGGCTAGCATATATATCGTTATAGACGTATACAATTTTCCCACCGAGAAGTAGGGGCCGACATGCCAGGAATGTTGTAAAATATTACACCCGAGATGTTAGGTTCCCTTAGGTTAGGATATACAACGTTATAGACGTATAGAATGATCCCACAAAGAAATAGGGGCTGACGCGTCAGCAATGTTGTAAAATATTACATCCCAAATGTTAGGTTGCGTTAGGTTAGTATATACAACGTTATAGACGTATATAATGTCCCCATCGAGAAGCAGGCGACGACACGCCAGGAATGTTGTAAAATATAACATCCGAGATGTTTTGTTGCCATACGTTAGGATATGTACCGTTATAGACGTATATAATGTTCCCACCGAAAAGTAGCAGCCGAAGCGCCAGGAATGTTGTAAAATATTACATCCGAGAAGTTAGGTTGCCTTAGGTTAGGATATATATCGTTATAGACGTATATAATGTCCCCACCGAGACGTAGGGACCGACATGCCAGGAATGTTTTAAAATATTACATCCCAGATGTTAGGTTGCGTTAGGTTATGATATACAACGTTATAGACGTATATAATGTAACCACGGAGACGTAGGGACCGACATGCCAGGAATGTTGTAAAATATGACATCCCAGATGTTAAGTTGCGTTAGGTTAGTATATACAAGGTTATAGACGTATATAATGTCCCCATCGAGAAGCAGGCGACGAGACGCCAGAATGTTGTAAAATATTACATCTGAGATGTCAGGTTGCCTTAGGCTAGGATATATATCGTTATAGACGTATACAATGCTCCCACCAAGAAGTAGGGACTGACATGCCAGGAATGTCGTAAAAGATTACATCCGACATGTTAGGTCGCCATAGGGTAGGATATATAACGCTATAGACGTATATAATGTTCCCACCGAGAAATAGGGGCCGACACGCCAGGAATGTTGCCAACTATTACATCCCAGATGTTAGGTTGCCTTGGGTTAGGATATATATCGTTATAGACGTATATAATGTTACCACCGAGAACTACGGGCCGAAATGCCAGGAATGTTGTAAAATATTACATGCGAGATGTTGTTTCCCTTAGGTTAGGATATATGACGTTATAGATATATATAATGTCCCCATCCAGAAGTAGGCGACGACACGCCAGGACTGTTGCAAAATATTACATTCTACAAGTTAGGTTGCCTTAGGTTAGGATATATAACGTTATAGACGTATATAATGTTCCCACCGAGAAATAGGGACTGAAGCGTCAGGAATGTGCTAACATATTACACCCGAGATGTTAGGTTCCCTTAGGTTAGGATATACAACGCTATAGACGTATAGAATGTCCCCATCGAGAAGCAGGCGACGACACGACAGGAATGTTGTAAAATATTACACCCGAGATGTTAGGTTCCCTTAGGTTAGGATATATGACTTTATAGATGTATATAATGTCCCCATCGAGAAGTAGGCGACGACACGCCAGGAATGTTGTAAAATATTACATCCTAAAAGTTGGGTTGCATTAGGCTAGGATATATAACGTTATAGACGTATATAATTTTCCCACCGAGAAATAGGGACTGACGCGTCAGGAATGTTCTAAAATATTACACCCGAGATGTTAGGTTCCCTTAGGTTAGGATATACAACGTTATAGACGTATAGAATGTCCCCATCGAGAAGCAGGCGACGACACGACAGGAATGTTTTAAAATATTACATTCCTTCATATTAGGTTGCCTTAGGCTAGGATATATATCGTTATAGACGTATACAATGTTCCCACCGAGAAGTAGGGCCCGACATACCAGGAATGTTGTAAAAAATTACATCCGAGATGTAAGGTATCCTTAGGTTAGGATATATATCGTTATAGACGTATATAACGTTCCCACCGAGACGTAGGGACCGACATGCCAGGAATGTTTTAAAATATTACATCCCAGATGTTAGGTTGCGTTAGGTTAGGATATACAACGTTATAGACGTATATAATATACCCACGGAGACGTAGGGACCGACATGCCAGGAATATTGTAAAATATTACATCCCAGATGTTAGGTTGCATTAGGTTAGTATATACAAGGTTATAGACGTATATAATGTCCCCATCGAGAAGCAGGCGACGACACGCCAGAATGTTGTAAAATATTACATCCGAGATGTAAGGTTGCCTTAGGTTAGGATATACAACGTTATAGATGTATATAATGTCCCCATCGAGAAGTAGGCAACGACACGCCAGGAATGTTGTAAAATATTACACCCGAGATGTTAGGTTCCCTTAGGTTAGGATATATGACGTTATAGATGTATATAATGTCCCCATCCAGAAGTAGGCGACGACACGCCGAGACTGTTGTAAAATATTACATTCTACAAGTTAGGTTGCCTTAGACTAGGATATATAACGTTATAGACGTATATAATGTTCCCACCGAGAAATAGGGACTGACGCGTCAGGAATGTCCTAAAATATTACACCCGAAATGTTAGGTTCCCTTAGGTTAGGATATACAACGTTATAGACGTATAGAATGTCCCCATCGAGAAGCAGGCGACGACACGACAGGAATGTTGTAAAATATTACACCCGAGATGTTAGGTTCCCTTAGGTTAGGATATATGACGTTATAGATGTATGTAATGTCCCCATCCAGAAGTAGGCGACGACACGCCAGGAATGTTGTAAAATATTACATCCCAGATGTTAGGTTGCGTTAGGTTAGTATATACAAGGTTATAGACGTATATAATGTCCCCATGGAGAAGCAGGCGATGACACGCCAGAATGTTGTAAAATATTACATCCGATATGTTAGGTTGCCTTAGGTTAGGATATACAACGTTATAGATGTATATAATGTCCCCATCGAGAAGTAGGCGACGACACGCCAGGAATGTTGTAAAATATTGCACCCGAGAAGTTAGGTTCCCTTAGGTTAGGATATACAACGTTATAGACGTATAGAATGTCCCCATGGAGAAGCAGGCGACGACACGACAGGAATGTTGTAAAATATTACATCCCAGATGTTAGGATGCGTTAGGTTAGGATATACAACGTTATAGACGTATATAATGTCCCCATCGAGAAGCAGGCGACGACACGGCAGGAATGTTGTAAAATATAACATCCGAGCTGTTATGTTGCCATACGTTAGGATATGTAACGTTATAGACGTATATAACGTTCCCACCGAAAAGTAGCAGCCGAAGCGCCAGGAATGTTGTAAAATATTACATCCGAGATGTTAGGTTGCCTTAGGTTAGGATATATATCGTTATAGACGTATATAATGTTCCCACCGAGACGTAGGGACCGACATACCAGGATTGTTTTAAAATATTACATCCCAGACGTTAGGTTGCGTTAGGTTAGGATATACAACGTTACAGACGTATATAATGTACCCACGGAGACGTAGGGACCGACACGCCAGAATGTTGTAAAATATTACATCCCAGATGTTAGGTTGCGTTAGGTTAGTATATACAACGTTATAGACGTATATAATGTCCCCATCGAGAAGCAGGCGGCGACACGCCAGAATGTTGTAAAATATTACATCCGAGATGTTAGGTTGCCTTAGGTTAGGATATACAACGTTATAGATGTATATAATGTCCCCATCGAGAAGTAGGCGACGACACGCCAGGAATGTTGTAAAATATTACATTCGACAAGTAAGGTTGCCGTAGGCTAGGATATATAACGTTATAGACGTATACAATGTCCCCACCGAGAAGTAGGGCCCGACATACCAGGAATGTTGTAAAAAATTACATCCGAGATGTAAGGTACCCTTAGGTTAGGATATATATCGTTATAGACGTATATAACGTTCCCACCGAGACGTAGGGACCGACATGCCAGGAATGTTTTAAAATATTACATCCCAGATGTTAGGTTGCGTTAGGTTAGGATATACAACGTTATAGACGTATATAATGTACCCACGGAGACGTAGGGACCGACATGCCGGGAATATTGTAAAATATTACATCCCAGATGTTAGGTTGCGTTAGGTTAGTATATACGAGGTTATAGATGTATAAAATGTCCCCATCCAGAAGTAGGCGACGACACGCCAGGACTGTTGTAAAATATTACATTCTACAAGTTATGTTGCCTTAGGCTAGGATATATAACGTTATAGACGTATATAATGTTCCCACCGAGAAATAGGGACTGACGCGTCAGGAATGTTCTAAAATATTACACCCGAGATGTTAGTTTCCCTTAGGTTAGGATATACAACGTTATAGACGTATAGAATGTCCCCATCGAGAAGCAGGCGACGACACGACAGGAATGTTGTAAAATATTACACCCGAGATGTTAGGTTCCCTTAGGTTAGGATATATGACGTTATAGATGTATATAATGTCCCCATCCAGAAGTAGGCGACGACACGCCAGGAATGTTGTAAAATATTACATCCCAGATGTTAGGTTGCGTTAGGTTAGTATATACAAGGTTATAAACGTATATAATGTCCCCATGGAGGAGCAGGCGACGACACGCCAGGAATGTTGTAAAATATTACATCCCGGATGTTAGGTTGCGTTAGGTTAGAATATACAACGTTATAGACGTATATAATGTCCCCATCGAGAAGCAGGCGACGACACGGCAGGAATGTTGTAAAATATTACATTCTACAAGTTGGGTTGCCTTAGGCTAGGATATATAACGTTATAGACGTATACAATGTTCCCACCGAGAAGTAGGGCCCGACATACCAGGAATGTTGTAAAATATTACAGCCGAGATGTTAGGTTGCCTTAGGTTATGATATACAACGTTATAGATGTATATAATGTCCCCATCGAGAAGTAGGGGACGACACGCCAGGAATGTTGTAAAGTATTACATCGCAGATGTTATGTTGCGTTAGGTTAGTATATACAAGGTTATAAACGTATATAATGTCCCCATGGAGAAGCAGGCGACGACACGCCAGAATGTTGTAAAATATTACATCCCAGATGTTAGGTTGCGTTAGGTTAGTATATACAACGTTATAGACGTATATAATGTCCCCATCGAGAAGCAGGCGGCGACACGCCAGAATGTTGTAAAATATTACATCCGAGATGTTAGGTTGCCTTAGGTTAGGATATACAACGTTATAGATGTATATAATGTCCCCATCGAGAAGTAGGCGACGACACGCCAGGAATGTTGTAAAATATTACATTCGACAAGTAAGGTTGCCGTAGGCTAGGATATATAACGTTATAGACGTATACAATGTCCCCACCGAGAAGTAGGGCCCGACATACCAGGAATGTTTTAAAAAATTACATCCGAGATGTAAGGTACCCTTAGGTTAGGATATATATCGTTATAGACGTATATAACGTTCCCACCGAGACGTAGGGACCGACATGCCAGGAATGTTTTAAAATATTACATCCCAGATGTTAGGTTGCGTTAGGTTAGGATATACAACGTTATAGACGTATATAATGTACCCACGGAGACGTAGGGACCGACATGCCGGGAATATTGTAAAATATTACATCCCAGATGTTAGGTTGCGTTAGGTTAGTATATACGAGGTTATAGATGTATAAAATGTCCCCATCCAGAAGTAGGCGACGACACGCCAGGACTGTTGTAAAATATTACATTCTACAAGTTATGTTGCCTTAGGCTAGGATATATAACGTTATAGACGTATATAATGTTCCCACCGAGAAATAGGGACTGACGCGTCAGGAATGTTCTAAAATATTACACCCGAGATGTTAGTTTCCCTTAGGTTAGGATATACAACGTTATAGACGTATAGAATGTCCCCATCGAGAAGCAGGCGACGACACGACAGGAATGTTGTAAAATATTACACCCGAGATGTTAGGTTCCCTTAGGTTAGGATATATGACGTTATAGATGTATATAATGTCCCCATCCAGAAGTAGGCGACGACACGCCAGGAATGTTGTAAAATATTACATCCCAGATGTTAGGTTGCGTTAGGTTAGTATATACAAGGTTATAAACGTATATAATGTCCCCATGGAGGAGCAGGCGACGACACGCCAGGAATGTTGTAAAATATTACATCCCGGATGTTAGGTTGCGTTAGGTTAGAATATACAACGTTATAGACGTATATAATGTCCCCATCGAGAAGCAGGCGACGACACGGCAGGAATGTTGTAAAATATTACATTCTACAAGTTGGGTTGCCTTAGGCTAGGATATATAACGTTATAGACGTATACAATGTTCCCACCGAGAAGTAGGGCCCGACATACCAGGAATGTTGTAAAATATTACATCCGAGATGTTAGGTTGCCTTAGGTTATGATATACAACGTTATAGATGTATATAATGTCCCCATCGAGAAGTAGGCGACGACACGCCAGGAATGTTGTAAAGTATTACATCGCAGATGTTATGTTGCGTTAGGTTAGTATATACAAGGTTATAAACGTATATAATGTCCCCATGGAGAAGCAGGCGACGACACGCCAGAATGTTGTAAAATATTACATACGATATGTTAGGTTGCCTTAGGTTAGGATATACAACGTTATAGATGTATATAATGTCCCCATCGAGAAGTAGGCGACGACACGCCAGGAATGTTGTAAAATATTACACCCGAGATGTTAGGTTCCCTTAGGCTAGGATATATGACGTTATAGATGTATATAATGTCCCCATCCAGAAGTAGGCGACGACACGCCAGGAATGTTGTAAAATATTACATCCCAGATGTTAGGTTGCGTTAGGTTAGAATATACAACGTTATAGACGTATATAATGTACCCATCGAGAAGCAGGCGACGACACGAAAGGAATGATGTAAAATATTACATTCGACATGTTAGGTTGCCTTAGGCTAGGATATATATCGTTATAGACGTATACAATGTTCCCTACGAGAAGTAGGCGACGACACGCCAGGAATGTTGTAAAATATTACATCCCAGATGTTAGGTTGCGTTAGGTTAGTATATACAAGGTTATAGACGTATATAATGTCCCCATGGAGGAGCAGGCGACGACACGCCAGAATGCTGTAAAATATTACATCCGATATTTTAGGTTGCCTTAGGTTAGGATATACAACGTTATAGATGTATATAAAGTCCCCATCGAGAAGCAGGCGCGGAAGCGGCAGGAATGTTGTAAAATATAACATCCGAGATGTTATGTTGCCATACGTTAGAATATGTAACGTTATAGACGTATATAATGTTCCCACCGAGAAGTAGGGCCCGACATACCAGGAATGTTGTAAAATATTACATCCGAGATGTTAGGTTGCCTTAGGTTATGATAAACAACGTTATAGATGTATATAATGTCCCCATCGAGAAGTAGGCAGCGACACGCCAGGAAAGTTGTAAAATATTACACCCGAGATGTTAGGTTCCCTTAGGTTAGGATATATGACGTTATAGATGTATATAATGTCCCCATCCAGAAGTAGGCGACGACACGCCAGGACTGTTGTAAAATATTACATCCCTGATGTTAGGTTGCGATAGGTTAGAATATACAACGTTATAGACGTATATAATGTCCCCATGGAGAAGCAGGCGACAACACGCCAGAATGTTGTAAAATATTACATCCGATATGTTAGGTTGCCTTAGGTTAGGATATACAACGTTATAGATGTATATAAAGTCCCCATCGAGAAGCAGGCTCGGAATCGGCAGGAATGTTGTAAAATATAACATCCGAGATGTTATGTTGCCATACGTTAGGATATGTAACGTTATAGACGTATATAATGTTCCCACCGAAAAGTAGCAGCCGAAGCGCCTGGAATGTTGTAAAATATTACATCCGAGATGTAAGGTACCCTTAGCTTAGGATATATATCGTTATAGACGTATATAACGTTCCCACCGAGACGTAGGGATCGACATGCCAGGAATGTTTTAAAATATTGCATCCCAGATGTTAGGTTGCGTTAGGTTAGGATATACAACGTTATAGACGTATATAATGTACCCACGGAGACGTAGGGACCGACATGCCAGGAATGTTGTAAAATATTACATCCCAGATGTTACGTTCCCTTAGGTTAGGATATACAACGTTATAGACGTATAGAATGTCACCATCGAGAAGCAGGCGACGACACGACAGGAATGTTGTAAAATATTACACCCGAGATGTTAGGTTCCCTTAGGTTAGGATATATGACGTTATAGATGTATATAATGTCCCCATCCAGAAGTAGGCGACGACACGCCAGGACAGTTGTAAAATACTACATCCCAGATGTTAGGTTGCGTTAGGTTAGAATATACAACGTTATAGACGTATATAATGTCCCCATCGAGAAGCAGGCGACGACACGGCAGAAATGTAGTAAAATATTACATTCGACACGTTAGGTTGCCTTAGGCTAGGATATATATCGTTATAGACGTACACAATGTTCCCACCGAGAAGTAGGGACCGACATGCCAGGAATGTTGTAAAATACTACATCCGAGATGTTAGGTTGCCTTAGGTTAGGATATACAACGTTATAGATGTATATAATGTCCCCATCGAGAAGTAGGCGACGACACGCCAGGAATGTTGTAAAATATTACATTCGACAAGTTAGGTTGCCGTAGGCTAGGATATATAACGTTATAGACGTATATAATGTTCCCACCAAGAAATAGGGACCGACGCGTCAGGAATGTTCTAAAATATTACACCCGAGATGTTAGGTTCCCTTAGGTTAGGATATACAACGTTATAGACGTATAGAATGTTCCCACCGAGAAATAGGGGCCGACGCGTCAGCAATGTTGTAAAATATTACACCCGAGATGTTAGGTTCCCTTAGGTTAGGATATACAACGTTATAGACGTATAGAATGTTCCCACCGAGAAGTAGGGACCTACATGCCAGGAATGTTCTAAAATATTAAATCCCAGATGTTAGGTTGCGTTAGGTTAGAATATACAACGTTATAGATGTATATAATGTCCCCATCGAGAAGTAGGCGACGACACGCCAGGAATGTTGTAAAATATTACACCCGAGATGTTAGGTTCCCTTAGGTTAGGATATATAACGTTATAGATGTATATAATGTCCCCATCCAGAAGTAGGCGACGACACGCCAGGAATGTTGTAAAATATTACATTCTACATGTTGGGTTGCCTTAGGCTAGGATATATGTCGTTATAGACGTATACATTGTTTCCACCGAGAAGTAGGGACCGACATGCCAGGAATGTTGTAAAATATTACATCCCAGATGTTAGGTTGCTTTAGGTTAGGATATTCAACGTTATAGACGTATATAATGTCCCCATCGAGATGCAGGAGACGACATGACAGGAATGTTGTAAAATATTACATCCGAGATGTTAGGTTGCCTTAGGTTAGGATATACAACGTTATAGATGTATATAATGTTCGCATAGAGAAGTAGGCGACGACACGCCAGGAATGTTGTAAAATATTACATTCTACAAGTTGGGTTGCCTTAGGCTAGGATATATAACGTTATAGACGTATATAATGTTCCCACCGAGAAATAGGGACTGACGCGTCAGGAATGTGCTAAAATATTACACCCGAGATGTTAGGTTCCCTTAGGTTAGGATATATGACGTTATAGATGTATATAATGTCCCCATCCAGAAGTAGGCGACGACACGCCAGGAATGTTGTAAAATATTGCATCCCAGATGTTAGGTTGCGTTAGGTTAGTATATAAAAGGTTATAGACGTATATAATGTCCCCATGGAGAAGCAGGCGACGACACGCCAGAATGTTGTAAAATATTACACCCGAGATGTTAGGTTCCCTTAGGCTAGGATATATGACGTTATAGATGTATATAATGTCCCCATCCAGAAGTAGGCGACGACACGCCAGGAATGTTGTAAAATATTACATTCTACATGTTGGGTTGCCTTAGGCTAGGATATATGTCGTTATAGACGTATACATTGTTTCCACCGAGAAGTAGGGACCGACATGCCAGGAATGTTGTAAAATATTACATCCCAGATGTTAGGTGGCTTTAGGTTAGGATATTCAACGTTATAGACGTATATAATGTCCCCATCGAGATGCAGGAGACGATATGACAGGAATGTTGTAAAATATTACATCCGAGATGTTAGGTTGCCTTAGGTTAGGATATACAACGTTATAGATGTATATAATGTTCGCATAGAGAAGTAGGCGACGATACGCCAGGAATGTTGTAAAATATTACATTCTACAAGTTAGGTTGCCTTAGGCTAGGATATATAACGTTATAGACGTATATAGTGTTCCCACCGAGAAATAGGGACTGACGCGTCAGGAATGTTCTAAAATATTACACCCGAGATGTTAGGTTCCCTTAGGTTAGGACATACAACGTTATAGACGTATAGAATGTCCCCATCGAGAAGTAGGCGACGACACGACAGGAATGTTGTAAAATATTACATTCGACATGTTAGATTGCGTTAGGCTAGGATATATATCGTTATAGACGTATACAATGTTCCCACCGAGAAGTAGGGCCCGACATGCCAGGAATGTTGTAAAATATTACATGCGAGATGTTAGGTTGCCTTAGGTTAGGATATACAACGTTATAGATGTATATAATATCCCCATCGAGAAGTAGGCAACGACACGCCAGGAATGTTGTAAAATATTACACCCAAGATGTTAGGTTCCCTTAGGTTAGGATATATGACGTTATAGATGTATATAATGTCCCCATCAAGAAGTAGGCGACGACACGCCAGGAATGTTGTAAAATATTACATCCCAGATGTTAGGTTGCGTTAGGTTAGAATATACAACGCTATAGACGTATATAATGTCCCCATCGAGAAGCAGGCGACGACACGACAGGAATGTTGTAAAATATTACATTCGACATGTTAGGTTGCCTTAGGCTAGAATATATATCGTTATAGACGTATACAATGTTCCCACCGAGAAGTAGGGACCGACATGCCAGGAATGTTGTAAAATATTACATCCGAGATGTTAGGTTGCCTTAGGGTAGGATATACAACGTTATAGATGTATATAACGTACCCATCGAGAAGTAGGCGACAACACGCCAGGAATGTTGTAAAATATTACATTCTACATTTTGGGTTGCCTTAGGCTAGGATATATGTAGTTATAGACGTATACATTGTTTACACCGGGAAGTAGGGACGGACATGCCAGGAATGTTGTAAAATATTACATCCCAGATGTTAGGTTGCTTTAGGTTAGGACATTCAACGTTATAGACGTATATAATGTCCCCATCGATATGCAGGAGACGACACGACAGGAATGTTGTAAAATATTACATTCGACATGTTAGGTTGCCTTAGGCTAGGATATATATAGTTATAGACGTATACAATGTTCCCACCGAGAAGTAGGCGACGACACGCCAGGAATGTTGTAAAATATTACACCCGAGATGTTAGGTTCCCTTAGGTTAGGATATATAACGTTATAGATGTATATAATGTCCCCATCCAGAAGTAGGCGACGACACGCCAGGAATGTTGTAAAATATTACATTCTACATGTTGGGTTGCCTTAGGCTAGGATATATGTCGTTATAGACGTATACAATGTTCCCACCGAGAAGTAGGGCCCGACATGCCAGGAATGTTGTAAAATATTACATCCGAGATGTTAGGTTGGCATAGGTTAGGATATAAAACGTTATAGACGTATAGAATGTTCCCACCGAGAAGTAGGGACCTACATGCCAGGAATTTTCTAAAATATTAAATCCCAGATGTTAGGTTGCGTTAGGTTAGAATATACAACGTTATAGATGTATATAATGTCCCCATCGAGAAGTAGGCGACGACACGCCAGGAATGTTGTACAATATTACACCCGAGATGTTAGGTTCCCTTAGGTTAGGATATATGACGTTATAGATGTATATAATGTCCCCATCCAGAAGTAGGCGACGACACGCCAGGAATGTTGTAAAATATTACATCCCAGATGTTAGGTTGCGTTAGGTTAGAATATACAACGTTATAGACGTATATAATATCCCCATCGAGAAGCAGGCGACGACACGCCAGGAATGTTGTAAAATATTACATCCCAGATGTTAGGTTGCGTTAGGTTAGAATATACAACGCTATAGACGTATATAATGTCCCCATCGAGAAGCAGGCGACGACACGACCGGAATGTTGTAAAATATTACATTCGACATGTTAGGTTGCCTTAGGCTAGAATATATATCGTTATAGACGTATACAATGTTCCCACCGAGAAGTAGGGACCGACATGCCAGGAATGTTGTAAAATATTACATCCGAGATGTTAGGTTGCCTTAGGGTAGGATATACAACGTTATAGATGTATATAACGTACCCATCGAGAAGTAGGCGACAACACGCCAGGAATGTTGTAAAATATTACATTCTACATTTTGGGTTGCCTTAGGCTAGGATATATGTCGTTATAGACGTATACATTGTTTACACCGGGAAGTAGGGACGGACATGCCAGGAATGTTGTAAAATATTACATCCCAGATGTTAGGTTGCTTTAGGTTAGGACATTCAACGTTATAGACGTATATAATGTCCCCATCGATATGCAGGAGACGACACGACAGGAATGTTGTAAAATATTACATTCGACATGTTAGGTTGCCTTAGGCTAGGATATATATAGTTATAGACGTATACAATGTTCCCACCGAGAAGTAGGCGACGACACGCCAGGAATGTTGTAAAATATTACACCCGAGATGTTAGGTTCCCTTAGGTTAGGATATATAACATTATAGATGTATATAATGTCCCCATCCAGAAGTAGGCGACGACACGCCAGGAATGTTGTAAAATATTACATTCTACATGTTGGGTTGCCTTAGGCTAGGATATATGTCGTTATAGACGTATACAATGTTCCCACCGAGAAGTAGGGCCCGACATGCCAGGAATGTTGTAAAATATTACATCCGAGATGTTAGGTTGCCTTAGGGTAGGATATACAACGTTATAGATGTATATAACGTACCCATCGAGAAGTAGGCGACAACACGCCAGGAATGTTGTAAAATATTACATTCTACATTTTGGGTTGCCTTAGGCTAGGATATATGTCGTTATAGACGTATACATTGTTTACACCGGGAAGTAGGGACGGACATGCCAGGAATGTTGTAAAATATTACATCCCAGATGTTAGGTTGCTTTAGGTTAGGACATTCAACGTTATAGACGTATATAATGTCCCCATCGATATGCAGGAGACGACACGACAGGAATGTTGTAAAATATTACATTCGACATGTTAGGTTGCCTTAGGCTAGGATATATATAGTTATAGACGTATACAATGTTCCCACCGAGAAGTAGGCGACGACACGCCAGAAATGTTGTAAAATATTACACCCGAGATGTTAGGTTCCCTTAGGTTAGGATATATAACATTATAGATGTATATAATGTCCCCATCCAGAAGTAGGCGACGACACGCCAGGAATGTTGTAAAATATTACATTCTACATGTTGGGTTGCCTTAGGCTAGGATATATGTCGTTATAGACGTATACAATGTTCCCACCGAGAAGTAGGGCCCGACATGCCAGGAATGTTGTAAAATATTACATCCGAGATGTTAGGTTGGCATAGGTTAGGATATACAACGTTATAGACGTATAGAATGTTCCCACCGAGAAGTAGGGACCTACATGCCAGGAATTTTCTAAAATATTAAATCCCAGATGTTAGGTTGCGTTAGGTTAGAATATACAACGTTATAGATGTATATAATGTCCCCATCGAGAAGTAGGCGACGACACGCCAGGAATGTTGTACAATATTACACCCGAGATGTTAGGTTCCCTTAGGTTAGGATATATGACGTTATAGATGTATATAATGTCCCCATCCAGAAGTAGGCGACGACACGCCAGGAATGTTGTAAAATATTACATCCCAGATGTTAGGTTGCGTTAGGTTAGAATATACAACGTTATAGACGTATATAATATCCCCATCGAGAAGCAGGCGACGACACGACAGGAATGTTGTAAAATATTACATTCGACATGTTAGGCTGCCTTAGGCTAGGATATATATAGTTATAGACGTATACAATGTTCCCACCGAGAAGTAGGCGACGACACGCCAGGAATGTTGTAAAATATTACACCCGAGATGTTAGGTTCCCTTAGGTTAGGATATATAACGTTATAGATGTATATAATGTCCCCATCCAGAAGTAGGCGACGACACGCCAGGAATGTTGTAAAATATTACATTCTACATGTTGGGTTGCCTTAGGCTAGGATATATGTCGTTATAGACGTATACATTGTTTCCACCGAGAAGTAGGGACCGACATGCCAGGAATGTTGTAAAATATTACATCCCAGATGTTAGGTTGCTTTAGGTTAGGATATTCAACGTTATAGACGTATATAATGTCCCCATCGAGATGCAGGAGACGACACGACAGGAATGTTGTAAAATATTACATTCGACATGTTAGGTTGCCTTATTCTAGGATATATATAGTTATAGACGTATACAATGTTCCCACCGAGAAGTAGGCGACGACACGCCAGGAATGTTGTACAATATTACACCCGAGATGTTAGGTTCCCTTAGGTTAGGATATATGACGTTATAGATGTATATAACGTACCCATCGAGAAGTAGGCGACAACACGCCAGGAATGTTGTAAAATATTACATTCTACATTTTGGGTTGCCTTAGGCTAGGATATATGTCGTTATAGACGTATACATTGTTTACACCGGGAAGTAGGGACGGACATGCCAGGAATGTTGTAAAATATTACATCCCAGATGTTAGGTTGCTTTAGGTTAGGACATTCAACGTTATAGACGTATATAATGTCCCCATCGATATGCAGGAGACGACACGACAGGAATGTTGTAAAATATTACATTCGACATGTTAGGTTGCCTTAGGCTAGGATATATATAGTTATAGACGTATACAATGTTCCCACCGAGAAGTAGGCGACGACACGCCAGGAATGTTGTAAAATATTACACCCGAGATGTTAGGTTCCCTTAGGTTAGGATATATAACGTTATAGATGTATATAATGTCCCCATCCAGAAGTAGGCGACGACACGCCAGGAATGTTGTAAAATATTACATTCTACATGTTGGGTTGCCTTAGGCTAGGATATATGTCGTTATAGACGTATACATTGTTTCCACCGAGAAGTAGGGACCGACATGCCAGGAATGTTGTAAAATATTACATCCCAGATGTTAGGTTGCTTTAGGTTAGGATATTCAACGTTATAGACGTATATAATGTCCCCATCGAGATGCAGGAGACGACACGACAGGAATGTTGTAAAATATTACATTCGACATGTTAGGTTGCCTTATTCTAGGATATATATAGTTATAGACGTATACAATGTTCCCACCGAGAAGTAGGCGACGACACGCCAGGAATGTTGTACAATATTACACCCGAGATGTTAGGTTCCCTTAGGTTAGGATATATGACGTTATAGATGTATATAATGTCCCCATCCAGAAGTAGGCGACGACACGCCAGGAATGTTGTAAAATGTTACATTCTACAAGTTAGGTTGCCTTAGGCTAGGATATATAACGTTATAGACGTATATAATGTTCCCACCGAGAAATAGGGACTGACGCTTCAGGAATGTTCTAAAATATTACACCCGAGATGTTAGGTTCCCTTAGGTTAGGACATACAGCGTTATAGACGTATAGAATGTCCCCATCGAGAAGCAGGCGACGACACGCCAGGAATGTTGTAAAATATTACATTCGACATGTTAGGTTGCGTTAGGCTACGATATATATCGTTATAGACGTATACAATGTTCCCACCGAGAAGTAGGGCCCGACATGCCAGGAATGTTGTAAAATATTACAGCCGAGTTTGTTAGGTTGCCTTAGGGTAGGATATACAACGTTATAGATGTATATAACGTCCCCATCGAGAAGTAGGCGACGACACGCCAGGAATGTTGTAAAATATTACATTCTACATTTTGGGTTGCCTTAGGCTAGGATATATGTCGTTATAGACGTATACATTGTTTCCACCGAGAAGTAGGGACCTACATGCCAGGAATGTTGTAAAATATTACATCCCAGATGTTAGGTTGCTTTAGGTTAGGATATTCAACGTTATAGACGTATATAATGTCCCCATCGAGATGCAGGAGACGACACGACAGGAATGTTGTAAAATATTACATTCGACATGTTAGGTTGCCTTAGGCTAGGATATATATAGTTATAGACGTATACAATGTTCCCACCGAGAAGTAGGGCCCAACATGCCAGGAATGTTGTAAAATATTACATCCGAGATGTAAGGTTCCCTTAGGTTAGGATATATATCGTTATAGACGTATATAACGTTCCCACCGAGACGTAGGGACCGACATGCCAGAAATGTTGTAAAATATTACATCCGAGATGTTAGGTTGCCTTAGGTTAGGATATACAACGTTATAGATGTATATAATGTCCCCATCGCGAAGTAGGCAACGACACGCCAGGAATGTTGTAAAATATTACACCCGAGATGTTAGGTTCCCTTAGGTTAGGATATATGACGTTATAGATGTATATAATTTCCCTATCCAGGAGTAGGCGACGACACGCCAGGAATGTTGTAAAATATTACATCCCAGATTTTAGGTTGCGTTAGGTTAGAATATACAACGATATAGACGTATATAATGTCCCCATCGAGAAGCAGGCGACAACAAGACAGGAATGTTGTAAAATATTACATTCTACATGTTGGGTTGCCTTAGGCTAGGATATATGTCGTTATAGACGTATGCATTCTTTCCACCGAGAAGTAGGGACCGACATGCCAGGAATGTTGTAAAATATTACATCCCAGATGTTAGGTTGCTTTAGGTTAGGATATTCAACGTTATAGACGTATATAATGTCCCCACCGAGATGCAGGAGACGACACGACAGGAATGTTGTAAAATATTACATTCGACATGTTAGGTTGCCTTAGGCTAGGATATACATAGTTATAGACGTATACAATGTTCCCACCGAGAAGTAGGGCCCAACATGCCAGGAATGTTGTAAAATATTACATCCGAGATGTAACGTTCCCTTAGGTTAGGATATATATCGTTATAGACGTATATAACGTTCCCACCGAGACGCAGGGACCGACATGCCAGAAATGTTGTAAAATATTACATCCCAGATGTTAGGTTGCCTTAGGTTAGGATATACAACGTTATAGATGTATATAATGTCCCCATCGAGAAGTAGGCGACGACACGCCAGGAATGTTGTAAAATATTACATTCGACAAGTTAGGTTGCCGTAGGCTAGGATATATAACGTTATAGACGTATATAATGTTCCCACCAAGAAATAGGAACCGACGCGTCAGGAATGTTCTAAAATATTACACCCGAGATGTTAGGTTCCCTTAGGTTAGGATATACAACGTTATAGACGTATAGAATGTTCCCACCGAGAAATAGGGGCCGACGCGTCAGCAATGTTGTAAGATATTACACCCGAGATGTTAGGTTCCCTTAGGTTAGGATATACAACGTTATAGACGTATAGAATGTTCCCACCGAGAAGTAGGGACCTACATGCCAGGAATGTTCTAAAATATTACATCCCAGATGTTAGGTTGCTTTAGGTTAGGATATTCAACGTTATAGACGTATATAATGTCCCCATCGAGATGCAGGAGACGACACGACAGGAATGTTGTAAAATATTACATTCGACATGTTAGGTTGCCTTATTCTAGGATATATATAGTTATAGACGTCTACAATGTTCCCACCGAGAAGTAGGGCCCGACATGCCAGGAATGTTGTAAAATATTACATCCGAGATGTTAGGTTGCCTTAGGTTAGGATATACAACGTTATAGATGTATGTAATGTCCCCATCGAGAAGTAGGCAACGACGCGCCAGGAATGTTGTAAAATATTACACCCGAGATGTTAGGTTCCCTTAGGTTACGATATATGACGTTATAGATGTATAGAATGTCCCTATCCAGAAGTAGGCGACGACACGCCAGGAATGTTGTAAAATATTACATCCCAGATTTTAGGTTGCGTTAGGTTAGAATATACAACGTTATAGACGTATAGAATGTTCCCACCGAGAAATAGGGGCCGACGCGTCAGCAATGTTGTAAAATATTACACCCGAGATGTTAGGTTCCCTTAGGTTAGGATATACAACGTTATAGACGTATAGAATGTTCCCACCGAGAAGTAGGGACCTACATGCCAGGAATGTTCTAAAATATTAAATCCCAGATGTTAGGTTGCGTTAGGTTAGAATATACAACGTTATAGATGTATATAATGTCCCCATCGAGAAGTAGGCGACGACACGCCAGGAATGTTGTAAAATATAGCATTCTACATGTTGGGTTGCCTTAGGCTAGGATATATAACGTTATAGACGTATACAATGTTCCCACCGAGAAGTAGGGCCCGACATACCAGGAATGTTGTAAAATATTACATCCGAGATGTTAGGTTGCCTTAGGTTATGATATACAACGTTATAGATGTATATAATGTCCCCATCGAGAAGTAGGCGACGACACGCCAGGAATGTTGTAAAGTATTACATCGCAGATGTTATGTTGCGTTAGGTTAGTATATACAAGGTTATAAACGTATATAATGTCCCCATGGAGAAGCAGGCGACGACACGCCAGAATGTTGTAAAATATTACATACGATATGTTAGGTTGCCTTAGGTTAGGATATACAACGTTATAGATGTATATAATGTCCCCATCGAGAAGTAGGCGACGACACGCCAGGAATGTTGTAAAATATTACACCCGAGATGTTAGGTTCCCTTAGGCTAGGATATATGACGTTATAGATGTATATAATGTCCCCATCCAGAAGTAGGCGACGACACGCCAGGAATGTTGTAAAATATTACATCCCAGATGTTAGGTTGCGTTAGGTTAGAATATACAACGTTATAGACGTATATAATGTACCCATCGAGAAGCAGGCGACGACACGAAAGGAATGATGTAAAATATTACATTCGACATGTTAGGTTGCCTTAGGCTAGGATATATATCGTTATAGACGTATACAATGTTCCCTACGAGAAGTAGGCGACGACACGCCAGGAATGTTGTAAAATATTACATCCCAGATGTTAGGTTGCGTTAGGTTAGTATATACAAGGTTATAGACGTATATAATGTCCCCATGGAGGAGCAGGCGACGACACGCCAGAATGCTGTAAAATATTACATCCGATATTTTAGGTTGCCTTAGGTTAGGATATACAACGTTATAGATGTATATAAAGTCCCCATCGAGAAGCAGGCGCGGAAGCGGCAGGAATGTTGTAAAATATAACATCCGAGATGTTATGTTGCCATACGTTAGAATATGTAACGTTATAGACGTATATAATGTTCCCACCGAGAAGTAGGGCCCGACATACCAGGAATGTTGTAAAATATTACATCCGAGATGTTAGGTTGCCTTAGGTTATGATAAACAACGTTATAGATGTATATAATGTCCCCATCGAGAAGTAGGCAGCGACACGCCAGGAAAGTTGTAAAATATTACACCCGAGATGTTAGGTTCCCTTAGGTTAGGATATATGACGTTATAGATGTATATAATGTCCCCATCCAGAAGTAGGCGACGACACGCCAGGACTGTTGTAAAATATTACATCCCTGATGTTAGGTTGCGATAGGTTAGAATATACAACGTTATAGACGTATATAATGTCCCCATGGAGAAGCAGGCGACAACACGCCAGAATGTTGTAAAATATTACATCCGATATGTTAGGTTGCCTTAGGTTAGGATATACAACGTTATAGATGTATATAAAGTCCCCATCGAGAAGCAGGCTCGGAATCGGCAGGAATGTTGTAAAATATAACATCCGAGATGTTATGTTGCCATACGTTAGGATATGTAACGTTATAGACGTATATAATGTTCCCACCGAAAAGTAGCAGCCGAAGCGCCAGGAATGTTGTAAAATATTACATCCGAGATGTAAGGTACCCTTAGCTTAGGATATATATCGTTATAGACGTATATAACGTTCCCACCGAGACGTAGGGATCGACATGCCAGGAATGTTTTAAAATATTGCATCCCAGATGTTAGGTTGCGTTAGGTTAGGATATACAACGTTATAGACGTATATAATGTACCCACGGAGACGTAGGGACCGACATGCCAGGAATGTTGTAAAATATTACATCCCAGATGTTACGTTCCCTTAGGTTAGGATATACAACGTTATAGACGTATAGAATGTCACCATCGAGAAGCAGGCGACGACACGACAGGAATGTTGTAAAATATTACACCCGAGATGTTAGGTTCCCTTAGGTTAGGATATATGACGTTATAGATGTATATAATGTCCCCATCCAGAAGTAGGCGACGACACGCCAGGACAGTTGTAAAATACTACATCCCAGATGTTAGGTTGCGTTAGGTTAGAATATACAACGTTATAGACGTATATAATGTCCCCATCGAGAAGCAGGCGACGACACGGCAGAAATGTAGTAAAATATTACATTCGACACGTTAGGTTGCCTTAGGCTAGGATATATATCGTTATAGACGTACACAATGTTCCCACCGAGAAGTAGGGACCGACATGCCAGGAATGTTGTAAAATACTACATCCGAGATGTTAGGTTGCCTTAGGTTAGGATATACAACGTTATAGATGTATATAATGTCCCCATCGAGAAGTAGGCGACGACACGCCAGGAATGTTGTAAAATATTACATTCGACAAGTTAGGTTGCCGTAGGCTAGGATATATAACGTTATAGACGTATATAATGTTCCCACCAAGAAATAGGGACCGACGCGTCAGGAATGTTCTAAAATATTACACCCGAGATGTTAGGTTCCCTTAGGTTAGGATATACAACGTTATAGACGTATAGAATGTTCCCACCGAGAAATAGGGGCCGACGCGTCAGCAATGTTGTAAAATATTACACCCGAGATGTTAGGTTCCCTTAGGTTAGGATATACAACGTTATAGACGTATAGAATGTTCCCACCGAGAAGTAGGGACCTACATGCCAGGAATGTTCTAAAATATTAAATCCCAGATGTTAGGTTGCGTTAGGTTAGAATATACAACGTTATAGATGTATATAATGTCCCCATCGAGAAGTAGGCGACGACACGCCAGGAATGTTGTAAAATATTACACCCGAGATGTTAGGTTCCCTTAGGTTAGGATATATAACGTTATAGATGTATATAATGTCCCCATCCAGAAGTAGGCGACGACACGCCAGGAATGTTGTAAAATATTACATTCTACATGTTGGGTTGCCTTAGGCTAGGATATATGTCGTTATAGACGTATACATTGTTTCCACCGAGAAGTAGGGACCGACATGCCAGGAATGTTGTAAAATATTACATCCCAGATGTTAGGTTGCTTTAGGTTAGGATATTCAACGTTATAGACGTATATAATGTCCCCATCGAGATGCAGGAGACGACATGACAGGAATGTTGTAAAATATTACATCCGAGATGTTAGGTTGCCTTAGGTTAGGATATACAACGTTATAGATGTATATAATGTTCGCATAGAGAAGTAGGCGACGACACGCCAGGAATGTTGTAAAATATTACATTCTACAAGTTGGGTTGCCTTAGGCTAGGATATATAACGTTATAGACGTATATAATGTTCCCACCGAGAAATAGGGACTGACGCGTCAGGAATGTGCTAAAATATTACACCCGAGATGTTAGGTTCCCTTAGGTTAGGATATATGACGTTATAGATGTATATAATGTCCCCATCCAGAAGTAGGCGACGACACGCCAGGAATGTTGTAAAATATTGCATCCCAGATGTTAGGTTGCGTTAGGTTAGTATATAAAAGGTTATAGACGTATATAATGTCCCCATGGAGAAGCAGGCGACGACACGCCAGAATGTTGTAAAATATTACACCCGAGATGTTAGGTTCCCTTAGGCTAGGATATATGACGTTATAGATGTATATAATGTCCCCATCCAGAAGTAGGCGACGACACGCCAGGAATGTTGTAAAATATTACATTCTACATGTTGGGTTGCCTTAGGCTAGGATATATGTCGTTATAGACGTATACATTGTTTCCACCGAGAAGTAGGGACCGACATGCCAGGAATGTTGTAAAATATTACATCCCAGATGTTAGGTGGCTTTAGGTTAGGATATTCAACGTTATAGACGTATATAATGTCCCCATCGAGATGCAGGAGACGATATGACAGGAATGTTGTAAAATATTACATCCGAGATGTTAGGTTGCCTTAGGTTAGGATATACAACGTTATAGATGTATATAATGTTCGCATAGAGAAGTAGGCGACGATACGCCAGGAATGTTGTAAAATATTACATTCTACAAGTTAGGTTGCCTTAGGCTAGGATATATAACGTTATAGACGTATATAGTGTTCCCACCGAGAAATAGGGACTGACGCGTCAGGAATGTTCTAAAATATTACACCCGAGATGTTAGGTTCCCTTAGGTTAGGACATACAACGTTATAGACGTATAGAATGTCCCCATCGAGAAGTAGGCGACGACACGACAGGAATGTTGTAAAATATTACATTCGACATGTTAGATTGCGTTAGGCTAGGATATATATCGTTATAGACGTATACAATGTTCCCACCGAGAAGTAGGGCCCGACATGCCAGGAATGTTGTAAAATATTACATGCGAGATGTTAGGTTGCCTTAGGTTAGGATATACAACGTTATAGATGTATATAATATCCCCATCGAGAAGTAGGCAACGACACGCCAGGAATGTTGTAAAATATTACACCCAAGATGTTAGGTTCCCTTAGGTTAGGATATATGACGTTATAGATGTATATAATGTCCCCATCAAGAAGTAGGCGACGACACGCCAGGAATGTTGTAAAATATTACATCCCAGATGTTAGGTTGCGTTAGGTTAGAATATACAACGCTATAGACGTATATAATGTCCCCATCGAGAAGCAGGCGACGACACGACAGGAATGTTGTAAAATATTACATTCGACATGTTAGGTTGCCTTAGGCTAGAATATATATCGTTATAGACGTATACAATGTTCCCACCGAGAAGTAGGGACCGACATGCCAGGAATGTTGTAAAATATTACATCCGAGATGTTAGGTTGCCTTAGGGTAGGATATACAACGTTATAGATGTATATAACGTACCCATCGAGAAGTAGGCGACAACACGCCAGGAATGTTGTAAAATATTACATTCTACATTTTGGGTTGCCTTAGGCTAGGATATATGTAGTTATAGACGTATACATTGTTTACACCGGGAAGTAGGGACGGACATGCCAGGAATGTTGTAAAATATTACATCCCAGATGTTAGGTTGCTTTAGGTTAGGACATTCAACGTTATAGACGTATATAATGTCCCCATCGATATGCAGGAGACGACACGACAGGAATGTTGTAAAATATTACATTCGACATGTTAGGTTGCCTTAGGCTAGGATATATATAGTTATAGACGTATACAATGTTCCCACCGAGAAGTAGGCGACGACACGCCAGGAATGTTGTAAAATATTACACCCGAGATGTTAGGTTCCCTTAGGTTAGGATATATAACGTTATAGATGTATATAATGTCCCCATCCAGAAGTAGGCGACGACACGCCAGGAATGTTGTAAAATATTACATTCTACATGTTGGGTTGCCTTAGGCTAGGATATATGTCGTTATAGACGTATACAATGTTCCCACCGAGAAGTAGGGCCCGACATGCCAGGAATGTTGTAAAATATTACATCCGAGATGTTAGGTTGGCATAGGTTAGGATATAAAACGTTATAGACGTATAGAATGTTCCCACCGAGAAGTAGGGACCTACATGCCAGGAATTTTCTAAAATATTAAATCCCAGATGTTAGGTTGCGTTAGGTTAGAATATACAACGTTATAGATGTATATAATGTCCCCATCGAGAAGTAGGCGACGACACGCCAGGAATGTTGTACAATATTACACCCGAGATGTTAGGTTCCCTTAGGTTAGGATATATGACGTTATAGATGTATATAATGTCCCCATCCAGAAGTAGGCGACGACACGCCAGGAATGTTGTAAAATATTACATCCCAGATGTTAGGTTGCGTTAGGTTAGAATATACAACGTTATAGACGTATATAATATCCCCATCGAGAAGCAGGCGACGACACGCCAGGAATGTTGTAAAATATTACATCCCAGATGTTAGGTTGCGTTAGGTTAGAATATACAACGCTATAGACGTATATAATGTCCCCATCGAGAAGCAGGCGACGACACGACCGGAATGTTGTAAAATATTACATTCGACATGTTAGGTTGCCTTAGGCTAGAATATATATCGTTATAGACGTATACAATGTTCCCACCGAGAAGTAGGGACCGACATGCCAGGAATGTTGTAAAATATTACATCCGAGATGTTAGGTTGCCTTAGGGTAGGATATACAACGTTATAGATGTATATAACGTACCCATCGAGAAGTAGGCGACAACACGCCAGGAATGTTGTAAAATATTACATTCTACATTTTGGGTTGCCTTAGGCTAGGATATATGTCGTTATAGACGTATACATTGTTTACACCGGGAAGTAGGGACGGACATGCCAGGAATGTTGTAAAATATTACATCCCAGATGTTAGGTTGCTTTAGGTTAGGACATTCAACGTTATAGACGTATATAATGTCCCCATCGATATGCAGGAGACGACACGACAGGAATGTTGTAAAATATTACATTCGACATGTTAGGTTGCCTTAGGCTAGGATATATATAGTTATAGACGTATACAATGTTCCCACCGAGAAGTAGGCGACGACACGCCAGGAATGTTGTAAAATATTACACCCGAGATGTTAGGTTCCCTTAGGTTAGGATATATAACATTATAGATGTATATAATGTCCCCATCCAGAAGTAGGCGACGACACGCCAGGAATGTTGTAAAATATTACATTCTACATGTTGGGTTGCCTTAGGCTAGGATATATGTCGTTATAGACGTATACAATGTTCCCACCGAGAAGTAGGGCCCGACATGCCAGGAATGTTGTAAAATATTACATCCGAGATGTTAGGTTGGCATAGGTTAGGATATACAACGTTATAGACGTATAGAATGTTCCCACCGAGAAGTAGGGACCTACATGCCAGGAATTTTCTAAAATATTAAATCCCAGATGTTAGGTTGCGTTAGGTTAGAATATACAACGTTATAGATGTATATAATGTCCCCATCGAGAAGTAGGCGACGACACGCCAGGAATGTTGTACAATATTACACCCGAGATGTTAGGTTCCCTTAGGTTAGGATATATGACGTTATAGATGTATATAATGTCCCCATCCAGAAGTAGGCGACGACACGCCAGGAATGTTGTAAAATATTACATCCCAGATGTTAGGTTGCGTTAGGTTAGAATATACAACGTTATAGACGTATATAATATCCCCATCGAGAAGCAGGCGACGACACGACAGGAATGTTGTAAAATATTACATTCGACATGTTAGGCTGCCTTAGGCTAGGATATATATAGTTATAGACGTATACAATGTTCCCACCGAGAAGTAGGCGACGACACGCCAGGAATGTTGTAAAATATTACACCCGAGATGTTAGGTTCCCTTAGGTTAGGATATATAACGTTATAGATGTATATAATGTCCCCATCCAGAAGTAGGCGACGACACGCCAGGAATGTTGTAAAATATTACATTCTACATGTTGGGTTGCCTTAGGCTAGGATATATGTCGTTATAGACGTATACATTGTTTCCACCGAGAAGTAGGGACCGACATGCCAGGAATGTTGTAAAATATTACATCCCAGATGTTAGGTTGCTTTAGGTTAGGATATTCAACGTTATAGACGTATATAATGTCCCCATCGAGATGCAGGAGACGACACGACAGGAATGTTGTAAAATATTACATTCGACATGTTAGGTTGCCTTATTCTAGGATATATATAGTTATAGACGTATACAATGTTCCCACCGAGAAGTAGGCGACGACACGCCAGGAATGTTGTACAATATTACACCCGAGATGTTAGGTTCCCTTAGGTTAGGATATATGACGTTATAGATGTATATAACGTACCCATCGAGAAGTAGGCGACAACACGCCAGGAATGTTGTAAAATATTACATTCTACATTTTGGGTTGCCTTAGGCTAGGATATATGTCGTTATAGACGTATACATTGTTTACACCGGGAAGTAGGGACGGACATGCCAGGAATGTTGTAAAATATTACATCCCAGATGTTAGGTTGCTTTAGGTTAGGACATTCAACGTTATAGACGTATATAATGTCCCCATCGATATGCAGGAGACGACACGACAGGAATGTTGTAAAATATTACATTCGACATGTTAGGTTGCCTTAGGCTAGGATATATATAGTTATAGACGTATACAATGTTCCCACCGAGAAGTAGGCGACGACACGCCAGGAATGTTGTAAAATATTACACCCGAGATGTTAGGTTCCCTTAGGTTAGGATATATAACGTTATAGATGTATATAATGTCCCCATCCAGAAGTAGGCGACGACACGCCAGGAATGTTGTAAAATATTACATTCTACATGTTGGGTTGCCTTAGGCTAGGATATATGTCGTTATAGACGTATACATTGTTTCCACCGAGAAGTAGGGACCGACATGCCAGGAATGTTGTAAAATATTACATCCCAGATGTTAGGTTGCTTTAGGTTAGGATATTCAACGTTATAGACGTATATAATGTCCCCATCGAGATGCAGGAGACGACACGACAGGAATGTTGTAAAATATTACATTCGACATGTTAGGTTGCCTTATTCTAGGATATATATAGTTATAGACGTATACAATGTTCCCACCGAGAAGTAGGCGACGACACGCCAGGAATGTTGTACAATATTACACCCGAGATGTTAGGTTCCCTTAGGTTAGGATATATGACGTTATAGATGTATATAATGTCCCCATCCAGAAGTAGGCGACGACACGCCAGGAATGTTGTAAAATGTTACATTCTACAAGTTAGGTTGCCTTAGGCTAGGATATATAACGTTATAGACGTATATAATGTTCCCACCGAGAAATAGGGACTGACGCTTCAGGAATGTTCTAAAATATTACACCCGAGATGTTAGGTTCCCTTAGGTTAGGACATACAGCGTTATAGACGTATAGAATGTCCCCATCGAGAAGCAGGCGACGACACGCCAGGAATGTTGTAAAATATTACATTCGACATGTTAGGTTGCGTTAGGCTACGATATATATCGTTATAGACGTATACAATGTTCCCACCGAGAAGTAGGGCCCGACATGCCAGGAATGTTGTAAAATATTACAGCCGAGTTTGTTAGGTTGCCTTAGGGTAGGATATACAACGTTATAGATGTATATAACGTCCCCATCGAGAAGTAGGCGACGACACGCCAGGAATGTTGTAAAATATTACATTCTACATTTTGGGTTGCCTTAGGCTAGGATATATGTCGTTATAGACGTATACATTGTTTCCACCGAGAAGTAGGGACCTACATGCCAGGAATGTTGTAAAATATTACATCCCAGATGTTAGGTTGCTTTAGGTTAGGATATTCAACGTTATAGACGTATATAATGTCCCCATCGAGATGCAGGAGACGACACGACAGGAATGTTGTAAAATATTACATTCGACATGTTAGGTTGCCTTAGGCTAGGATATATATAGTTATAGACGTATACAATGTTCCCACCGAGAAGTAGGGCCCAACATGCCAGGAATGTTGTAAAATATTACATCCGAGATGTAAGGTTCCCTTAGGTTAGGATATATATCGTTATAGACGTATATAACGTTCCCACCGAGACGTAGGGACCGACATGCCAGAAATGTTGTAAAATATTACATCCGAGATGTTAGGTTGCCTTAGGTTAGGATATACAACGTTATAGATGTATATAATGTCCCCATCGCGAAGTAGGCAACGACACGCCAGGAATGTTGTAAAATATTACACCCGAGATGTTAGGTTCCCTTAGGTTAGGATATATGACGTTATAGATGTATATAATTTCCCTATCCAGGAGTAGGCGACGACACGCCAGGAATGTTGTAAAATATTACATCCCAGATTTTAGGTTGCGTTAGGTTAGAATATACAACGATATAGACGTATATAATGTCCCCATCGAGAAGCAGGCGACAACAAGACAGGAATGTTGTAAAATATTACATTCTACATGTTGGGTTGCCTTAGGCTAGGATATATGTCGTTATAGACGTATGCATTGTTTCCACCGAGAAGTAGGGACCGACATGCCAGGAATGTTGTAAAATATTACATCCCAGATGTTAGGTTGCTTTAGGTTAGGATATTCAACGTTATAGACGTATATAATGTCCCCATCGAGATGCAGGAGACGACACGACAGGAATGTTGTAAAATATTACATTCGACATGTTAGGTTGCCTTAGGCTAGGATATACATAGTTATAGACGTATACAATGTTCCCACCGAGAAGTAGGGCCCAACATGCCAGGAATGTTGTAAAATATTACATCCGAGATGTAACGTTCCCTTAGGTTAGGATATATATCGTTATAGACGTATATAACGTTCCCACCGAGACGCAGGGACCGACATGCCAGAAATGTTGTAAAATATTACATCCCAGATGTTAGGTTGCCTTAGGTTAGGATATACAACGTTATAGATGTATATAATGTCCCCATCGAGAAGTAGGCGACGACACGCCAGGAATGTTGTAAAATATTACATTCGACAAGTTAGGTTGCCGTAGGCTAGGATATATAACGTTATAGACGTATATAATGTTCCCACCAAGAAATAGGAACCGACGCGTCAGGAATGTTCTAAAATATTACACCCGAGATGTTAGGTTCCCTTAGGTTAGGATATACAACGTTATAGACGTATAGAATGTTCCCACCGAGAAATAGGGGCCGACGCGTCAGCAATGTTGTAAAATATTACACCCGAGATGTTAGGTTCCCTTAGGTTAGGATATACAACGTTATAGACGTATAGAATGTTCCCACCGAGAAGTAGGGACCTACATGCCAGGAATGTTCTAAAATATTACATCCCAGATGTTAGGTTGCTTTAGGTTAGGATATTCAACGTTATAGACGTATATAATGTCCCCATCGAGATGCAGGAGACGACACGACAGGAATGTTGTAAAATATTACATTCGACATGTTAGGTTGCCTTATTCTAGGATATATATAGTTATAGACGTCTACAATGTTCCCACCGAGAAGTAGGGCCCGACATGCCAGGAATGTTGTAAAATATTACATCCGAGATGTTAGGTTGCCTTAGGTTAGGATATACAACGTTATAGATGTATGTAATGTCCCCATCGAGAAGTAGGCAACGACGCGCCAGGAATGTTGTAAAATATTACACCCGAGATGTTAGGTTCCCTTAGGTTACGATATATGACGTTATAGATGTATAGAATGTCCCTATCCAGAAGTAGGCGACGACACGCCAGGAATGTTGTAAAATATTACATCCCAGATTTTAGGTTGCGTTAGGTTAGAATATACAACGTTATAGACGTATAGAATGTTCCCACCGAGAAATAGGGGCCGACGCGTCAGCAATGTTGTAAAATATTACACCCGAGATGTTAGGTTCCCTTAGGTTAGGATATACAACGTTATAGACGTATAGAATGTTCCCACCGAGAAGTAGGGACCTACATGCCAGGAATGTTCTAAAATATTAAATCCCAGATGTTAGGTTGCGTTAGGTTAGAATATACAACGTTATAGATGTATATAATGTCCCCATCGAGAAGTAGGCGACGACACGCCAGGAATGTTGTAAAATATAGCATTCTACATGTTGGGTTGCCTTAGGCTAGGATATATGTCGTTATAGACGTATACATTGTTTCCACCGAGAAGTAGGGACCGACATGCCAGGAATGTTGTAAAATATTACATCCCAGATGTTAGGTTGCTTTAGGTTAGGATATTCAACGTTATAGACGTATATAATGTCCCCATCGAGATGCAGGAGACGACACGACAGGAATGTTGTAAAATATTACATTCGACATGTTAGGTTGCCTTATTCTAGGATATATATAGTTATAGACGTATACAATGTTCCCACCGAGAAGTAGGGCCCGACATGCCAGGAATGTTGTAAAATATTACATCCGAGATGTTAGGTTGCCTTAGGTTAGGATATACAACGTTATAGATGTATGTAATGTCCCCATCGAGAAGTAGGCAACGACGCGCCAGGAATGTTGTAAAATATTACACCCGAGATGTTAGGTTCCCTTAGGTTACTATATATGACGTTATAGATGTATATAATGTCCCTATCCAGAAGTAGGCGACGACACGCCAGGAATGTTGTAAAATATTACATCCCAGATTTTAGGTTGCGTTAGGTTAGAATATACAACGTTATAGACGTATATAATGTCCCCATCGAGAAGCGGGCGACGACACGACAGGAATGTTGTAAAATATTACATTCGACATGTTAGGTTGCCTTAGGCTAGAATATATATCGTTATAGACGTATACAATGTTCCCACCGAGAAGTAGGGACCGACATGCCAGGAATGTTGTAAAATATTACAGCCGAGTTTGTTAGGTTGCCTTAGGGTAGGATATACAACGTTATAGATGTATATAACGTCCCCATCGAGAAGTAGGCGACGACACGCCAGGAATGTTGTAAAATATTACATTCTACATTTTGGGTTGCCTTAGGCTAGGATATATGTCGTTATAGACGTATACATTGTTTCCACCGAGAAGTAGGGACCTACATGACAGGAATGTTGTAAAATATTACATCCCAGATGTTAGGTTGCTTTAGGTTAGGATATTCAACGTTATAGACGTATATAATGTCCCCATCGAGATGCAGGAGACGACACGACAGGAATGTTGTAAAATATTACATTCGACATGTTAGGTTGCCTTAGGCTAGGATATACATAGTTATAGACGTATACAATGTTCCCACCGAGAAGTAGGGCCCAACATGCCAGGAATGTTGTAAAATATTACATCCGAGATGTAACGTTCCCTTAGGTTAGGATATATATCGTTATAGACGTATATAACGTTCCCACCGAGACGCAGGGACCGACATGCCAGAAATGTTGTAAAATATTACATCCCAGATGTTAGGTTGCCTTAGGTTAGGATATACAACGTTATAGATGTATATAAAGTCCCCATCGAGAAGTAGGCGACGACACGCCAGGAATGTTGTAAAATATTACATTCGACAAGTTAGGTTGCCGTAGGCTAGGATATATAACGTTATAGACGTATATAATGTTCCCACCAAGAAATAGGAACCGACGCGTCAGGAATGTTCTAAAATATTACACCCGAGATGTTAGGTTCCCTTAGGTTAGGATATACAACGTTATAGACGTATAGAATGTTCCCACCGAGAAATAGGGGCCGACGCGTCAGCAATGTTGTAAAATATTACACCCGAGATGTTAGGTTCCCTTAGGTTAGGATATACAACGTTATAGACGTATAGAATGTTCCCACCGAGAAGTAGGGACCTACATGCCAGGAATGTTCTAAAATATTAAATCCCAGATGTTAGGTTGCGTTAGGTTAGAATATACAACGTTATAGATGTATATAATGTCCCCATCGAGAAGTAGGCGACGACACGCCAGGAATGTTGTAAAATATTACAGCCGAGATGTTAGGTTCCCTTAGGTTAGGATATATGACGTTATAGATGTATATAATGTCCCCATCCAGAAGTAGGCGACGACACGCCAGGAATGTTGTAAAATATTACATCCCAGAAGTTAGGTTGCGTTAGGTTAGAATATACAACGTTATAGACGTATATAATATCCCCATCGAGAAGCAGGCGACGACACGACAGGAATGTTGTAAAATATTACATCCGACATGTTAGGTTGCCTTAGGTTAGGATATACAACGTTATAGACGTATAGAATGTTCCCACCGAGAAGTAGGGACCTACATGCCAGGAATTTTCTAAAATATTAAATCCCAGATGTTAGGTTGCGTTAGGTTAGAATATACAACGTTATAGATGTATATAATGTCCCCATCGAGAAGTAGGCGACGACACGCCAGGAATGTTGTACAATATTACAACCGAGATGTTAGGTTCCCTTAGGTTAGGATATATGACGTTATAGATGTATATAATGTCCCCATCCAGAAGTAGGCGACGACACGCCAGGAATGTTGTAAAATATTACATCCCAGATGTTAGGTTGCGTTAGGTTAGAATATACAACGTTATAGACGTATATAATATCCCCATCGAGAAGCAGGCGACGACACGACAGGAATGTTGTAAAATATTACATTCGACATGTTAGGTTGCCTTAGGCTAGGATATATATAGTTATAGACGTATACAATGTTCCCACCGAGAAGTAGGCGACGACACGCCAGGAATGTTGTAAAATATTACACCCGAGATGTTTGGTTCCCTTAGGTTAGGATATATAACGTCATAGATGTATATAATGTCCCCATCCAGAAGTAGGCGACGACACGCCAGGAATGTTGTAAAATATTGCATTCTACATGTTGGGTTGCCTTAGGCTAGGATATATGTCGTTATAGACGTATACATTGTTTCCACCGAGAAGTAGGGACCGACATGCCAGGAATGTTGTAAAATATTACATCCCAGATGTTAGGTTGCTTTAGGTTAGGATATTCAACGTTATAGACGTATATAATGTCCCCATCGAGATGCAGGAGACGACACGACAGGAATGTTGTAAAATATTACATTCGACATGTTAGGTTGCCTTAGGCTAGGATATATATAGTTATAGACGTATACAATGCTCCCACCCAGAAGTAGGGCCCGACATGCCAGGAATGTTGTAAAATATTACATCCGAGATGTTAGGTTGCCTTAGGTTAGGATATACAACGTTATAGATGTATGTAATGTCCCCATCGAGAAGTAGGCAACGACGCGCCAGGAATGTTGTAAAATATTACACCCGAGATGTTAGGTTCCCTTAGGTTAGGATATACAACGTTATAGACGTATAGAATGTTCCCACCGAGAAGTAGGGACCTACATGCCAGGAATGTTCTAAAATATTATATCCCAGATGTTAGGTTGCGTTAGGTTAGAATATACAACGTTATAGATGTATATAATGTCCCCATCGAGAAGTAGGCGACGACACGCCAGGAATGTTGTAAAATATTACATCCCAGATGTTAGGTTGCTTTAGGTTAGGATATTCAACTTTATAGACGTATATAATGTCCCCATCGAGATGCAGGAAACGACACGACAGGAATGTTGTAAAATATTACATTCGACATGTTAGGTTGCCTTAGGCTAGGATATATATAGTTATAGACGTATACAATGTTCCCACCGAGAAGCAGGCGACGACACGCCAGGAATGTTGTAAAATATTACATCCGAGGTGTTAGGTTGCGTTAGGTTAGAATATACAACGTTATAGACGTATATAATATCCCCATCGAGAAGCAGGCGACGACACGACAGGAATGTTGTAAAATATTACATTCGACATGTTAGGTTGCCTTAGGCTAGGATATATATAGTTATAGACGTATACAATGTTCCCACCGAGAAGTAGGCGACGACACGCCAGGAATGTTGTAAAATATTACACCCGAGATGTTTGGTTCCCTTAGGTTAGGATATATAACGTCATAGATGTATATAATGTCCCCATCCAGAAGTAGGCGACGACACGCCAGGAATGTTGTAAAATATTGCATTCTACATGTTGGGTTGCCTTAGGCTAGGATATATGTCGTTATAGACGTATACATTGTTTCCACCGAGAAGTAGGGACCGACATGCCAGGAATGTTGTAAAATATTACATCCCAGATGTTAGGTTGCTTTAGGTTAGGATATTCAACGTTATAGACGTATATAATGTCCCCATCGAGATGCAGGAGACGACACGACAGGAATGTTGTAAAATATTACATTCGACATGTTAGGTTGCCTTAGGCTAGGATATATATAGTTATAGACGTATACAATGCTCCCACCCAGAAGTAGGGCCCGACATGCCAGGAATGTTGTAAAATATTACATCCGAGATGTTAGGTTGCCTTAGGTTAGGATATACAACGTTATAGATGTATGTAATGTCCCCATCGAGAAGTAGGCAACGACGCGCCAGGAATGTTGTAAAATATTACACCCGAGATGTTAGGTTCCCTTAGGTTAGGATATACAACGTTATAGACGTATAGAATGTTCCCACCGAGAAGTAGGGACCTACATGCCAGGAATGTTCTAAAATATTATATCCCAGATGTTAGGTTGCGTTAGGTTAGAATATACAACGTTATAGATGTATATAATGTCCCCATCGAGAAGTAGGCGACGACACGCCAGGAATGTTGTAAAATATTACACCCGAGATGTTAGGTTCCCTTATGTTAGGATATATGACGTTATAGATGTATATAATGTCCCCATCCAGAAGTAGGCGACGACACGCCAGGAATGTTGTAAAATATTACATCCCAGATGTTAGGTTGCGTTAGGTTAGAATATACAACATTATAGACGTATATAATATCCCCATCGAGAAGCAGGCGACGACACGACAGGAATGTTGTAAAATATTACATTCGACATGTTAGGTTGCCTTAGGCTAGGATATATATAGTTATAGACGTATACAATGTTCCCACCGAGAAGTAGGCGACGACACGCCAGGAATGTTGTAAAATATTACACCCGAGATGTTAGGTTCCCTTAGGTTAGGATATATAACGTTATAGATGTATATAATGTCCCCATCCAGAAGTAGGCGACGACACGCCCGGAATGTTGTAAAATATTACATTCTACATGTTGGGTTGCCTTAGGATAGGATATATGTCGTTATAGACGTATACATTGTTTCCACCGAGAAGTAGGGACCGACATGCCAGGAATGTTGTAAAATATTACATCCGAGATGTAAGGTTCCCTTAGGTTAGGATATATATCGTTACAGACGTATATAACGTTCCCACCGAGACGTAGGGACCGACATGCCAGAAATGTTGTAAAATATTACATCCCAGATGTTAGGTTGCCTTAGGTTAGGATATACAACGTTATAGATGTATATAATGTCCCCATCGAGAAGTAGGCGACGACACGCCAGGAATGTTGTAAAATATTACATTCGAAAAGTTAGGTTGCCGTAGGCTAGGATATATAACGTTATAGACGTATATAATGTTCCCACCGAGAAATAGGGACCGACGCGTCAGGAATGTTCTTAAATATTACACCCGAGATGTGAGGTTCCCCTACGTTAGGATATACAACGTTATAGACGTATAGAATGTTCCCACCGAGAAATAGGGGCCGACGCATCAGCAATGTTGTAAAATATTACACCCGAGATGTTAGGTTCCCTTAGGTTAGGATATACAACGTTATAGACGTATAGAATGTTCCCACCGAGAAGTAGGGACCTACATGCCAGGAATGTTCTAAAATATTAAATCCCAGATGTTAGGTTGCGTTAGGTTAGAATATACAACGTTATAGATGTATATAATGTCCCCATCGAGAAGTAGGCGACGACACGTCCGGAAAGTTGTAAAATATTACACCCGAGATGTTAGGTTCCCTTGGGTTAGGACATACAGCGTTATAGGCGTATAGAATGTCCCCATCAAGAAGCAGGCGACGACACGACAGGAATGTTGTAAAATATTACATTCGACATGTTAGGTTGCGTTAGGCTAGGATATATATCGTTATAGACGTATACAATGTTCCCCCCGAGAAGTAGGGACCGACATGCCAGGAATGTTGTAAAATATTACATCCGAGTTTGTTAGGTTGCCTTAGCGTAGGATATACAACGTTATAGATGTATATAACGTCCCCATTGAGAAGTAGGCGACGACACGCCAGGAATGTTGTAAAATATTACATTCGACAAGTTAGGTTGCCGTAGGCTAGGATATATAACGTTATAGACGTATATAATGTTCCCACCGAGAAATAGGGACCGACGCGTCAGGAATGTTCTAGAATATTACACCCGAGATGTTAGGTTCCCTTAGGTTAGGATATACAACGTTATAGACGTATAGAATGTTCCCACCGAGAAATAGGGGCCGACGCGTCAGCAATGTTGTAAAATATTACACCCGAGGTGTTATGTTCCCTTAGGTTAGGATATACAACGTTATAGACGTATAGAATGTTTCCACCGAGAAGTAGGGACCTACATGCCAGGGATGTTCTAAAATATTAAATCCCAGATGTTAGGTTGCGTTAGGTTAGAATATACAACGTTATAGATGTATATAATGTCCCCATCGAGAAGTAGGCGACGACACGCCAGGAATGTTGTAAAACATTACACCCGAGATGTTAGGTTCCCTTAGGGTAGGATATATGACGTTATAGATGTATATAATGTCCCCATCCAGAAGTAGGCTACGACACGCCAGGAATGTTGTAAAATATTACATCCCAGATGTTAGGTTGCGTTAGGTTAGAATATACAACGTTATAGACGTATATAATATCCCCGTCGAGAAGCAGGCGACGACACGCCAGGAATGTTGTAAAATATTACATCCCAGATGTTAGGTTGCGTTAGGTTAGAATATACAAAGTTATAGACTTATATAATATCCCCATTGAGAAGCAGGCGACGACACGCCAGGAATGTTGTAAAATATTACATCCCAGATGCTAGGTTGCGTTAGGTTAGAATATACAACGTTATAGAGGTATATAATGTCCCCATCGAGAAGCAGGCGACGACACGACAGGAATGTTGCAAAATATTACATTCGACATGTTAGGTTGCCTTAGGCTAGGATATATATCGTTATAGACGTATACATTGTTTCCACCGAGAAGTAGGGACCGACATGCCAGGAATGTTGTAAAATATTACATCCGAGATGTTAGGTTCCCTTAGGTTAGGATATATAACGTTATAGATGTATATAATGTCCCCATCTAGAAGTAGGCGACGACACGCCAGGAATGTTGTAAAATATTACATTCTACATGTTGGGTTGCCTTAGGATAGGATATATGTCGTTATAGACGTATACAATGTTCCCACCGAGAAGTAGGCGACGACACGCCAGGAATGTTGTAAAATATTACACCCGAGATGTTAGGTTCCCTTAGGTTAGGATATATAACGTTATAGATGTATATAATGTCCCCATCCAGAAGTAGGCGACGACACGCCAGGAATGTTGTAAAATATTACATCCCAGATGTTAGGTTGCGTTAGGTTAGAATATACAACGTTATAGAGGTATATAATGTCCCAATCGAGAAGTAGGCGACGACACGCCAGGAATGTTGTAAAATATTACATTCGACAAGTTCGGTTGCCGTAGGCTAGGATATATAATGTTATAGACGTATATAATGTTCCCACCAAGAAATAGGGACCGACGCGTCAGGAATGTTCTAAAATATTACACCCGAGATGTTAGGTTCCCTTAGGTTAGGATATACAACGTAATAGACGTATAGAATGTTCCCACCGAGAAATAGGGGCCGACGCGTCAGCAATGTTGTAAAATATTACACCCGAGATGTTAGGTTCCCTTAGGTTAGGATATACAACGTTATAGACGTATAGAATGTTCCCACCGAGAAGTAGGGACCTACATGCCAGGAATGTTCTAAAATATTATATCCCAGATGTTAGGTTGCGTTAGGTTAGAATATACAACGTTATAGATGTATATAATGTCCCCATCGAGAAGTAGGCGACGACACGCCAGGAATGTTGTAAAATATTACACCCGAGATGTTAGGTTCCCTTATGTTAGGATATATGACGTTATAGATGTATATAATGTCCCCATCCAGAAGTAGGCGACGACACGCCAGGAATGTTGTAAAATATTACATCCCAGATGTTAGGTTGCGTTAGGTTAGAATATATAACGTTATAGATGTATATAATGTCCCCATCCAGAAGTAGGCGACGACACGCCAGGAATGTTGTAAAATATTACATTCTACAAGTTAGGTTGCCTTAGGCTAGGATATATAACGTTATAGACGTATATAATGTTCCCACCGAGAAATAGGGACTGACGCGTCAGGAATGTTCTAAAATATTACACCCGAGATGTTAGGTTCCCTTAGGTTAGGACATACAGCGTTATAGGCGTATAGAATGTCCCCATCAAGAAGCAGGCGACGACACGACAGGAATGTTGTAAAATATTACATTCGACATGTTAGGTTGCGTTAGGCTAGGATATATATCGTTATAGACGTATACAATGTTCCCACCGAGAAGTAGGGACCTACATGCCAGGAATGTTCTAAAATATTAAATCCCAGATGTTAGGTAGCGTTAGGTTAGAATATACAACGTTATAGATGTATATAATGTCCCCATCGAGAAGTAGGAGACGACACGCCAGGAATGTTGTAAAATATTACACCCGAGATGTTAGGTTCCCTTAGGTTAGGATATATGACGTTATATATGTATATAATGTCCCCATCCAGAAGTAGGCGACGACACGCCAGGAATGTTGTAAAATATTACATCCCAGATGTTAGGTTGCGTTAGGTTAGAATATACAACGTTATAGACTTATATAATATCCCCATTGAGAAGCAGGCGACGACACGACAGGAATGTTGTAAAATATTACATTCGACATGTTAGGTTGCCTTAGGCTAGGATATATATAGTTATAGACGTATACAATGTTCCCACCGAGAAGTAGGCGACGACACGACAGGAATGTTGTAAAATATTACACCCGAGATGTTAGGTTCCCTTAGGTTAGGATATATAACGTTATAGATGTATATAATGTCCCCATCCAGAAGTAAGCGACGACACGCCAGGAATGTTGTAAAATATTACATTCTACATGTTGGGTTGCCTTAGGATAGGATATATGTCGTTATAGACGTATACATTGTTTCCACCGAGAAGTAGGGACCGACATGCCAGGAATGTTGTAAAATATTACATCCGAGTTTGTTAGGTTGCCTTAGCGTAGGATATACAACGTTATAGATGTATATAACGTCCCCATTGAGAAGTAGGCGACGACACGCCAGGAATGTTGTAAAATATTACATTCGACAAGTTAGGTTGCCGTAGGCTAGGATATATAACGTTATAGACGTATATAATGTTCCCACCGAGAAATAGGGACCGACGCGTCAGGAATGTTCTAGAATATTACACCCGAGATGTTAGGTTCCCTTAGGTTAGGATATACAACGTTATAGACGTATAGAATGTTCCCACCGAGAAATAGGGGCCGACGCGTCAGCAATGTTGTAAAATATTACACCCGAGGTGTTATGTTCCCTTAGGTTAGGATATACAACGTTATAGACGTATAGAATGTTTCCACCGAGAAGTAGGGACCTACATGCCAGGGATGTTCTAAAATATTAAATCCCAGATGTTAGGTTGCGTTAGGTTAGAATATACAACGTTATAGATGTATATAATGTCCCCATCGAGAAGTAGGCGACGACACGCCAGGAATGTTGTAAAACATTACACCCGAGATGTTAGGTTCCCTTAGGGTAGGATATATGACGTTATAGATGTATATAATGTCCCCATCCAGAAGTAGGCGACGACACGCCAGGAATGTTGTAAAATATTACATCCCAGATGTTAGGTTGCGTTAGGTTAGAATATACAACGTTATAGACGTATATAATATCCCCATCGAGAAGCAGGCGACGACACGACAGGAATGTTGTACAATATTACATTCGACATGTTAGGTTGCCTTAGGCTAGGATATATATAGATATAGACGTATACAATGTTCCCACCGAGAAGTAGGCGACGACACGCCAGGAATGTTCTAAAATATTAAATCCCAGATGTTAGGTTGCGTTAGGTTAGAATATACAAGGTTATAGATGTATATAATGTCCCCATCCAGAAGTAGGCGACGACACGCCAGGAATGTTGTAAAATATTACATTCTACATGTTGGGTTGCCTTAGGCTAGGATATATGTCGATATAGACGTATACATTGTTTCCACCGAGAAGTAGGGACCGACATGCCAGGAATGTTGTAAAATATTACATCCCAGATATTAGGTTGCTTTAGGTTAGGATATTCAACGTTATAGACCTATATAATGTCCCCATCGAGATGCAGGAGACGACACGACAGGAATGTTGTAAAATATTACATTCGACATGTTAGGTTGCCTTAGGCTAGGATATATATAGTTATAGATGTATACAATGTTCCCACCGAGAAGTAGGCGACGACACGCCAGGAATGTTGTAAAATATTACACCCGAGATGTTAGGTTCCCTTAGGTTAGGATATACAACGTTATAGACGTATAGAATGTTCCCACCGAGAAGTAGGGACCTACATGCCAGGAATGTTCTAAAATATTATATCCCAGATGTTAGGTTGCGTTAGGTTAGAATATACAACGTTATAGATGTATATAATGTCCCCATCGAGAAGTAGGCGACGACACGCCAGGAATGTTGTAAAATATTACATCCCAGATGTTAGGTTGCTTTAGGTTAGGATATTCAACTTTATAGACGTATATAATGTCCCCATCGAGATGCAGGAAACGACACGACAGGAATGTTGTAAAATATTACATTCGACATGTTAGGTTGCCTTAGGCTAGGATATATATAGTTATAGACGTATACAATGTTCCCACCGAGAAGCAGGCGACGACACGCCAGGAATGTTGTAAAATATTACATCCGAGGTGTTAGGTTGCGTTAGGTTAGAATATACAACGTTATAGACGTATATAATATCCCCATCGAGAAGCAGGCGACGACACGACAGGAATGTTGTAAAATATTACATTCGACATGTTAGGTTGCCTTAGGCTAGGATATATATAGTTATAGACGTATACAATGTTCCCACCGAGAAGTAGGCGACGACACGCCAGGAATGTTGTAAAATATTACACCCGAGATGTTTGGTTCCCTTAGGTTAGGATATATAACGTCATAGATGTATATAATGTCCCCATCCAGAAGTAGGCGACGACACGCCAGGAATGTTGTAAAATATTGCATTCTACATGTTGGGTTGCCTTAGGCTAGGATATATGTCGTTATAGACGTATACATTGTTTCCACCGAGAAGTAGGGACCGACATGCCAGGAATGTTGTAAAATATTACATCCCAGATGTTAGGTTGCTTTAGGTTAGGATATTCAACGTTATAGACGTATATAATGTCCCCATCGAGATGCAGGAGACGACACGACAGGAATGTTGTAAAATATTACATTCGACATGTTAGGTTGCCTTAGGCTAGGATATATATAGTTATAGACGTATACAATGCTCCCACCCAGAAGTAGGGCCCGACATGCCAGGAATGTTGTAAAATATTACATCCGAGATGTTAGGTTGCCTTAGGTTAGGATATACAACGTTATAGATGTATGTAATGTCCCCATCGAGAAGTAGGCAACGACGCGCCAGGAATGTTGTAAAATATTACACCCGAGATGTTAGGTTCCCTTAGGTTAGGATATACAACGTTATAGACGTATAGAATGTTCCCACCGAGAAGTAGGGACCTACATGCCAGGAATGTTCTAAAATATTATATCCCAGATGTTAGGTTGCGTTAGGTTAGAATATACAACGTTATAGATGTATATAATGTCCCCATCGAGAAGTAGGCGACGACACGCCAGGAATGTTGTAAAATATTACACCCGAGATGTTAGGTTCCCTTATGTTAGGATATATGACGTTATAGATGTATATAATGTCCCCATCCAGAAGTAGGCGACGACACGCCAGGAATGTTGTAAAATATTACATCCCAGATGTTAGGTTGCGTTAGGTTAGAATATACAACATTATAGACGTATATAATATCCCCATCGAGAAGCAGGCGACGACACGACAGGAATGTTGTAAAATATTACATTCGACATGTTAGGTTGCCTTAGGCTAGGATATATATAGTTATAGACGTATACAATGTTCCCACCGAGAAGTAGGCGACGACACGCCAGGAATGTTGTAAAATATTACACCCGAGATGTTAGGTTCCCTTAGGTTAGGATATATAACGTTATAGATGTATATAATGTCCCCATCCAGAAGTAGGCGACGACACGCCCGGAATGTTGTAAAATATTACATTCTACATGTTGGGTTGCCTTAGGATAGGATATATGTCGTTATAGACGTATACATTGTTTCCACCGAGAAGTAGGGACCGACATGCCAGGAATGTTGTAAAATATTACATCCGAGATGTAAGGTTCCCTTAGGTTAGGATATATATCGTTACAGACGTATATAACGTTCCCACCGAGACGTAGGGACCGACATGCCAGAAATGTTGTAAAATATTACATCCCAGATGTTAGGTTGCCTTAGGTTAGGATATACAACGTTATAGATGTATATAATGTCCCCATCGAGAAGTAGGCGACGACACGCCAGGAATGTTGTAAAATATTACATTCGAAAAGTTAGGTTGCCGTAGGCTAGGATATATAACGTTATAGACGTATATAATGTTCCCACCGAGAAATAGGGACCGACGCGTCAGGAATGTTCTTAAATATTACACCCGAGATGTGAGGTTCCCCTACGTTAGGATATACAACGTTATAGACGTATAGAATGTTCCCACCGAGAAATAGGGGCCGACGCATCAGCAATGTTGTAAAATATTACACCCGAGATGTTAGGTTCCCTTAGGTTAGGATATACAACGTTATAGACGTATAGAATGTTCCCACCGAGAAGTAGGGACCTACATGCCAGGAATGTTCTAAAATATTAAATCCCAGATGTTAGGTTGCGTTAGGTTAGAATATACAACGTTATAGATGTATATAATGTCCCCATCGAGAAGTAGGCGACGACACGTCCGGAAAGTTGTAAAATATTACACCCGAGATGTTAGGTTCCCTTGGGTTAGGACATACAGCGTTATAGGCGTATAGAATGTCCCCATCAAGAAGCAGGCGACGACACGACAGGAATGTTGTAAAATATTACATTCGACATGTTAGGTTGCGTTAGGCTAGGATATATATCGTTATAGACGTATACAATGTTCCCCCCGAGAAGTAGGGACCGACATGCCAGGAATGTTGTAAAATATTACATCCGAGTTTGTTAGGTTGCCTTAGCGTAGGATATACAACGTTATAGATGTATATAACGTCCCCATTGAGAAGTAGGCGACGACACGCCAGGAATGTTGTAAAATATTACATTCGACAAGTTAGGTTGCCGTAGGCTAGGATATATAACGTTATAGACGTATATAATGTTCCCACCGAGAAATAGGGACCGACGCGTCAGGAATGTTCTAGAATATTACACCCGAGATGTTAGGTTCCCTTAGGTTAGGATATACAACGTTATAGACGTATAGAATGTTCCCACCGAGAAATAGGGGCCGACGCGTCAGCAATGTTGTAAAATATTACACCCGAGGTGTTATGTTCCCTTAGGTTAGGATATACAACGTTATAGACGTATAGAATGTTTCCACCGAGAAGTAGGGACCTACATGCCAGGGATGTTCTAAAATATTAAATCCCAGATGTTAGGTTGCGTTAGGTTAGAATATACAACGTTATAGATGTATATAATGTCCCCATCGAGAAGTAGGCGACGACACGCCAGGAATGTTGTAAAACATTACACCCGAGATGTTAGGTTCCCTTAGGGTAGGATATATGACGTTATAGATGTATATAATGTCCCCATCCAGAAGTAGGCTACGACACGCCAGGAATGTTGTAAAATATTACATCCCAGATGTTAGGTTGCGTTAGGTTAGAATATACAACGTTATAGACGTATATAATATCCCCGTCGAGAAGCAGGCGACGACACGCCAGGAATGTTGTAAAATATTACATCCCAGATGTTAGGTTGCGTTAGGTTAGAATATACAAAGTTATAGACTTATATAATATCCCCATTGAGAAGCAGGCGACGACACGCCAGGAATGTTGTAAAATATTACATCCCAGATGCTAGGTTGCGTTAGGTTAGAATATACAACGTTATAGAGGTATATAATGTCCCCATCGAGAAGCAGGCGACGACACGACAGGAATGTTGCAAAATATTACATTCGACATGTTAGGTTGCCTTAGGCTAGGATATATATCGTTATAGACGTATACATTGTTTCCACCGAGAAGTAGGGACCGACATGCCAGGAATGTTGTAAAATATTACATCCGAGATGTTAGGTTCCCTTAGGTTAGGATATATAACGTTATAGATGTATATAATGTCCCCATCTAGAAGTAGGCGACGACACGCCAGGAATGTTGTAAAATATTACATTCTACATGTTGGGTTGCCTTAGGATAGGATATATGTCGTTATAGACGTATACAATGTTCCCACCGAGAAGTAGGCGACGACACGCCAGGAATGTTGTAAAATATTACACCCGAGATGTTAGGTTCCCTTAGGTTAGGATATATAACGTTATAGATGTATATAATGTCCCCATCCAGAAGTAGGCGACGACACGCCAGGAATGTTGTAAAATATTACATCCCAGATGTTAGGTTGCGTTAGGTTAGAATATACAACGTTATAGAGGTATATAATGTCCCAATCGAGAAGTAGGCGACGACACGCCAGGAATGTTGTAAAATATTACATTCGACAAGTTCGGTTGCCGTAGGCTAGGATATATAATGTTATAGACGTATATAATGTTCCCACCAAGAAATAGGGACCGACGCGTCAGGAATGTTCTAAAATATTACACCCGAGATGTTAGGTTCCCTTAGGTTAGGATATACAACGTAATAGACGTATAGAATGTTCCCACCGAGAAATAGGGGCCGACGCGTCAGCAATGTTGTAAAATATTACACCCGAGATGTTAGGTTCCCTTAGGTTAGGATATACAACGTTATAGACGTATAGAATGTTCCCACCGAGAAGTAGGGACCTACATGCCAGGAATGTTCTAAAATATTATATCCCAGATGTTAGGTTGCGTTAGGTTAGAATATACAACGTTATAGATGTATATAATGTCCCCATCGAGAAGTAGGCGACGACACGCCAGGAATGTTGTAAAATATTACACCCGAGATGTTAGGTTCCCTTATGTTAGGATATATGACGTTATAGATGTATATAATGTCCCCATCCAGAAGTAGGCGACGACACGCCAGGAATGTTGTAAAATATTACATCCCAGATGTTAGGTTGCGTTAGGTTAGAATATATAACGTTATAGATGTATATAATGTCCCCATCCAGAAGTAGGCGACGACACGCCAGGAATGTTGTAAAATATTACATTCTACAAGTTAGGTTGCCTTAGGCTAGGATATATAACGTTATAGACGTATATAATGTTCCCACCGAGAAATAGGGACTGACGCGTCAGGAATGTTCTAAAATATTACACCCGAGATGTTAGGTTCCCTTAGGTTAGGACATACAGCGTTATAGGCGTATAGAATGTCCCCATCAAGAAGCAGGCGACGACACGACAGGAATGTTGTAAAATATTACATTCGACATGTTAGGTTGCGTTAGGCTAGGATATATATCGTTATAGACGTATACAATGTTCCCACCGAGAAGTAGGGACCTACATGCCAGGAATGTTCTAAAATATTAAATCCCAGATGTTAGGTAGCGTTAGGTTAGAATATACAACGTTATAGATGTATATAATGTCCCCATCGAGAAGTAGGAGACGACACGCCAGGAATGTTGTAAAATATTACACCCGAGATGTTAGGTTCCCTTAGGTTAGGATATATGACGTTATATATGTATATAATGTCCCCATCCAGAAGTAGGCGACGACACGCCAGGAATGTTGTAAAATATTACATCCCAGATGTTAGGTTGCGTTAGGTTAGAATATACAACGTTATAGACTTATATAATATCCCCATTGAGAAGCAGGCGACGACACGACAGGAATGTTGTAAAATATTACATTCGACATGTTAGGTTGCCTTAGGCTAGGATATATATAGTTATAGACGTATACAATGTTCCCACCGAGAAGTAGGCGACGACACGACAGGAATGTTGTAAAATATTACACCCGAGATGTTAGGTTCCCTTAGGTTAGGATATATAACGTTATAGATGTATATAATGTCCCCATCCAGAAGTAAGCGACGACACGCCAGGAATGTTGTAAAATATTACATTCTACATGTTGGGTTGCCTTAGGATAGGATATATGTCGTTATAGACGTATACATTGTTTCCACCGAGAAGTAGGGACCGACATGCCAGGAATGTTGTAAAATATTACATCCGAGTTTGTTAGGTTGCCTTAGCGTAGGATATACAACGTTATAGATGTATATAACGTCCCCATTGAGAAGTAGGCGACGACACGCCAGGAATGTTGTAAAATATTACATTCGACAAGTTAGGTTGCCGTAGGCTAGGATATATAACGTTATAGACGTATATAATGTTCCCACCGAGAAATAGGGACCGACGCGTCAGGAATGTTCTAGAATATTACACCCGAGATGTTAGGTTCCCTTAGGTTAGGATATACAACGTTATAGACGTATAGAATGTTCCCACCGAGAAATAGGGGCCGACGCGTCAGCAATGTTGTAAAATATTACACCCGAGGTGTTATGTTCCCTTAGGTTAGGATATACAACGTTATAGACGTATAGAATGTTTCCACCGAGAAGTAGGGACCTACATGCCAGGGATGTTCTAAAATATTAAATCCCAGATGTTAGGTTGCGTTAGGTTAGAATATACAACGTTATAGATGTATATAATGTCCCCATCGAGAAGTAGGCGACGACACGCCAGGAATGTTGTAAAACATTACACCCGAGATGTTAGGTTCCCTTAGGGTAGGATATATGACGTTATAGATGTATATAATGTCCCCATCCAGAAGTAGGCGACGACACGCCAGGAATGTTGTAAAATATTACATCCCAGATGTTAGGTTGCGTTAGGTTAGAATATACAACGTTATAGACGTATATAATATCCCCATCGAGAAGCAGGCGACGACACGACAGGAATGTTGTACAATATTACATTCGACATGTTAGGTTGCCTTAGGCTAGGATATATATAGATATAGACGTATACAATGTTCCCACCGAGAAGTAGGCGACGACACGCCAGGAATGTTCTAAAATATTAAATCCCAGATGTTAGGTTGCGTTAGGTTAGAATATACAAGGTTATAGATGTATATAATGTCCCCATCCAGAAGTAGGCGACGACACGCCAGGAATGTTGTAAAATATTACATTCTACATGTTGGGTTGCCTTAGGCTAGGATATATGTCGATATAGACGTATACATTGTTTCCACCGAGAAGTAGGGACCGACATGCCAGGAATGTTGTAAAATATTACATCCCAGATATTAGGTTGCTTTAGGTTAGGATATTCAACGTTATAGACCTATATAATGTCCCCATCGAGATGCAGGAGACGACACGACAGGAATGTTGTAAAATATTACATTCGACATGTTAGGTTGCCTTAGGCTAGGATATATATAGTTATAGATGTATACAATGTTCCCACCGAGAAGTAGGCGACGACACGCCAGGAATGTTGTAAAATATTACACCCGAGATGTTAGGTTCCCTTAGGTTAGGATATATAACGTTATAGATGTATATAATGTCCCCATCCAGAAGTAGGCGACGACACGCCAGGAATGTTGTAAAATATTACATTCTACATTTTGGGTTGCCTTAGGCTAGGATATATGTCATTATAGACGTATACATTGTTTCCACCGAGAAGTAGGGACCGACATGCCAGGAATGTTGTAAAATATTACATCCGAGATGTAAGGTTCCCTTAGGTTAGGATATATATCGTTATAGACGTATATAACGTTCCCACCGAGACGTAGGGACCGACATGCCAGGAATGTTGAAAATATTACATCCCAGATGTTAGGTTGCGTTAGGTTAGTATATACAAGGTTATAGACGTATATAATGTCCCCATCAAGAAGCAGGCGACGACACGCCAGAATGTTGTAAAATATTACACCCGAGATGTTAGGTTCCCTTAGGTTAGGATATATGACGTTATAGATGTATATAATGTCCCCATCTAGAAGTAGGCGACGACACGCCAGGAATGTTGTAAAATATTACATCCCAGATGTTAGGTTGCGTTAGGTTAGAATATACAACGTTATAGACGTATATAATATCCCCATCGAGAAGCAGGCGACGACACGACAGGAATGTTGTAAAATATTACATTCGACATGTTAGGTTGCCTTAGGCTAGGATATATATAGTTATAGACGTATACAATGTTCCCACCGAGAAGTAGGCGACGACACGCCAGGAATGTTGTAAAATATTACACCCGAGATGTTAGGTTCCCTTAGGTTAGGATATATAACGTTATAGATGTATATAATGTCCCCATCCAGAAGTAGGCGACGACACGCCAGGAATGTTGTAAAATATTACATTCTACAAGTTAGGTTGCCTTAGGCTAGGATATATAACGTTATAGACGTATATAATGTTCCCACCGAGAAATAGGGACTGACGCGTCAGGAATGTTCTAAAATATTACACCCGAGATGTTAGGTTCCCTTAGGTTAGGACATACAGCGTTATAGGCGTATAGAATGTCCCCATCAAGAAGCAGGCGACGACACGACAGGAATGTTGTAAAATATTACATTCGACATGTTAGGTTGCGTTAGGCTAGGATATATATCGTTATAGACGTATACAATATTCCCACCGAGAAGTAGGGACCTACATGCCAGGAATGTTCTAAAATATTAAATCCCAGATGTTAGGTAGCGTTAGGTTAGAATATACAACGTTATAGATGTATATAATGTCCCCATCGAGAAGTAGGAGACGACACGCCAGGAATGTTGTAAAATATTACACCCGAGATGTTAGGTTCCCTTAGGTTAGGATATATGACGTTATAGATGTATATAATGTCCCCATCCAGAAGTAGGCGACGACACGCCAGGAATGTTGTAAAATATTACATCCCAGATGTTAGGTTGCGTTAGGTTAGAATATACAACGTTATAGACTTATATAATATCCCCATTGAGAAGCAGGCGACGACACGACAGGAATGTTGTAAAATATTACATTCGACATGTTAGGTTGCCTTAGGCTAGGATATATATAGTTATAGACGTATACAATGTTCCCACCGAGAAGTAGGCGACGACACGCCAGGAATGTTGTAAAATATTACACCCGAGATGTTAGGTTCCCTTAGGTTAGGATATATAACGTTATAGATGTATATAATGTCCCCATCCAGAAGTAGGCGACGACACGCCAGGAATGTTGTAAAATATTACATTCTACATGTTGGGTTGCCTTAGGATAGGATATATGTCGTTATGGACGTATACATTGTTTCCACCGAGAAGTAGGGACCGACATGCCAGGAATGTTGTAAACTATTAAATCCGAGTTGTTAGGTTGTTTTAGGTTAGGATATATATCGTTATAGACTTATATAATGTTCCCACCGAGACGTGGGGACCGACATGCCACGAATGTTGTAAAATATTACATCCCAGAAGTTAGGATGCTTTGGGTTAGGATATACAACGTTATAGACGTATATAATGTCCCCATCGAGAAGCAGGCGACGACACGCCAGAATGTTGTAAAATATTACATCCGAGATGTTAGGTTCCCTTAGGTTAGGATGTACAACGTTATAGACGTATCTCATGTCCCCATCGAGAAGCAGGCGACGACACGCCAGGAATGTTGTAAAATATAACATCCGAGATGTTAGGTTGCGTTAGGTTAGAATATACAACGTTATAGATGTATATAATGTCCCCATCGAGAAGTAGGCGACGACACGCCAGGAATGTTGTAAAATATTACACCCGAGATGTTAGGTTCCCTTAGGTTAGGATATATGACGTTATAGATGTATATAATGTCCCCATCTAGAAGTAGGCGACGACACGCCAGGAATGTTGTAAAATATTACATCCCAGATGTTAGGTTGCGTTAGGTTAGAATATACAACGTTATAGACGTATATAATATCCCCATCGAGAAGCAGGCGACGACACGACAGGAATGTTGTAAAATATTACATTCGACATGTTAGGTTGCCTTAGGCTAGGATATATATAGTTATAGACGTATACAATGTTCCCACCGAGAAGTAGGCGACGACACGCCAGGAATGTTGTAAAATATTACACCCGAGATGTTAGGTTCCCTTAGGTTAGGATATATAACGTTATAGATGTATATAATGTCCCCATCTAGAAGTAGGCGACGACACGCCAGGAATGTTGTAAAATATTACATTCTACATGTTGGGTTGCCTTAGGATAGGATATATGTCGTTATAGACGTATACATTGTTTCCACCGAGAAGTAGGGACCGACATGCCAGGAATGTTGTAAAATATTACATCCCAGATGTTAGGTTGCTTTAGGTTAGGATATTCAACGTTATAGACGTATATAATGTCCCCATCGAGATGCAGGAGACGGCACGACAGGAATGTTGTAAAATATTACATTCGACATGTTAGGTTGCCTTAGGCTAGGATATATATAGTTATAGACGTATACAATGTTCCCACCGAGAAGTAGGCGACGACACGCCAGGAATGTTGTAAAATATTACACCCGAGATGTTAGGTTCCCTTAGGTTAGGATATATAACGTTATAGATGTATATAATGTCCCCATCCATAAGTAGGCGACGACACGCCAGGAATGTTGTAAAATATTACATTCTACAAGTTAGGTTGCCTTAGGCTAGGATATATAACGTTATAGACGTATATAATGTTCCCACCGAGAAATAGGGACTGACGCGTCAGGAATGTTCTAAAATATTACACCCGAGATGTTAGGTTCCCTTAGGTTAGGACATACAGCGTTATAGGCGTATAGAATGTCCCCATCAAGAAGCAGGCGACGACACGACAGGAATGTTGTAAAATATTACATTCGACATGTTAGGTTGCGTTAGGCTAGGATATATATCGTTATAGACGTATACAATATTCCCACCGAGAAGTAGGGACCTACATGCCAGGAATGTTCTAAAATATTAAATCCCAGATGTTAGGTAGCGTTAGGTTAGAATATACAACGTTATAGATGTATATAATGTCCCCATCGAGAAGTAGGAGACGACACGCCAGGAATGTTGTAAAATATTACACCCGAGATGTTAGGTTCCCTTAGGTTAGGATATATGACGTTATAGATGTATATAATGTCCCCATCCAGAAGTAGGCGACGACACGCCAGGAATGTTGTAAAATATTACATCCCAGATGTTAGGTTGCGTTAGGTTAGAATATACAACGTTATAGACTTATATAATATCCCCATTGAGAAGCAGGCGACGACACGACAGGAATGTTGTAAAATATTACATTCGACATGTTAGGTTGCCTTAGGCTACGATATATATAGTTATAGACGTATACAATGTTCCCACCGAGAAGTAGGCGACGACACGCCAGGAATGTTGTAAAATATTACACCCGAGATGTTAGGTTCCCTTAGGTTAGGATATATAACGTTATAGATGTATATAATGTCCCCATCCAGAAGTAGGCGACGACACGCCAGGAATGTTGTAAAATATTACATTCTACATGTTGGGTTGCCTTAGGATAGGATATATGTCGTTATGGACGTATACATTGTTTCCACCGAGAAGTAGGGACAAACATGCCTGGAATGTTGTAAACTATTAAATCCGAGTTGTTAGGTTGTTTTAGGTTAGGATATATATCGTTATAGACTTATATAATGTTCCCACCGAGACGTGGGGACCGACATGCCACGAATGTTGTAAAATATTACATCCCAGAAGTTAGGATGCTTTGGGTTAGGATATACAACGTTATAGACGTATATAATGTCCCCATCGAGAAGCAGGCGACGACACGCCAGAATGTTGTAAAATATTACATCCGAGATGTTAGGTTCCCTTAGGTTAGGATGTACAACGTTATAGACGTATCTCATGTCCCCATCGAGAAGCAGGCGACGACACGCCAGGAATGTTGTAAAATATAACATCCGAGATGTTAGGTTGCGTTAGGTTAGAATATACAACGTTATAGATGTATATAATGTCCCCATCGAGAAGTAGGCGACGACACGCCAGGAATGTTGTAAAATATTACACCCGAGATGTTAGGTTCCCTTAGGTTAGGATATATGACGTTATAGATGTATATAATGTCCCCATCTAGAAGTAGGCGACGACACGCCAGGAATGTTGTAAAATATTACATCCCAGATGTTAGGTTGCGTTAGGTTAGAATATACAACGTTATAGACGTATATAATATCCCCATCGAGAAGCAGGCGACGACACGACAGGAATGTTGTAAAATATTACATTCGACATGTTAGGTTGCCTTAGGCTAGGATATATATAGTTATAGACGTATACAATGTTCCCACCGAGAAGTAGGCGACGACACGCCAGGAATGTTGTAAAATATTACAACCGAGATGTTAGGTTCCCTTAGGTTAGGATATATAACGTTATAGATGTATATAATGTCCCCATCTAGAAGTAGGCGACGACACGCCAGGAATGTTGTAAAATATTACATTCTACATGTTGGGTTGCCTTAGGATAGGATATATGTCGTTATAGACGTATACATTGTTTCCACCGAGAAGTAGGGACCGACATGCCAGGAATGTTGTAAAATATTACATCCCAGATGTTAGGTTGCTTTAGGTTAGGATATTCAACGTTATAGACGTATATAATGTCCCCATCGAGATGCAGGAGACGGCACGACAGGAATGTTGTAAAATATTACATTCGACATGTTAGGTTGCCTTAGGCTAGGATATATATAGTTATAGACGTATACAATGTTCCCACCGAGAAGTAGGCGACGACACGCCAGGAATGTTGTAAAATATTACACCCGAGATGTTAGGTTCCCTTAGGTTAGGATATATAACGTTATAGATGTATATAATGTCCCCATCCAGAAGTAGGCGACGACACGCCAGGAATGTTGTAAAATATTACATTCTACAAGTTAGGTTGCCTTAGGCTAGGATATATAACGTTATAGACGTATATAATGTTCCCACCGAGAAATAGGGACTGACGCGTCAGGAATGTTCTAAAATATTACACCCGAGATGTTAGGTTCCCTTAGGTTAGGACATACAGCGTTATAGGCGTATAGAATGTCCCCATCAAGAAGCAGGCGACGACACGACAGGAATGTTGTAAAATATTACATTCGACATGTTAGGTTGCGTTAGGCTAGGATATATATCGTTATAGACGTATACAATATTCCCACCGAGAAGTAGGGACCTACATGCCAGGAATGTTCTAAAATATTAAATCCCAGATGTTAGGTAGCGTTAGGTTAGAATATACAACGTTATAGATGTATATAATGTCCCCATCGAGAAGTAGGAGACGACACGCCAGGAATGTTGTAAAATATTACACCCGAGATGTTAGGTTCCCTTAGGTTAGGATATATGACGTTATAGATGTATATAATGTCCCCATCCAGAAGTAGGCGACGACACGCCAGGAATGTTGTAAAATATTACATCCCAGATGTTAGGTTGCGTTAGGTTAGAATATACAACGTTATAGACTTATATAATATCCCCATTGAGAAGCAGGCGACGACACGACAGGAATGTTGTAAAATATTACATTCGACATGTTAGGTTGCCTTAGGCTACGATATATATAGTTATAGACGTATACAATGTTCCCACCGAGAAGTAGGCGACGACACGCCAGGAATGTTGTAAAATATTACACCCGAGATGTTAGGTTCCCTTAGGTTAGGATATATGACGTTATAGATGTATATAATGTCCCCATCTAGAAGTAGGCGACGACACGCCAGGAATGTTGTAAAATATTACATCCCAGATGTTAGGTTGCGTTAGGTTAGAATATACAACGTTATAGACGTATATAATATCCCCATCGAGAAGCAGGCGACGACACGACAGGAATGTTGTAAAATATTACATTCGACATGTTAGGTTGCCTTAGGCTAGGATATATATAGTTATAGACGTATACAATGTTCCCACCGAGAAGTAGGCGACGACACGCCAGGAATGTTGTAAAATATTACAACCGAGATGTTAGGTTCCCTTAGGTTAGGATATATAACGTTATAGATGTATATAATGTCCCCATCTAGAAGTAGGCGACGACACGCCAGGAATGTTGTAAAATATTACATTCTACATGTTGGGTTGCCTTAGGATAGGATATATGTCGTTATAGACGTATACATTGTTTCCACCGAGAAGTAGGGACCGACATGCCAGGAATGTTGTAAAATATTACATCCCAGATGTTAGGTTGCTTTAGGTTAGGATATTCAACGTTATAGACGTATATAATGTCCCCATCGAGATGCAGGAGACGGCACGACAGGAATGTTGTAAAATATTACATTCGACATGTTAGGTTGCCTTAGGCTAGGATATATATAGTTATAGACGTATACAATGTTCCCACCGAGAAGTAGGCGACGACACGCCAGGAATGTTGTAAAATATTACACCCGAGATGTTAGGTTCCCTTAGGTTAGGATATATAACGTTATAGATGTATATAATGTCCCCATCCAGAAGTAGGCGACGACACGCCAGGAATGTTGTAAAATATTACATTCTACAAGTTAGGTTGCCTTAGGCTAGGATATATAACGTTATAGACGTATATAATGTTCCCACCGAGAAATAGGGACTGACGCGTCAGGAATGTTCTAAAATATTACACCCGAGATGTTAGGTTCCCTTAGGTTAGGACATACAGCGTTATAGGCGTATAGAATGTCCCCATCAAGAAGCAGGCGACGACACGACAGGAATGTTGTAAAATATTACATTCGACATGTTAGGTTGCGTTAGGCTAGGATATATATCGTTATAGACGTATACAATATTCCCACCGAGAAGTAGGGACCTACATGCCAGGAATGTTCTAAAATATTAAATCCCAGATGTTAGGTAGCGTTAGGTTAGAATATACAACGTTATAGATGTATATAATGTCCCCATCGAGAAGTAGGAGACGACACGCCAGGAATGTTGTAAAATATTACACCCGAGATGTTAGGTTCCCTTAGGTTAGGATATATGACGTTATAGATGTATATAATGTCCCCATCCAGAAGTAGGCGACGACACGCCAGGAATGTTGTAAAATATTACATCCCAGATGTTAGGTTGCGTTAGGTTAGAATATACAACGTTATAGACTTATATAATATCCCCATTGAGAAGCAGGCGACGACACGACAGGAATGTTGTAAAATATTACATTCGACATGTTAGGTTGCCTTAGGCTACGATATATATAGTTATAGACGTATACAATGTTCCCACCGAGAAGTAGGCGACGACACGCCAGGAATGTTGTAAAATATTACACCCGAGATGTTAGGTTCCCTTAGGTTAGGATATATAACGTTATAGATGTATATAATGTCCCCATCCAGAAGTAGGCGACGACACGCCAGGAATGTTGTAAAATATTACATTCTACATGTTGGGTTGCCTTAGGATAGGATATATGTCGTTATGGACGTATACATTGTTTCCACCGAGAAGTAGGGACCGACATGCCAGGAATGTTGTAAACTATTAAATCCGAGTTGTTAGGTTGTTTTAGGTTAGGATATATATCGTTATAGACTTATATAATGTTCCCACCGAGACGTGGGGACCGACATGCCACGAATGTTGTAAAATATTACATCCCAGAAGTTAGGATGCTTTGGGTTAGGATATACAACGTTATAGACGTATATAATGTCCCCATCGAGAAGCAGGCGACGACACGCCAGAATGTTGTAAAATATTACATCCGAGATGTTAGGTTCCCTTAGGTTAGGATGTACAACGTTATAGACGTATCTCATGTCCCCATCGAGAAGCAGGCGACGACACGCCAGGAATGTTGTAAAATATAACATCCGAGATGTTAGGTTGCGTTAGGTTAGAATATACAACGTTATAGATGTATATAATGTCCCCATCGAGAAGTAGGCGACGACACGCCAGGAATGTTGTAAAATATTACACCCGAGATGTTAGGTTCCCTTAGGTTAGGATATATGACGTTATAGATGTATATAATGTCCCCATCTAGAAGTAGGCGACGACACGCCAGGAATGTTGTAAAATATTACATCCCAGATGTTAGGTTGCGTTAGGTTAGAATATACAACGTTATAGACGTATATAATATCCCCATCGAGAAGCAGGCGACGACACGACAGGAATGTTGTAAAATATTACATTCGACATGTTAGGTTGCCTTAGGCTAGGATATATATAGTTATAGACGTATACAATGTTCCCACCGAGAAGTAGGCGACGACACGCCAGGAATGTTGTAAAATATTACACCCGAGATGTTAGGTTCCCTTAGGTTAGGATATATAACGTTATAGATGTATATAATGTCCCCATCTAGAAGTAGGCGACGACACGCCAGGAATGTTGTAAAATATTACATTCTACATGTTGGGTTGCCTTAGGATAGGATATATGTCGTTATAGACGTATACATTGTTTCCACCGAGAAGTAGGGACCGACATGCCAGGAATGTTGTAAAATATTACATCCCAGATGTTAGGTTGCTTTAGGTTAGGATATTCAACGTTATAGACGTATATAATGTCCCCATCGAGATGCAGGAGACGGCACGACAGGAATGTTGTAAAATATTACATTCGACATGTTAGGTTGCCTTAGGCTAGGATATATATAGTTATAGACGTATACAATGTTCCCACCGAGAAGTAGGCGACGACACGCCAGGAATGTTGTAAAATATTACACCCGAGATGTTAGGTTCCCTTAGGTTAGGATATATAACGTTATAGATGTATATAATGTCCCCATCCAGAAGTAGGCGACGACACGCCAGGAATGTTGTAAAATATTACATTCTACAAGTTAGGTTGCCTTAGGCTAGGATATATAACGTTATAGACGTATATAATGTTCCGACCGAGAAATAGGGACTGACGCGTCAGGAATGTTCTAAAATATTACACCCGAGATGTTAGGTTCCCTTAGGTTAGGACATACAGCGTTATAGGCGTATAGAATGTCCCCATCAAGAAGCAGGCGACGACACGACAGGAATGTTGTAAAATATTACATTCGACATGTTAGGTTGCGTTAGGCTAGGATATATATCGTTATAGACGTATACAATATTCCCACCGAGAAGTAGGGACCTACATGCCAGGAATGTTCTAAAATATTAAATCCCAGATGTTAGGTAGCGTTAGGTTAGAATATACAACGTTATAGATGTATATAATGTCCCCATCGAGAAGTAGGAGACGACACGCCAGGAATGTTGTAAAATATTACACCCGAGATGTTAGGTTCCCTTAGGTTAGGATATATGACGTTATAGATGTATATAATGTCCCCATCCAGAAGTAGGCGACGACACGCCAGGAATGTTGTAAAATATTACATCCCAGATGTTAGGTTGCGTTAGGTTAGAATATACAACGTTATAGACTTATATAATATCCCCATTGAGAAGCAGGCGACGACACGACAGGAATGTTGTAAAATATTACATTCGACATGTTAGGTTGCCTTAGGCTAGGATATATATAGTTATAGACGTATACAATGTTCCCACCGAGAAGTAGGCGACGACACGCCAGGAATGTTGTAAAATATTACACCCGAGATGTTAGGTTCCCTTAGGTTAGGATATATAACGTTATAGATGTATATAATGTCCCCATCCAGAAGTAGGCGACGACACGCCAGGAATGTTGTAAAATATTACATTCTACATGTTGGGTTGCCTTAGGATAGGATATATGTCGTTATAGACGTATACATTGTTTCCACCGAGAAGTAGGGACCGACATGCCAGGAATGTTGTAAAATATTACATTCTACATTTTGGGTTGCCTTAGGCTAGGATATATGTCGTTATAGACGTATACATTGTTTCCACCGAGAAGTAGGGACCGACATGCCAGGAATGTTGTAAAATATTACATCCCAGATGTTAGGTTGCTTTAGGTTAGGATATTCAACGTTATAGACGTATATAATGTCCCCATCGAGATGCAGGAGACGACACGACAGGAATGTTGTAAAATATTACATTCGACATGTTAGGTTGCCTTAGGCTAGGATATATATAGTTATAGACGTATACAATGTTCCCTCCGAGAAGTAGGGCCCAACATGCCAGGAATGTTGTAAAATATTACATCCGAGATGTAAGGTTCCCTTAGGTTAGGATATATATCGTTATAGACGTATATAACGTTCCCACCGAGACGCAGGGGCCGACATGCCAGAAATGTTGTAAAATATTACATCCCAGATGTTAGGTTGCCTTAGGTTAGGATATACAACGTTATAGATGTATATAACGTCCCCATTGAGAAGTAGGCGACGACACGCCAGGAATGTTGTAAAATATTACACCCGAGATGTTAGGTTCCCTTAGGTTAGGATATATGACGTTATAGATGTATATAATTTCCCTATCCAGGAGTAGGCGACGACACGCCAGGAATGTTGTAAAATATTACATCCCAGATTTTAGGTTGCGTTAGGTTAGAATATACAACGTTATAGACGTATATAATGTCCCCATCGAGAAGCAGGCGACGACACGACAGGAATGTTGTAAAATATTACATTCTACATTTTGGGTTGCCTTAGGCTAGGATATATGTCGTTATAGACGTATACATTGTTTCCACCGAGAAGTAGGGACCGACATGCCAGGAATGTTGTAAAATATTACATCCCAGATGTTAGGTTGCTTTAGGTTAGGATATTCAACGTTATAGACGTATATAATGTCCCCATCGAGATGCAGGAGACGACACGACAGGAATGTTGTAAAATATTACATTCGACATGTTAGGTTGCCTTAGGCTAGGATATATATAGTTATAGACGTATACAATGTTCCCACCGAGAAGTAGGGCCCAACATGCCAGGAATGTTGTAAAATATTACATCCGAGATGTAAGGTTCCCTTAGGTTAGGATATATATCGTTATAGACGTATATAACGTTCCCACCGAGACGCAGGGGCCGACATGCCAGAAATGTTGTAAAATATTACATCCCAGATGTTATGTTGCCTTAGGTTAGGATATACAACGTTATAGATGTATATAACGTCCCCATTGAGAAGTAGGCGACGACACGCCAGGAATGTTGTAAAATATTACATTCGACAAGTTAGGTTGCCGTAGGCTAGGATATATAACGTTATAGACGTATATAATGTTCCCACCGAGAAATAGGGACCGACGCGTCAGGAATGTTCTAGAATATTACACCCGAGATGTTAGGTTCCCTTAGGTTAGGATATACAACGTTATATACGTATAGAATGTTCCCATCGAGAAATAGGGGCCGACGCGTCAGCAATGTTGTAAAATATTACACCCGAGGTGTTATGTTCCCTTAGGTTAGGATATACAACGTTATAGACGTATAGAATGTTTCCACCGAGAAGTAGGGACGTACATGCCAGGCATGTTCTAAAATATTAAATCCCAGATGTTAGGTTGCGTTAGGTTAGAATATACAACGTTATAGATGTATATAATGTCCCCATCGAGAAGTAGGCGACGACACGCCAGGAATGTTGTAAAACATTACACCCGAGATGTTAGGTTCCCTTAGGGTAGGATATATGACGTTATAGATGTATATAATGTCCCCATCCAGAAGTAGGCGACGACACGCCAGGAATGTTGTAAAATATTACATCCCAGATGTTAGGTTGCGTTAGGTTAGAATATACAACGTTATAGACGTATATAATATCCCCATCGAGAAGCAGGCGACGACACGACAGGAATGTTGTACAATATTACATTCTACATGATGGGTTGCCTTAGGCTAGGATATATGTCGATATAGACGTATACATTGTTTCCACCGAGAAGTAGGGACCGACATGCCAGGAATGTTGTAAAATATTACATCCCAGATGTTAGGTTGCTTTAGGTTAGGATATTCAACGTTATAGACGTATATAATGTCCCCATCGAGATGCAGGAGACGACACGACAGGAATGTTGTAAAATATTACATTCGACATGTTAGGTTGCCTTAGGCTAGGATATATATAGTTATAGATGTATACAATGTTCCCACCGAGAAGTAGGCGACGACACGCCAGGAATGTTGTAAAATATTACACCCGAGATGTTAGGTTCCCTTAGGTTAGGATATATAACGTTATAGATGTATATAATGTCCCCATCCAGAAGTAGGCGACGACACGCCAGGAATGTTGTAAAATATTACATTCTACAAGTTAGGTTGCCTTAGGCTAGGATATATAACGTTATAGACGTATATAATGTTCCCACCGAGAAATAGGGACTGACGCGTCAGGAATGTTCTAAAATATTACACCCGAGATGTTAGGTTCCCTTAGGTTAGGAGATACAGCGTTATAGACGTATAGAATGTCCCCATCGAGAAGCAGGCGACGACACGACAGGAATGTTGTAAAATATTACATTCGACATGTTAGGTTGCGTTAGGCTAGGGTTTATATCGTTATAGACGTATACAATGTTCCCACCGAGAAGTAGGGCCCGACATGCCAGGAATGTTGTAAAATATTACATCCGAGATGTTAGGTTGCCTTAGGGGAGGATATACAACGTTATAGATGTATATAACGTCCCCATCGAGAAGTAGGTGACGACACGCCAGGAATGTTGTAAAATATTACATTCTACATTTTGGGTTGCCTTAGGCTAGGATATATGTCGTTATAGACGTATACATTGTTTCCACCGAGAAGTATGGACCGATATGCCAGAATGTTGTAAAATATTACATCCGAGATGTTAGGTTGCCTTAGGTTAGGATATATAACGTTATAGCTGTATATAATGTCCCCATCCAGAAGTAGGCGACGACACGCCAGGAATGTTGTAAGATATTACACCCGAGACGTTAGGTTCCCTTAGGTTAGGATATATGACGTTATAGATGTATATAATGTCCCCATCCAGAAGTAGGCGACGACACGCGAGGAATGTTGTAAAATATTACATCCCAGATGTTAGGTTGCGTTAGGTTAGAATATACAACGTTATAGAGGTATATAATGTCCCCATCGAGAAGCAGGCGACGACACGACAGGAATGTTGCAAAATATTACATTCGACATGTTAGGTTGCCTTAGGCTAGGATATATATCGTTATAGACGTATACATTGTTTCCACCGAGAAGTAGGGACCGACATGCCAGGAATGTTGTAAAATATTACATCCGAGATGTTAGGTTGCTTTAGGTTATGATATATATCGTTATAGACGTATATAATGTTCCCACCGAGACGTGGGGACCGACATGCCAGGGATCTTGTAAAATATTACATCCCAGATGTTAGGTTGCTTTAGGTTAGGATATTCAACGTTATAGACGTACATAAAGTCCCCATCGAGAAGCAGGCGACGACACGCCAGGAATGTTGTAATATATAACATCCGAGATGTTATGTTGCCATACGTTAGGATATGTAACGTTATAGACGTATATAATGTTCCCACCGAAAAGTAAAAGCCGAAGCGCCAGGAATGTTGTAAAATATTACATCCGAGATGTTAGGTTGCCTTAGGTTAGGATATATATCGTTATAGACGTATAGAATGTTCCCACCACGAAGTAGGGACCTACATGCCAGGAATGTTGTAAAATATTACATCCGAGATGTTAGGTTGCCTTAGGTTAGGATATACAACGTTATAGACGTATATAATATTCCTACCGAGAAATAGGGGCCGACGCGTCAGGAATGTTGTAAAATATTACACCCGAGATGTTAGGTTCCCTTAGGTTAGGATATACAACGTTATAGACGTATATAATGTCCCCTTCGAGAAGCAAGCGACGACAGGCCAGAATGTTCTAAAATATTACATTCGACATGTTAGGTTGCCTTAGGCTAGGATATGTAACGTTATAGACGTATATAATATTCCCACCGAGAAATAGGGGCCGACGCGTCAGGAATGTTGTAAACTATTAAATCCGAGTTGTTAGGTTGTTTTAGGTTAGGATATATATCGTTATAGACTTATATAATGTTCCCACCGAGACGTGGGGACCGACATGCCACGAATGTTGTAAAATATTACATCCCAGAAGTTAGGTTGCTTTGGGTTAGGATATACAACGTTATAGACGTGTATAATGTCCCCATCGAGAAGCAGGCGACGACACGCCAGAATGTTGTAAAATATTACATCCGAGATGTTAGGTTCCCTTAGGTTAGGATATACAACGTTATAGACGTATCTCATGTCCCCATCGAGAAGCAGGCGACGACACGCCAGGAATGTTGTAAAATATAACATCCGAGATGTTAGGTTGCCTTAGGCTAGGATATATAACGTTATAGACGTATATAATATTCCTACCGAGAAATAGGGGCCGACGCGTCAGGAATGTTGTAAAATATTACACCCGAGATGTTAGGTTCCCTTAGGTTAGGATATACAACGTTATAGACGTATATAATGTCCCCTTCGAGAAGCAAGCGACGACAGGCCAGAATGTTCTAAAATATTACATTCGACATGTTAGGTTGCCTTAGAATGGGATATGTAACGTTATAGACGTATATAATATTCCCACCGAGAAATAGGGGCCGACGCGTCAGGAATGTTGTAAAATATTACACCCGAAATGTTAGGTTCCCTTAGGTTAGTATATACAACGTTATAGACGTATAGAATGTTCCCACCGAGATGTAGGAACCGACATGCCAGGAATGTTGTAAACTATTACATCCGAGTTGTTAGGTTGTTTTAGGTTAGGATATATATCGTTATAGACTTATATAATGTTCCCACCGAGATGTGGGGACCGACATGCCAGGAATGTTGTAACACATTATATCCCAGAAGTTAGGTTGCTTTGGGTTAGGATATACAACGTTATAGACGTATATAATGTCCCCATCGAGAAGAAGGCGACGACACGCCAGAATGTTGTCAAATATTACGTCCGAGATGTTAGGTTCCCTTAGGTTAGGATAAACAACGTTATAGACGTATCTAATGTCCCCATCGAGAAGCAGGCGACGGCACGCCAGAATGTTGTAAGATATTACATCCGATATGTTAGGTTGCCTTAGGATAGGATATACAACATGATAGACGTATATAATGTTTCCTCCGAGAAATAGGGGCCGACGCGTCAGGTATGTTGTAAAATATTACATCCCAGATGTTAGCTTCCCTTAGGTTAGGATATACAACGTTATAGACGTATAGAATGTTCCCACCGAGATGTAGAGACCGCCAGGAATGTGGTAAACTATTACATCCGATTTGTTAGGTTGCTTTAGGTTAGGATATATATCGTTATAGACTTATATAATATTCCCACCGAGACGTGGGGACCGACATGCCAGGAATGTTGTAAAATATTACATCCCAGAAGTTAGGTTGCTTTGGGTTAGGATATACAACGTTATAGACGTATAGAATGTTCCCACCGAGATGTAGGGACCGACATGCCAGGAATGTTGTAAAATATTACATCCGAGTTGTTAGGTTGCTTTAGGTTAGGATATATATCGTTATAGACTTATATAATGTTCCCACCGAGACGTGGGGCCGACATGCCTGGAAGGTTGTAAAATATTACATCCCAGAAGATAGGTTGCTTTGGGTTAGGATATACAACGTTATCGACGTATATAATGTCCCCATCGAGAAGCAGGCGACGAGACGCCAGAATGTTGTAAAATATTACATCCGAGATGTTAGGTTCCCTTAGGTTAGGATATACAACGTTATAGACGTATCTAATGTCCCCATCGAGAAGCAGGCGACGACACGCCAGAATGTTGTAGAATATTACATCCGATATGTTAGGTTGCCTTAGGCTAGGACATATATCGTTATAGACGTATACAATGTTCCCACCGACAAGTAGGGACCGATGCGTCAGGAATGTTGTAAAATAAAACATCCCAGATGTTAGGTTGCGTTAGGTTAGGATATACAACGTTATAGACGTATATAATGTCCCCTTCGAGAAGCAGGCGACGACAAGCCAGAATGATGTAAAATATTACATTCGACATGTCAGGTTGCCTTAGGCTAGGATATATAACGTTATAGACGTATATAATATTCCCACCGAGAAATAGGGGCCGACGCGTCAGGAATGTTGTAAAATATTACACCCGAGATGTTAGGTTCCCTTAGGTTAGGATATATAACGTTATAGATGTATATAATGTCCCCATCCAGAAGTAGGCGACGACACGCCAGGAATGTTGTAAAATATTACATTCTACAAGTTAGGTTGCCTTAGGCTAGGATATATAACGTTATAGACGTATATAATGTTCCCACCGAGAAATAGGGACTGACGCGTCAGGAATGATCTAAAATATTACACCCGAGATGTTAGGTTCCCTTAGGTTAGGACATACAGCGTTATAGGCGTATAGAATGTCCCCATCAAGAAGCAGGCGACGACACGCCAGGAATGTTGTAAAATATTACATTCGACATGTTAGGTTGCGTTAGGCTAGGATATATATCGTTATAGACGTATACAATGCTCCCACCCAGAAGTAGGGCCCGACATGCCAGGAATGTTGTAAAATATTACATCCGAGATGTTAGGTTGCCTTAGGGGAGGATATACAACGTTATAGATGTATATAACGTCCCCATCGAGAAGTAGGTGACGACACGCCAGGAATGTTGTAAAATATTACATTCTACATTTTGGGTTGCCTTAGGCTAGGATATATGTCGTTATAGACGTATACATTGTTTCCACCGAGAAGTAGGGACCGATATGCCAGAATGTTGTAAAATATTACATCCGAGATGTTAGGTTGCCTTAGGTTAGGATATATAACGTTATAGATGTATATAATGTCCCCATCCAGAAGTAGGCGACGACACGCCAGGAATGTTGTAAGATATTACACCCGAGACGTTAGGTTCCCTTAGGTTAGGATATATGACGTTATAGATGTATATAATGTCCCCATCCAGAAGTAGGCGACGACACGCGAGGAATGTTGTAAAATATTACATCCCAGATGTTAGGTTGCGTTAGGTTAGAATATACAACGTTATAGAGGTATATAATGTCCCCATCGAGAAGCAGGCGACGACACGACAGGAATGTTGCAAAATATTACATTCGACATGTTAGGTTGCCTTAGGCTAGGATATATATCGTTATAGACGTATACATTGTTTCCACCGAGAAGTAGGGACCGACATGCCAGGAATGTTGTAAAATATTACATCCGAGATGTTAGGTTGCTTTAGGTTATGATATATATCGTTATAGACGTATATAATGTTCCCACCGAGACGTGGGGACCGACATGCCAGGGATCTTGTAAAATATTACATCCCAGATGTTAGGTTGCTTTAGGTTAGGATATTCAACGTTATAGACGTACATAAAGTCCCCATCGAGAAGCAGGCGACGACACGCCAGGAATGTTGTAATATATAACATCCGAGATGTTATGTTGCCATACGTTAGGATATGTAACGTTATAGACGTATATAATGTTCCCACCGAAAAGTAAAAGCCGAAGCGCCAGGAATGTTGTAAAATATTACATCCGAGATGTTAGGTTGCCTTAGGTTAGGATATATATCGTTATAGACGTATAGAATGTTCCCACCACGAAGTAGGGACCTACATGCCAGGAATGTTGTAAAATATTACATCCGAGATGTTAGGTTGCCTTAGGTTAGGATATACAACGTTATAGACGTATATAATATTCCTACCGAGAAATAGGGGCCGACGCGTCAGGAATGTTGTAAAATATTACACCCGAGATGTTAGGTTCCCTTAGGTTAGGATATACAACGTTATAGACGTATATAATGTCCCCTTCGAGAAGCAAGCGACGACAGGCCAGAATGTTCTAAAATATTACATTCGACATGTTAGGTTGCCTTAGGCTAGGATATGTAACGTTATAGACGTATATAATATTCCCACCGAGAAATAGGGGCCGACGCGTCAGGAATGTTGTAAACTATTAAATCCGAGTTGTTAGGTTGTTTTAGGTTAGGATATATATCGTTATAGACTTATATAATGTTCCCACCGAGACGTGGGGACCGACATGCCACGAATGTTGTAAAATATTACATCCCAGAAGTTAGGTTGCTTTGGGTTAGGATATACAACGTTATAGACGTATATAATGTCCCCATCGAGAAGCAGGCGACGGCACGCCAGAATGTTGTAAAATATTACATCCGAGATGTTAGGTTCCCTTAGGTTAGGATATACAACGTTATAGACGTATCTCATGTCCCCATCGAGAAGCAGGCGACGACACGCCAGGAATGTTGTAAAATATAACATCCGAGATGTTAGGTTGCCTTAGGCTAGGATATATAACGTTATAGACGTATATAATATTCCTACCGAGAAATAGGGGCCGACGCGTCAGGAATGTTGTAAAATATTACACCCGAGATGTTAGGTTCCCTTAGGTTAGGATATACAACGTTATAGACGTATATAATGTCCCCTTCGAGAAGCAAGCGACGACAAGCCAGAATGTTCTAAAATATTACATTCGACATGTTAGGTTGCCTTAGAATGGGATATGTAACGTTATAGACGTATATAATATTCCCACCGAGAAATAGGGGCCGACGCGTCAGGAATGTTGTAAAATATTACACCCGAAATGTTAGGTTCCCTTAGGTTAGTATATACAACGTTATAGACGTATAGAATGTTCTCACCGAGATGTAGGAACCGACATGCCAGGAATGTTGTAAAATATTACATCCCAGAAGTTAGGTTGCTTTGGTTTAGGATATACAACGTTATAGACGTATAGAATGTTCCCACCGAGATGTAGGGACCGACATGCCAGGAATGTTGTAAAATATTACATCCGAGTTGTTAGGTTGCTTTAGGTTAGGATATATATCGTTATAGACTTATATAATGTTCCCACCGAGACGTGGGGCCGACATGCCTGGAAGGTTGTAAAATATTACATCCCAGAAGATAGGTTGCTTTGGGTTAGGATATACAACGTTATCGACGTATATAATGTCCCCATCGAGAAGCAGGCGACGAGACGCCAGAATGTTGTAAAATATTACATCCGAGATGTTAGGTTCCCTTAGGTTAGGATATACAACGTTATAGACGTATCTAATGTCCCCATCGAGAAGCAGGCGACGACACGCCAGAATGTTGTAGAATATTACATCCGATATGTTAGGTTGCCTTAGGCTAGGACATATATCGTTATAGACGTATACAATGTTCCCACCGACAAGTAGGGACCGATGCGTCAGGAATGTTGTAAAATAAAACATCCCAGATGTTAGGTTGCGTTAGGTTAGGATATACAACGTTATAGACGTATATAATGTCCCCTTCGAGAAGCAGGCGACGACAAGCCAGAATGATGTAAAATATTACATTCGACATGTCAGGTTGCCTTAGGCTAGGATATATAACGTTATAGACGTATATAATATTCCCACCGAGAAATAGGGGCCGACGCGTCAGGAATGTTGTAAAATATTACACCCGAGATGTTAGGTTCCCTTAGGTTAGGATATATAACGTTATAGATGTATATAATGTCCCCATCCAGAAGTAGGCGACGACACGCCAGGAATGTTGTAAAATATTACATTCTACAAGTTAGGTTGCCTTAGGCTAGGATATATAACGTTATAGACGTATATAATGTTCCCACCGAGAAATAGGGACTGACGCGTCAGGAATGATCTAAAATATTACACCCGAGATGTTAGGTTCCCTTAGGTTAGGACATACAGCGTTATAGGCGTATAGAATGTCCCCATCAAGAAGCAGGCGACGACACGCCAGGAATGTTGTAAAATATTACATTCGACATGTTAGGTTGCGTTAGGCTAGGATATATATCGTTATAGACGTATACAATGCTCCCACCCAGAAGTAGGGCCCGACATGCCAGGAATGTTGTAAAATATTACATCCGAGATGTTAGGTTGCCTTAGGTTAGGATATACAACGTTATAGATGTATGTAATGTCCCCATCGAGAAGTAGGCAACGACGCGCCAGGAATGTTGTAAAATATTACACCCGAGATGTTAGGTTCCCTTAGGTTAGGATATATGACGTTATAGATGTATATAATGTCCCTATCCAGAAGTAGGCGACGACACGCCAGGAATGTTGTAAAATATTACATCCCAGATTTTAGGTTGCGTTAGGTTAGAATATACAACGTTATAGACGTATATAATGTCCCCATCGAGAAGCAGGCGACGACACGACAGGAATGTTGTAAAATATTACATTCTACATTTTGGGTTGCCTTAGGCTAGGATATATGTCGTTATAGACGTATACATTGTTTCCACCGAGAAGTAGGGACCGACATGCCAGGAATGTTGTAAAATATTACATCCCAGATGTTAGGTTGCTTTAGGTTAGGATATTCAACGTTATAGACGTATATAATGTCCCCATCGAGATGCAGGAGACGACACGACAGGAATGTTGTAAAATATTACATTCGACATGTTAGGTTGCCTTAGGCTAGGATATATATAGTTATAGACGTATACAATGTTCCCACCGAGAAGTAGGGCCCAACATGCCAGGAATGTTGTAAAATATTACATCCGAGATGTAAGGTTCCCTTAGGTTAGGATATATATCGTTATAGACGTATATAACGTTCCCACCGAGACGCAGGGGCCGACATGCCAGAAATGTTGTAAAATATTACATCCCAGATGTTAGGTTGCCTTAGGTTAGGATATACAACGTTATAGATGTATATAACGTCCCCATTGAGAAGTAGGCGACGACACGCCAGGAATGTTGTAAAATATTACACCCGAGATGTTAGGTTCCCTTAGGTTAGGATATATGACGTTATAGATGTATATAATTTCCCTATCCAGGAGTAGGCGACGACACGCCAGGAATGTTGTAAAATATTACATCCCAGATTTTAGGTTGCGTTAGGTTAGAATATACAACGTTATAGACGTATATAATGTCCCCATCGAGAAGCAGGCGACGACACGACAGGAATGTTGTAAAATATTACATTCTACATTTTGGGTTGCCTTAGGCTAGGATATATGTCGTTATAGACGTATACATTGTTTCCACCGAGAAGTAGGGACCGACATGCCAGGAATGTTGTAAAATATTACATCCCAGATGTTAGGTTGCTTTAGGTTAGGATATTCAACGTTATAGACGTATATAATGTCCCCATCGAGATGCAGGAGACGACACGACAGGAATGTTGTAAAATATTACATTCGACATGTTAGGTTGCCTTAGGCTAGGATATATATAGTTATAGACGTATACAATGTTCCCACCGAGAAGTAGGGCCCAACATGCCAGGAATGTTGTAAAATATTACATCCGAGATGTAAGGTTCCCTTAGGTTAGGATATATATCGTTATAGACGTATATAACGTTCCCACCGAGACGCAGGGGCCGACATGCCAGAAATGTTGTAAAATATTACATCCCAGATGTTAGGTTGCCTTAGGTTAGGATATACAACGTTATAGATGTATATAACGTCCCCATTGAGAAGTAGGCGACGACACGCCAGGAATGTTGTAAAATATTACATTCGGCAAGTTAGGTTGCCGTAGGCTAGGATATATAACGTTATAGACGTATATAATGTTCCCACCGAGAAATAGGGACCGACGCGTCAGGAATGTTCTAGAATATTACACCCGAGATGTTAGGTTCCCTTAGGTTAGGATATACAACGTTATATACGTATAGAATGTTCCCATCGAGAAATAGGGGCCGACGCGTCAGCAATGTTGTAAAATATTACACCCGAGGTGTTATGTTCCCTTAGGTTAGGATATACAACGTTATAGACGTATAGAATGTTTCCACCGAGAAGTAGGGACCTACATGCCAGGCATGTTCTAAAATATTAAATCCCAGATGTTAGGTTGCGTTAGGTTAGAATATACAACGTTATAGATGTATATAATGTCCCCATCGAGAAGTAGGCGACGACACGCCAGGAATGTTGTAAAACATTACACCCGAGATGTTAGGTTCCCTTAGGGTAGGATATATGACGTTATAGATGTATATAATGTCCCCATCCAGAAGTAGGCGACGACACGCCAGGAATGTTGTAAAATATTACATCCCAGATGTTAGGTTGCGTTAGGTTAGAATATACAACGTTATAGACGTATATAATATCCCCATCGAGAAGCAGGCGACGACACGACAGGAATGTTGTACAATATTACATTCTACATGATGGGTTGCCTTAGGCTAGGATATATGTCGATATAGACGTATACATTGTTTCCACCGAGAAGTAGGGACCGACATGCCAGGAATGTTGTAAAATATTACATCCCAGATGTTAGGTTGCTTTAGGTTAGGATATTCAACGTTATAGACGTATATAATGTCCCCATCGAGATGCAGGAGACGACACGACAGGAATGTTGTAAAATATTACATTCGACATGTTAGGTTGCCTTAGGCTAGGATATATATAGTTATAGATGTATACAATGTTCCCACCGAGAAGTAGGCGACGACACGCCAGGAATGTTGTAAAATATTACACCCGAGATGTTAGGTTCCCTTAGGTTAGGATATATAACGTTATAGATGTATATAATGTCCCCATCCAGAAGTAGGCGACGACACGCCAGGAATGTTGTAAAATATTACATTCTACAAGTTAGGTTGCCTTAGGCTAGGATATATAACGTTATAGACGTATATAATGTTCCCACCGAGAAATAGGGACTGACGCGTCAGGAATGTTCTAAAATATTACACCCGAGATGTTAGGTTCCCTTAGGTTAGGAGATACAGCGTTATAGACGTATAGAATGTCCCCATCGAGAAGCAGGCGACGACACGACAGGAATGTTGTAAAATATTACACCCGAGATGTTAGGTTCCCTTAGGTTAGGATATATGACGTTATAGATGTATATAATTTCCCTATCCAGGAGTAGGCGACGACACGCCAGGAATGTTGTAAAATATTACATCCCAGATTTTAGGTTGCGTTAGGTTAGAATATACAACGTTATAGACGTATATAATGTCCCCATCGAGAAGCAGGCGACGACACGACAGGAATGTTGTAAAATATTACATTCTACATTTTGGGTTGCCTTAGGCTAGGATATATGTCGTTATAGACGTATACATTGTTTCCACCGAGAAGTAGGGACCGACATGCCAGGAATGTTGTAAAATATTACATCCCAGATGTTAGGTTGCTTTAGGTTAGGATATTCAACGTTATAGACGTATATAATGTCCCCATCGAGATGCAGGAGACGACACGACAGGAATGTTGTAAAATATTACATTCGACATGTTAGGTTGCCTTAGGCTAGGATATATATAGTTATAGACGTATACAATGTTCCCACCGAGAAGTAGGGCCCAACATGCCAGGAATGTTGTAAAATATTACATCCGAGATGTAAGGTTCCCTTAGGTTAGGATATATATCGTTATAGACGTATATAACGTTCCCACCGAGACGCAGGGGCCGACATGCCAGAAATGTTGTAAAATATTACATCCCAGATGTTAGGTTGCCTTAGGTTAGGATATACAACGTTATAGATGTATATAACGTCCCCATTGAGAAGTAGGCGACGACACGCCAGGAATGTTGTAAAATATTACATTCGACAAGTTAGGTTGCCGTAGGCTAGGATATATAACGTTATAGACGTATATAATGTTCCCACCGAGAAATAGGGACCGACGCGTCAGGAATGTTCTAGAATATTACACCCGAGATGTTAGGTTCCCTTAGGTTAGGATATACAACGTTATATACGTATAGAATGTTCCCATCGAGAAATAGGGGCCGACGCGTCAGCAATGTTGTAAAATATTACACCCGAGGTGTTATGTTCCCTTAGGTTAGGATATACAACGTTATAGACGTATAGAATGTTTCCACCGAGAAGTAGGGACCTACATGCCAGGCATGTTCTAAAATATTAAATCCCAGATGTTAGGTTGCGTTAGGTTAGAATATACAACGTTATAGATGTATATAATGTCCCCATCGAGAAGTAGGCGACGACACGCCAGGAATGTTGTAAAACATTACACCCGAGATGTTAGGTTCCCTTAGGGTAGGATATATGACGTTATAGATGTATATAATGTCCCCATCCAGAAGTAGGCGACGACACGCCAGGAATGTTGTAAAATATTACATCCCAGATGTTAGGTTGCGTTAGGTTAGAATATACAACGTTATAGACGTATATAATATACCCATCGAGAAGCAGGCGACGACACGACAGGAATGTTGTACAATATTACATTCTACATGATGGGTTGCCTTAGGCTAGGATATATGTCGATATAGACGTATACATTGTTTCCACCGAGAAGTAGGGACCGACATGCCAGGAATGTTGTAAAATATTACATCCCAGATGTTAGGTTGCTTTAGGTTAGGATATTCAACGTTATAGACGTATATAATGTCCCCATCGAGATGCAGGAGACGACACGACAGGAATGTTGTAAAATATTACATTCGACATGTTAGGTTGCCTTAGGCTAGGATATATATAGTTATAGATGTATACAATGTTCCCACCGAGAAGTAGGGACCTACATGCCAGGCATGTTCTAAAATATTAAATCCCAGATGTTAGGTTGCGTTAGGTTAGAATATACAACGTTATAGATGTATATAATGTCCCCATCGAGAAGTAGGCGACGACACGCCAGGAATGTTGTAAAATATTACACCCGAGATGTTAGGTTCCCTTAGGTTAGGATATATAACGTTATAGATGTATATAATGTCCCCATCCAGAAGTAGGCGACGACACGCCAGGAATGTTGTAAAATATTACATTCTACAAGTTAGGTTGCCTTAGGCTAGGATATATAACGTTATAGACGTATATAATGTTCCCACCGAGAAATAGGGACTGACGGGTCAGGAATGTTCTAAAATATTACACCCGAGATGTTAGGTTCCCTTAGGTTAGGAGATACAGCGTTATAGACGTATAGAATGTCCCCATCGAGAAGCAGGCGACGACACGACAGGAATGTTGTAAAATATTACATTCGACATGTTAGGTTGCGTTAGGCTAGGGTTTATATCGTTATAGACGTATACAATGTTCCCACCGAGAAGTAGGGCCCGACATGCCAGGAATGTTGTAAAATATTACATCCGAGATGTTAGGTTGCCTTAGGGGAGGATATACAACGTTATAGATGTATATAACGTCCCCATCGAGAAGTAGGTGACGACACGCCAGGAATGTTGTAAAATATTACATTCTACATTTTGGGTTGCCTTAGGCTAGGATATATGTCGTTATAGACGTATACATTGTTTCCACCGAGAAGTAGGGACCGATATGCCAGAATGTTGTAAAATATTACATCCGAGATGTTAGGTTGCCTTAGGTTAGGATATATAACGTTATAGATGTATATAATGTCCCCATCCAGAAGTAGGCGACGACACGCCAGGAATGTTGTAAGATATTACACCCGAGACGTTAGGTTCCCTTAGGTTAGGATATATGACGTTATAGATGTATATAATGTCCCCATCCAGAAGTAGGCGACGACACGCGAGGAATGTTGTAAAATATTACATCCCAGATGTTAGGTTGCGTTAGGTTAGAATATACAACGTTATAGAGGTATATAATGTCCCCATCGAGAAGCAGGCGACGACACGACAGGAATGTTGCAAAATATTACATTCGACATGTTAGGTTGCCTTAGGCTAGGATATATATCGTTATAGACGTATACATTGTTTCCACCGAGAAGTAGGGACCGACATGCCAGGAATGTTGTAAAATATTACATCCGAGATGTTAGGTTGCTTTAGGTTATGATATATATCGTTATAGACGTATATAATGTTCCCACCGAGACGTGGGGACCGACATGCCAGGGATCTTGTAAAATATTACATCCCAGATGTTAGGTTGCTTTAGGTTAGGATATTCAACGTTATAGACGTACATAAAGTCCCCATCGAGAAGCAGGCGACGACACGCCAGGAATGTTGTAATATATAACATCCGAGATGTTATGTTGCCATACGTTAGGATATGTAACGTTATAGACGTATATAATGTTCCCACCGAAAAGTAAAAGCCGAAGCGCCAGGAATGTTGTAAAATATTACATCCGAGATGTTAGGTTGCCTTAGGTTAGGATATATATCGTTATAGACGTATAGAATGTTCCCACCACGAAGTAGGGACCTACATGCCAGGAATGTTGTAAAATATTACATCCGAGATGTTAGGTTGCCTTAGGTTAGGATATACAACGTTATAGACGTATATAATATTCCTACCGAGAAATAGGGGCCGACGCGTCAGGAATGTTGTAAAATATTACACCCGAGATGTTAGGTTCCCTTAGGTTAGGATATACAACGTTATAGACGTATATAATGTCCCCTTCGAGAAGCAAGCGACGACAGGCCAGAATGTTCTAAAATATTACATTCGACATGTTAGGTTGCCTTAGGCTAGGATATGTAACGTTATAGACGTATATAATATTCCCACCGAGAAATAGGGGCCGACGCGTCAGGAATGTTGTAAACTATTAAATCCGAGTTGTTAGGTTGTTTTAGGTTAGGATATATATCGTTATAGACTTATATAATGTTCCCACCGAGACGTGGGGACCGACATGCCACGAATGTTGTAAAATATTACATCCCAGAAGTTAGGTTGCTTTGGGTTAGGATATACAACGTTATAGACGTATATAATGTCCCCATCGAGAAGCAGGCGACGACACGCCAGAATGTTGTAAAATATTACATCCGAGATGTTAGGTTCCCTTAGGTTAGGATATACAACGTTATAGACGTATCTCATGTCCCCATCGAGAAGCAGGCGACGACACGCCAGGAATGTTGTAAAATATAACATCCGAGATGTTAGGTTGCCTTAGGCTAGGATATATAACGTTATAGACGTATATAATATTCCTACCGAGAAATAGGGGCCGACGCGTCAGGAATGTTGTAAAATATTACACCCGAGATGTTAGGTTCCCTTAGGTTAGGATATACAACGTTATAGACGTATATAATGTCCCCTTCGAGAAGCAAGCGACGACAAGCCAGAATGTTCTAAAATATTACATTCGACATGTTAGGTTGCCTTAGAATGGGATATGTAACGTTGTAGACGTATATAATATTCCCACCGAGAAATAGGGGCCGACGCGTCAGGAATGTTGTAAAATATTACACCCGAAATGTTAGGTTCCCTTAGGTTAGTATATACAACGTTATAGACGTATAGAATGTTCCCACCGAGATGTAGGAACCGACATGCCAGGAATGTTGTAAAATATTACATCCCAGAAGTTAGGTTGCTTTGGGTTAGGATATACAACGTTATAGACGTATAGAATGTTCCCACCGAGATGTAGGGACCGACATGCCAGGAATGTTGTAAAATATTACATCCGAGTTGTTAGGTTGCTTTAGGTTAGGATATATATCGTTATAGACTTATATAATGTTCCCACCGAGACGTGGGGCCGACATGCCTGGAAGGTTGTAAAATATTACATCCCAGAAGATAGGTTGCTTTGGGTTAGGATATACAACGTTATCGACGTATATAATGTCCCCATCGAGAAGCAGGCGACGAGACGCCAGAATGTTGTAAAATATTACATCCGAGATGTTAGGTTCCCTTAGGTTAGGATATACAACGTTATAGACGTATCTAATGTCCCCATCGAGAAGCAGGCGACGACACGCCAGAATGTTGTAGAATATTACATCCGATATGTTAGGTTGCCTTAGGCTAGGACATATATCGTTATAGACGTATACAATGTTCCCACCGACAAGTAGGGACCGATGCGTCAGGAATGTTGTAAAATAAAACATCCCAGATGTTAGGTTGCGTTAGGTTAGGATATACAACGTTATAGACGTATATAATGTCCCCTTCGAGAAGCAGGCGACGACAAGCCAGAATGATGTAAAATATTACATTCGACATGTCAGGTTGCCTTAGGCTAGGATATATAACGTTATAGACGTATATAATATTCCCACCGAGAAATAGGGGCCGACGCGTCAGGAATGTTGTAAAATATTACACCCGAGATGTTAGGTTCCCTTAGGTTAGGATATATAACGTTATAGATGTATATAATGTCCCCATCCAGAAGTAGGCGACGACACGCCAGGAATGTTGTAAAATATTACATTCTACAAGTTAGGTTGCCTTAGGCTAGGATATATAACGTTATAGACGTATATAATGTTCCCACCGAGAAATAGGGACTGACGCGTCAGGAATGATCTAAAATATTACACCCGAGATGTTAGGTTCCCTTAGGTTAGGACATACAGCGTTATAGGCGTATAGAATGTCCCCATCAAGAAGCAGGCGACGACACGCCAGGAATGTTGTAAAATATTACATTCGACATGTTAGGTTGCGTTAGGCTAGGATATATATCGTTATAGACGTATACAATGCTCCCACCCAGAAGTAGGGCCCGACATGCCAGGAATGTTGTAAAATATTACATCCGAGATGTTAGGTTGCCTTAGGTTAGGATATACAACGTTATAGATGTATGTAATGTCCCCATCGAGAAGTAGGCAACGACGCGCCAGGAATGTTGTAAAATATTACACCCGAGATGTTAGGTTCCCTTAGGTTAGGATATATGACGTTATAGATGTATATAATGTCCCTATCCAGAAGTAGGCGACGACACGCCAGGAATGTTGTAAAATATTACATCCCAGATTTTAGGTTGCGTTAGGTTAGAATATACAACGTTATAGACGTATATAATGTCCCCATCGAGAAGCAGGCGACGACACGACAGGAATGTTGTAAAATATTACATTCTACATTTTGGGTTGCCTTAGGCTAGGATATATGTCGTTATAGACGTATACATTGTTTCCACCGAGAAGTAGGGACCGACATGCCAGGAATGTTGTAAAATATTACATCCCAGATGTTAGGTTGCTTTAGGTTAGGATATTCAACGTTATAGACGTATATAATGTCCCCATCGAGATGCAGGAGACGACACGACAGGAATGTTGTAAAATATTACATTCGACATGTTAGGTTGCCTTAGGCTAGGATATATATAGTTATAGACGTATACAATGTTCCCACCGAGAAGTAGGGCCCAACATGCCAGGAATGTTGTAAAATATTACATCCGAGATGTAAGGTTCCCTTAGGTTAGGATATATATCGTTATAGACGTATATAACGTTCCCACCGAGACGCAGGGGCCGACATGCCAGAAATGTTGTAAAATATTACATCCCAGATGTTAGGTTGCCTTAGGTTAGGATATACAACGTTATAGATGTATATAACGTCCCCATTGAGAAGTAGGCGACGACACGCCAGGAATGTTGTAAAATATTACACCCGAGATGTTAGGTTCCCTTAGGTTAGGATATATGACGTTATAGATGTATATAATTTCCCTATCCAGGAGTAGGCGACGACACGCCAGGAATGTTGTAAAATATTACATCCCAGATTTTAGGTTGCGTTAGGTTAGAATATACAACGTTATAGACGTATATAATGTCCCCATCGAGAAGCAGGCGACGACACGACAGGAATGTTGTAAAATATTACATTCTACATTTTGGGTTGCCTTAGGCTAGGATATATGTCGTTATAGACGTATACATTGTTTCCACCGAGAAGTAGGGACCGACATGCCAGGAATGTTGTAAAATATTACATCCCAGATGTTAGGTTGCTTTAGGTTAGGATATTCAACGTTATAGACGTATATAATGTCCCCATCGAGATGCAGGAGACGACACGACAGGAATGTTGTAAAATATTACATTCGACATGTTAGGTTGCCTTAGGCTAGGATATATATAGTTATAGACGTATACAATGTTCCCACCGAGAAGTAGGCGACGACACGCCAGGAATGTTGTAAAATATTACACCCGAGATGTTAGGTTCCCTTAGGTTAGGATATATAACGTTATAGATGTATATAATGTCCCCATCCAGAAGTAGGCGACGACACGCCAGGAATGTTGTAAAATATTACATTCTACATGTTGGGTTGCCTTAGGATAGGATATATGTCGTTATAGACGTATACATTGTTTCCACCGAGAAGTAGGGACCGACATGCCAGGAATGTTGTAAAATATTACATCCCAGATGTTAGGTTGCTTTAGGTTAGGATATTCAACGTTATAGACGTATATAATGTCCCCATCGAGATGCAGGAGACGACACGACAGGAATGTTGTAAAATATTACATTCGACATGTTAGGTTGCCTTAGGCTAGGATATATATAGTTATAGACGTATACAATGTTCCCACCGAGAAGTAGGCGACGACACGCCAGGAATGTTGTAAAATATTACACCCGAGATGTTAGATTCCCTTAGGTTAGGATATATAACGTTATAGATGTATATAATGTCCCCATCCAGAAGTAGGCGACGACACGCCAGGAATGTTGTAAAATATTACATTCTACAAGTTAGGTTGCCTTAGGCTAGGATATATAACGTTATAGACGTATATAATGTTCCCACCGAGAAATAGGGACTGACGCGTCAGGAATGTTCTAAAATATTACACCCGAGATGTTAGGTTCCCTTAGGTTAGGACATACAGCGTTATAGACGTATAGAATGTCCCCATCGAGAAGCAGGCGACGACACGACAGGAATGTTGTAAAATATTACATTCGACATGTTAGGTTGCGTTAGGCTAGGGTTTATATCGTTATAGACGTATACAATGTTCCCACCGAGAAGTAGGGCCCGACATGCCAGGAATGTTGTAAAATATTACATCCGAGATGTTAGGTTGCCTTAGGGGAGGATATACAACGTTTTAGATGTATATAACGTCCCCATCGAGAAGTAGGCGACGACACGCCAGGAATGTTGTAAAATATTACATTCTACATTTTGGGTTGCCTTAGGCTAGGATATATGTCGTTATAGACGTATACATTGTTTCCACCGAGAAGTAGGGACCGACATGCCAGGAATGTTGTAAAATATTACATCCGAGATGTAAGGTTCCCTTAGGTTAGGATATATATCGTTATAGACGTATATAACGTTCCCACCGAGACGTAGGGACCGACATGCCAGGAATGTTGAAAATATTACATCCCAGATGTTAGGTTGCGTTAGGTTAGTATATACAAGGTTATAGACGTATATAATGACCCCATCAAGAAGCAGGCGACGACACGCCAGAATGTTGTAAAATATTACATCCGAGATGTTAGGTTGCCTTAGGTTAGGATATATAACGTTATAGATGTATATAATGTCCCCATCGAGAAGTAGGCGACGACACGCCAGGAATGTTGTAAGATATTACACCCGAGACGTTAGGTTCCCTTAGGTTAGGATATATGACGTTATAGATGTATATAATGTCCCCATCCAGAAGTAGGCGACGACACGCCAGGAATGTTGTAAAATATTACATCCCAGATGTTAGGTTGCGTTAGGTTAGAATATACAACGTTATAGAGGTATATAATGTCCCCAACGAGAAGCAGGCGACGACACGACAGGAATGTTGCAAAATATTACATTCGACATGTTAGGTTGCCTTAGGCTAGGATATATATCGTTATAGACGTATACATTGTTTCCACCGAGAAGTAGGGACCGACATGCCACGAATGTTGTAAAATATTACATCCGAGATGTTAGGTTGCTTTAGGTTATGATATATACCGTTATAGACGTATATAATGTTCCCACCGAGACGTGGGGACCGACATGCCAGGGATCTTGTAAAATATTACATCCCAGATGTTAGGTTGCTTTAGGTTAGGATATTCAACGTTATAGACGTACATAAAGTCCCCATCGAGAAGCAGGCGACGACACGCCAGGAATGTTGTAATATATAACATCCGAGATGTTATGTTGCCATACGTTAGGATATGTAACGTTATAGACGTATATAATGTTCCCACCGAAAAGTAGAAGCCGAAGCGCCAGGAATGTTGTAAAATATTACATCCGAGATGTTAGGTTGCCTTAGGTTAGGATATATATCGTTATAGATGTATAGAATGTTCCCACCGCGAAGTAGGGACCTACATGCCAGGAATGTTGTAAAATATTACATCCGAGATGTTAGGTTGCCTTAGGTTAGGATATACAACGTTATAGACGTATATAATATTCCTACCGAGAAATAGGGGCCGACGCGTCAGGAATGTTGTAAAATATTACACCCGAGATTTTAGGTTCCCTTAGGTTAGGATATACAACGTTATAGACGTATATAATGTCCCCTTCGAGAAGCAAGCGACGACAGGCCAGAATGTTCTAAAATATTACATTCGACATGTTAGGTTGCCTTAGGCTAGGATATGTAACGTTATAGACGTATATAATATTCCCACCGAAAAATAGGGGCCGACGCGTCAGGAATGTTGTAAACTATTAAATCCGAGTTGTTAGGTTGCGTTAGGCTAGGATATATATCGTTATAGACGTATACAATGTTCCCACCGAGAAGTAGGGACCTACATGCCAGGAATGTTCTAAAATATTAAATCCCAGATGTTAGGTAGCGTTAGGTTAGAATATACAACGTTATAGATGTATATAATGTCCCCATCGAGAAGTAGGAGACGACACGCCAGGAATGTTGTAAAATATTACACCCGAGATGTTAGGTTCCCTTAGGTTAGGATATATGACGTTATAGATGTATATAATGTCCCCATCCAGAAGTAGGCGACGACACGCCAGGAATGTTGTAAAATATTACATCCCAGATGTTAGGTTGCGTTAGGTTAGAATATACAACGTTATAGACTTATATAATATCCCCATTGAGAAGCAGGCGACGACACGACAGGAATGTTGTAAAATATTACATTCGACATGTTAGGTTGCCTTAGGCTAGGATATATATAGTTATAGACGTATACAATGTTCCCACCGAGAAGTAGGCGACGACACGCCAGGAATGTTGTAAAATATTACACCCGAGATGTTAGGTTCCCTTAGGTTAGGATATATAACGTTATAGATGTATATAATGTCCCCATCCAGAAGTAGGCGACGACACGCCAGGAATGTTGTAAAATATTACATTCTACAAGTTAGGTTGCCTTAGGCTAGGATATATAACGTTATAGACGTATATAATGTTCCCACCGAGAAATAGGGACTGACGCGTCAGGAATGTTCTAAAATATTACACCCGAGATGTTAGGTTCCCTTAGGTTAGGACATACAGCGTTATAGACGTATAGAATGTCCCCATCGAGAAGCAGGCGACGACACGACAGGAATGTTGTAAAATATTACATTCGACATGTTAGGTTGCGTTAGGCTAGGGTTTATATCGTTATAGACGTATACAATGTTCCCACCGAGAAGTAGGGCCCGATATGCCAGGAATGTTGTAAAATATTACATCCGAGATGTTAGGTTGCCTTAGGGGAGGATATACAACGTTATAGATGTATATAACGTCCCCATCGAGAAGTAGGCGACGACACGCCAGGAATGTTGTAAAATATTACATTCTACATTTTGGGTTGCCTTAGGCTAGGATATATGTCGTTATAGACGTATACATTGTTTCCACCGAGAAGTAGGGACCGACATGCCAGGAATGTTGTAAAATATTACATCCGAGATGTAAGGTTCCCTTAGGTTAGGATATATATCGTTATAGACGTATATAACGTTCCCACCGAGACGTAGGGACCGACATGCCAGGAATGTTGAAAATATTACATCCGAGATGTTAGGTTCCCTTAGGTTAGGATATACAACGTTATAGACGTATCTAATGTCCCCATCGAGAAGCAGGCGACGACAAGCCAGAATGATGTAAAATATTACATTCGACATGTCAGGTTGCCTTAGGCTAGAATATATAACGTTATAGACGTATATTATATTCCCACCGAGAAATAGGGGCCGACGCGTCAGGAATGTTGTAAAATATGACATCCGAGTTGATAGGTTGCTTTAGGTTAGGATATATATCGTTATAGACTTATATAATGTTACCACCGAGAACTACGGGCCGACACGTCAGGAATGATGTAAAATATTACATTCGACATGTTAGGTTGCCTTAGGTTAGGATATATAACGTTATAGACGCATACAATGTCCCCTCTGAAATGTACGGGACGACACGAACTGGATTCTGTAAAACATTACCAGCGAGGGCCTAGATGGGTTAGGTTAGGTAATATTACGTTGTAGACGTACATAATGTACCCAACGAGAAGTAGGGGCCGACCCACCTGGAATGTTGTAAAATACTACATCCGAGATGTTAGGTTCCCTTAGGTTAGGATATACAACGTTATAGACGTATCTCATGTCCCCATCGAGAAGCAGGCGACGACACGCCAGGAATGTTGTAAAATATAACATCCGAGATGTTAGGTTGCCTTAGGCTAGGATATATAACGATATAGACGTATATAATATTCCTACCGAGAAATAGGGGCCGACGCGTCAGGAATGTTGTAAAATATAACATCCGATATGTTAGGTTGCCTTAGGATAGGATATACAACGTTATAGACGTATAGAATGTTCCCACCGAGATGTAGAGACCGCCAGGAATGTGGTAAACTATTACATCCGAGTTGTTAGGTTGCTTTGGGTTAGGATATATATCGTTATAGACTTATATAATATTCCCACCGAGACGTGGGGACCGACATGCCAGGAATGTTGTAAAATATTACATCCCAGAAGTTAGGTTGCTTTGGGTTAGGATATACAACGTTATAGACGTATAGAATGTTCCCACCGAGATGTAGGGACCGACATGCCAGGAATGTTGTAAAATATTACATCCGAGTTGCTAGGTTGCTTTAGGTTAGGATATATATCGTTATAGACTTATATAATGTTCCCACCGAGACGTGGGGCCGACATGCCTGGAAGGTTGTAAAATATTACATCCCAGAAGATAGGTTCCTTTGGGTTAGGATATACAACGTTATCGACGTATATAATGTCCCCATCGAGAAGCAGGTGACGAGACGCCAGAATGTTGTGAAATATTACATCCGAGATGTTAGGTTCCCTTAGGTTAGGATATACAACGTTATAGACGTATCTAATGTCCCCATCGAGAAGCAGGCGACGACACGCCAGAATGTTGTAGAATATTACATCCGATATGTTAGGTTGCCTTAGGCTAGGACATATATCGTTATAGACGTATACAATGTTCCCACCGACAAGTAGGGACCGACGCGTCAGGAATGTTGTAAAATAAAACATCCCAGATGTTAGGTTGCGTTAGGTTAGGATATACAACGTTATAGACGTATATAATGTCCCCTTCGAGAAGCAGGCGACGACAAGCCAGAATGATGTAAAATATTACATTCGACATGTCAGGTTGCCTTAGGCTAGAATATATAACGTTATAGACGTATATAATATTCCCACCGAGAAATAGGGGCCGACGCGTCAGGAATGTTGTAAAATATGACATCCGAGTTGATAGGTTGCTTTAGGTTAGGATATATATCGTTATAGACTTATATAATGTTACCACCGAGAACTACGGGCCGACACGTCAGGAATGATGTAAAATATTACATTCGACATGTTAGGTTGCCTTAGGTTAGGATATATAACGTTATAGACGCATACAATGTCCCCTCTGAAATGTACGGGACGACACGAACTGGATTCTGTAAAACATTACCAGCGAGGGGCTAGATGGGGTAGGTTAGGTTATATTACGATATATACTTATATAATGTTCCCACCGAGAAGTAGGTGCCGACCCGCCTGGAATGTTGTAAAATACTACATCCGAGATGTTAGGTTGCCTTAGGTTAGGATATATAACGTTATAGACGCATACAATGTCCCCACCGAGACGTACGGGACGACACGAACTTGATTCTGTAAAACATTACCAGCGAGAGGCTAGATGGGTTTGGTTAGGTTATATTTCGTTGTAGACGTATATAATATACCCAACGAGAATTAGGGGCCGACACGAGTGGAATGTCGTAAAATACTACATTCGAGATGTTAGGTTGCCTTAGGTTAGGATATATAACGTTATAGACTTATATAATGTCCGTACCGAGACGTACGGGACGACACGAACGGGATTCTGTAAAACATTACCAGCGAGGGGCTAGATGGGTTAGGTTAGGTTATATTACGTTGTAGACGTATATAATGTTCTCACCGAGATGTAGGGGCCGATCGGCCAGGTATTTTGGAAAATACTACATCCGAGATGTTAGGTTGCCTTAGGTTAGGATATATAACATTATAGACGCATACAATGTCCCCACCGAGACGTACGTGACGACACGGACTGGATTCTGTAAAACATTAGCCGCGAGGAGCTAAATGGGTTAGGTTTAGTTTATATTACGATATAGACGTATAGAATGTGCCCACCGAGAAGTAGGGGCCGACCCGCCTGGAATGTTGTAAAATACTACATTTGAGATGTTAGGTTGCCTTAGGTTAGGATATATAACGTTATAGACATATATAATGGCGGCACCGTGACGTACGGGGCGACACGAACGGGATTCTGTGAAACATTACCAGCGAGGGTCTAGATGGGTTAGATTAGGTTATCTTACGATATAGACTTATATAATGTCCCCACCGAGAAGTGGGGCCGACCCGCCAGGAAAGTTGTAAAATATTACATCCGAGATGTTAGGATGCTTTAGGTTAGGATATATATCGTTATAGACGTATATAATGTTCCCACCGAGACGTGGGGATCGACGTGCCAGGAATCTTGTAAAATATTACATCCCAGATGTTAGGTTGCCTTAGGGTAGGATATACAGCGATATAGACGTATATAATGTCCCCATCGAGAAGCAGGTAACGACACGCCAGGAATGTTGTAAAATATTATATCCGAGATGTTAGGTTGCCTTAGGCTAGGATATATAACGTTATAGACGTATATGATGTTACCACCGAGAACTACGTGCCGACACGTCAGGAATGATGTAAAATATTACATTCGACATGTTAGGTTGCCTTAGGCTAGGATATATAACGCTACAGACGTATATAATATTCCCACCGAGAAATAGGGGCCGACGCGTCAGGAATGGCATGCAAAATATTACACCCGGATGTTTGGTTCCCATCGGTTAGGATATACAACGTTATAGACTTATAGAATGTTCCCACCGAGAAGTAGGGACCGACATGCCAGGAACGTTGTAAAATATTACATCCGAGATGTTAGGTTGCCTTAGGTTAGGATATACAACGCTATAGATGTATATAATGTCCCCACCGAGAAGTAGGGACCGACATGACAGGAATGTTGTAAAATACTACATCCGAGATGTTAGGTTGCCTTAGGTTAGGATATACAACGTTATAGATGTATATATTGTCCCCATCGAGAAGTAGGCGACGACACGCCAGGAATGTTGTAAAATATTACATTCTACATGTTGGGTTGCCTTAGGCTAGGATATATATCGTTATGGACGTATACAATGTTCCCACCGAGAAGTAGGGACCGACATGCCAGGAATGTTGTAAAATATTACATCCGAGATGTTAGGTTGCCTTAGGGTAGGATATACAACGTTATAGATGTATATAACGTCCCCATCGAGAAGTAGGCGACGACACGCCAGGAATGTTGTAAAATATTACATTCTACATTTTGGGTTGCCTTAGGCTACGATATATGTCGTTATAGACGTATACATTGTTTCCACCGAGAAGTAGGGACCGACATGCCAGGAATGTTGTAAAATATTACATCCCAGATGTTAGGTTGCTTTAGGTTAGGATATTCAACGTTATAGACGTATATAATGTCCCCATCGAGATGCAGGAGACGACACGACAGGAATGTTGTAAAATATTACATTCGACATGTTAGGTTGCCTTAGGCTAGGATATATATAGCTATAGACGTATACAATGTTCCCACCGAGAAGTAGGGCCCAACATGCCAGGAATGTTGTAAAATATTACATCCGAGATGTAAGGTTCCCTTAGGTTAGGATATATATCGTTGTAGACGTATATAACGTTCCCACCGAGACGTAGGGACCGACATGCCAGGAATGTTGAAAAAATTACATCCCAGATGTTAGGTTGCGTTAGGTTAGTATATACAAGGTTATAGACGTATATAATGTCCCCATCAAGAAGCAGGCGACGACACGCCAGAATGTTGTAAAATATTACATCCGAGATGTTAGGTTGCCTTAGGTTAGGATATACAACGTTGTAGATGTATATAATGTCCCCATCGAGAAGTAGGCGACGAAACGCCAGGAATGTTGTAAAATATTACATTCTACATGTTGGGTTGCCTTAGGCTAGGATACATATCGATATAGACGTATACATTGTTTCCACCGAGAAGTAGGGACCGACATGCCAGGAATGTTGTAAAATATTACATCCGAGATGTTAGGTTGCTTTAGGTTAGGATATATATCGTTATAGACTTATATAATGTTCCCACCGAGATGTGGGGACCGACGTGCCAGGAATCTTGTAAAATATTACATCCCAGATGTTAGGTTGCCTTAGGGTAAGATATACAGCGATATAGACGTATATAATGTCCCCATCGAAAAGCAGGTAACGACACGCCAGGAATGTTGTAAAATATTATATCCGAGATGTTAGGTTGCCTTAGGCTAGGATATATAACGTTATAGACGTATATGATGTTACCACCGAGAACTACGTGCCGACACGTCAGGAATGATGTAAAATATTACATTCGACATGTTAGGTTGCCTTAGGCTAGGATATATAACGTTATAGAAGTATATAATGTTCCCACTGAGAAATAGGGGCCGACGCGTCAGGAATGTTGTAAAATATTACACCCTAGATGTTAGGTTCCCTTAGGTTAGGATATACGACGTTATAGACGTATAGAATGTTCCCACCGAGATGTAGGGACCGACATGCCAGGAATGTTGTCAAATATTACATTCGACATGGTAGGTCGCCTTAGTCTAGGATATATAACGTTATAGACATATATAATGTTCCCACCGAGAAATAGGGGCCGTCACGCCAGTAATGCTGTAAAATATTACTGTAGAGAGGTTAGATTGCCTTAGGCTAGGATATATAACGTTATAGACGTATATAATGTTCCCACCGAGAAGTTGGGGCCGACCCGCCAGGAATGTTGTAAAATAATACGTTCAAGGTATTAGGTTGCCTTAGGTTAGGATGTATAACGTTATACACGTATATAATTTCCTCAGCGAGACGTACGGGACGACACGAACGGGATTCTGTGAAACATTACCAGCGAGGGTATAGATGGGTTAGGTTAGGTTATATTGCGATATAGACTTATATAATGTCCCTACCGAGAAGTGGGGCCGACCCGCTAGGAATGTTGTGAAATACTACATTCGAGATGTTAGGTTGCCCTCGGATGGGATATACAATGTTATAGACGTATATAATGTCCCCACCGAGAAGTATGAACCAACCCGAACGGGATTCTGTAAAACATTACCAGCGAGGGGCTAGATGGGTTAGGTTAGGTTATATTACGTTGTAGACGTATATAATGTTCTCACCGAGAAGTGGGGCCGACCCGCCAGGAAAGTTGTAAAATATTACATCCGAGATGTTAGGTTGCCTTCGGTTAGAATATATAACGGTATAGGCGTATATAATGTTCCCACCGAGAAATAGGGGCCCATCGCGTCAGGAATGTTGTAAAATATTACACCCGAGATGTTAGGTTCCCTTAGGTTAGGATATACAACTTTATAGACGTATAGAAAGTTCCCACCGAGATGTAGGTACCGACATGCCAGGAATGTTGTAAAATATTACATCCGAGATGTTAGGATGCTTTAGGTTAGGATATATATCGTTATAGACGTATATAATGTTCCCACCGAGACGTGGGGATCGACGTGCCAGGAATCTTGTAAAATATTACATCCCAGATGTTAGGTTGCCTTAGGGTAGGATATACAGCGATATAGACGTATATAATGTCCCCATCGAGAAGCAGGTAACGACACGCCAGGAATGTTGTAAAATATTATATCCGAGATGTTAGGTTGCCTTAGGCTAGGATATATAACGTTATAGACGTATATGATGTTACCACCGAGAACTACGTGCCGACACGTCAGGAATGATGTAAAATATTACATTCGACATGTTAGGTTGCCTTAGGCTAGGATATATAACGTTATAGAAGTATATAATGTTCCCACTGAGAAATAGGGGCCGACGCGTCAGGAATGTTGTAAAATATTACACCCGAGATGTTAGGTTCCCTTAGGTTAGGATATACAACGTTATAGACGTATGGATTGTTCCCACCGAGATGTAGGGACTGACATGCCAGGATTGTTGTAAAATACAACATTCGAGATGTTAGGTTGCCTTAGGCTAGGATATATAACGATATTGACGCATGTAATGTTCCCACCGAAAAGTAGGAGCCGACGCGCCAGGAATGTTGTAAAATAATACATCCGAGATGTTAGGTTGCCTTAGGTTAGGATATATATCGTTATAGACGTATATAATGTTTCCACCGAGAAATAGGGGCCGACGCGTCAGAAATGTTGTAAAATATTACACCCGAGATGTTAGGTTCCCTTAGGTTAGGATATACAACGCTATAGACGTATAGAATGTTCCCGCCGAGACATAGGGACCGACATGCCAGGAATGTTGTAAAATATTACATCCGAGATGTTAGGTCGCCTTAGGCTAGGATATACAAAGTTATAGATGTATATAATGTTCCCACCGAAAAGTAGGAGCCGACGCGCCAGGAATGTTTTAAAATATTACATCCCAGATGTTAGGTTGCGTTAGGTTAGGATATACAACGTTACAGACGTACATAATGTCCCCATCGAGAAGCAGACGACGACACGCCAGGAAGGTTGCATAATATTACATCCCAGGTGTTAGGTTGCGTTAGGTTAGGATATACAACTTTGTAGACGTATATAATGTCCCGATCGAGAAGCAGGCGACGACACGCCAGGAATGTTGCAAAATATTACATCCGAGATGTTATGTTGCCTTACGTTAGGATATATAACGTTATAGACGTATATAATGTTCCCACCGAAAAATAGGAGCCGACGCGCCAGGAATGTTGTAAAATATTACATCCGAGATGTTAGGTTGCCTTAGGCTATGATATATATCGCTATAGACGTATATGATGTTCCCACCGAGAAGTACGGGCTAACACGCCGGGAATGTTTTCAAATATTACAACCGAGATGTTAGGTTCCCTTAGGTTAGGATATATAACGTTATAGACGTATATAATGTCCCTATCCAGAAGTAGGCGACGACACGCCAGGAATATTACATCCCAGATGTTAGGTTGCGTTAGGTTAGGATATACAACGTTATAGACGTATATAATGTTCCCATTGAGAAGCAGGCGATGAGGCGCCAGGAATGATGTAAAATATTACATTCGATATGTTAGGTCGCCTTATGCTAGGATATATAACGTTATAGACGTATATAATGTTTCCACCGAGAAGTACGGGCGGACACGGCAGGAATGTTGTCAACTATTACATCCGAGATGTTAGGTTCCCTTAGGTTAGGATATACAACGTTATAGATGTATATAATGACCCCATCCAGAAGTAGGCGACGACACACCACGAATGCTGTAAAATATTACATCCCAGATGTTAGGTTGCGTTAGGTTAGGATATACAACGTAATAGATGTATATAATGTCCCCTTCGAGAAGCAGGCGACGACACTCCAGGAATGTTGTAAAATATTACATTCGATATGTTAGGTCGCATTAGGCTAGGATATATATCGTTATAGACGTATACAATGTTTCCACCGAGACGTAGGGACCGATATGCCAGGAATGTGGTAAAATATTACATCCGAGATGTTAGGTTGCCTTAGCTTAGGATATACAATGTTATAGATGTATATAATGTCCCCATCGAGAAGTAGGCGACGACACGCCAGGAATGTTGTAAAATATTACATTCGACATGTTAGGTTGCCTTAGGCTGGTATATATATCGTTATAGAGGTATACAATGTTCCCACGGAGAAGTACGGGCCGACACGCCAGGAATGTTGTAGAATATTACATCCGAGATGTTATGTTGCCTTACGTTAGGATATATACCGTTATAGACGTATATAATGTTCCCACCGAAAAGTAGGAGCCGACGCGCCAGGAATGTTGTAAAATATTACGGTATTGAGGTTAGTTTGCCTTAGGTTAGGATATACAACATTATAGACGTATATAATTTCCCCGCCGAGAAGTACGGGCCGACACGCCAGGAATGTTATCAACTATTACATCCGACATGTTAGGGCGCCTTAGGCTAGGATGTATAACATTATAGACGAATATAACATTCCCACCGAGAAATAGTCCCGACGCGTCAGGAATGTTGTAAAATATTACACCCGAGGTGTTAGGTTCCCTTAGGTTAGGATATGCAACGTTCTAGACGTATAGGATGTTCCCACCGAGACGTAGAGACCGACATGCCAGGAATATTGTAAAATATTACATCCGAGATGTTAGGTTGCCTTCGGTTAGGATATATATCGCTATAGACGCATATGATGTTCCCACCGAGAAGTACGGGCCGACACGTCAGGAATGTTGTCAAATATTACATTCGACATGTTAGGTCGCCTTAGGCTAGGATATAATGCGTTATAGACGTATATAATGTTCCCACCGAGAAGTACGGGCTGACACGCCTGGAATGTTGTCAACTATTACATCCGAGATGTTAGTTTGCCTTAGGTTAGCATATATATCGTTATAGACGTATATAATGTTCCTACCGAGACTTGGGGACCGACATGCCAGGAATCTTGTAAAATATTACATCCCAGATGTTAGGTTGCTTTAGGTTAGGATATACAACGTTATAGACGTATATAATGTCCCCATCGAGAAGCAGGCGACGACACGCCAGGAATGTTGTAAAATATTACATTCGACATGTTATGTAGCCTTAGGCTAGGATATATCACGTTATAGACGTATATAATGTTCCCACCGAGAAGTACGGGCGGACACGCCAGGAATGTTGTCAACTATTACATCCGAGATGTTAGGTTGCCTTAGGTTAGGATATATAACGTTATAGACGTATATAATCTCCCCATCCAGAAGTAGGCGACGACACGCCAGGAATATTACATCCCAGATGTTAGGTTGCGTTAGGTTAGGATACACAACGTTATAGACGTATATAATGTTCCCATCGAGAAGCAGGCAACGACACGCCAGGAATGATGTAAAATATTACATTCGACATGTTAGGTTGCCTTAGGCTAGGATATATATCGTTATAGACGTATGCAATGTTTCCACCGAGAAGTAGGGACCGATATGCCAGAAATGTTGTAAAATATTCCAACCAAGATGTTAGGTTGCCTTGGGTTATGATATACAATGTTATAGATGTATATAATGTCCCCATCGAGAAGTAGGCGACGACACGCCAGGAATGTTGTAAAATATTACATTCGACATGTCAGGTTGCCTTAGGCTAGGATATATAACGTTATAGACGTATATAATGTCCCCATCGAGAAGTAGGCGACGACACGCCAGGAATGTTGTAAAATATTACATGCGAGATGTTAGGTTGCCTTAGGCTAGGATATATATCGTTATAGACGTATACAATGTTTCCACCGAGAAGTAGGGACCGATATGCCAGGAATGTTGTAAAATATTACATCCCAGATGTTCGGTTGCCTTAGGTTATGATATATAACGTTATAGACGTATGCAATGTTTCCACCGAGAAGTAGGGACCGATATGCCAGGAATGTTGTAAAATATTCCATCCGAGATGTTAGGTTGCCTTGGGTTAGGATATACAATGTTATAGATGTATATAATGTCCCCATCGAGAAGTAGGCGACGACACGCCAGGAATGTTGTAAAATATTACATTCGACATGTTAGGTTGCCTTAGGCTAGGATATATAACGTTATAGACGTATGTAATGTTCCCATCGAGAAGCAGCTGACGACACGCCAGGAATGATGTAAAATATTACATTCGACATGTTAGGTCGCCTTAGGCTGGGATATATATTGTTATAGACGTATACAATGTTCCCACCGAGAAGTACGGGCCTACACGCCAGGAATGTTGTCAGCTATTACATCCGAGGTGTTAGGTTGCCTTAGGTTAGGATATATATCGTTATAGACGTGTATAATGTTCCCACCGAGACGTAGGCACCGACATGCAAGGAATGTTGTAAAATATTACATCCCAAATGTTGGGTTGCGTTAGGTTAGGATATACAACGTTATAGACGTATATAATCTCCCCATCGAGAAGCAGGCGACGACACGACAGGAATGTTGTAAAATATTACATTCGACATGTTAGGTTGCCTTAGGCTAGCATATATAACGTTATAGCCGTATATAATGTTCCCACCGAAAAATAGGGCCCGACGTGTCAGGAATGTTGTAAAAGTTTACACCCGAGATGTTAGGTTCCCTTAGGTTAGAATATACAACGTTATAGACGTATAGTATGTTCCCACCGAGATGTAGGGACCGACATGCCAGGAATGTTGTAAAATACTACATCCGAGATGTTATTTTGCCTTTGGTTAGGATATACAGCGTTATAGATGTATATAATGACCCCATCCAAACTAGGCGACGACACGCAAGGAATGTTGTAAAATATTACATCCCAGATGTTAGATTGCTTTAGGTTAGGATATACAACGTTATAGACGTATATAATGTCCCCATCGAGAAGCAGGCTACGACACGCCAGGAATGTTGTAAAATATTACATTCGACATGTTAGGTTGACTTAGGCTAGGATATATAACGTTATAGACGTATGTAATGTTACCACCGAAAAATAGGGGCCGACGCGTCAGGAATGTTGTAAAATATTACATTCGACATGTTAGGTGGCCTTAGACTAGGATATATAACGTTATAGACGTATATAATGTTCCCACCGAGACGTAGGCACCGACATGCAAGGAATGTTGTAAAATATTACATCCCAAATCTTAGGTTGCGTTAGGTTAGGATTGACAAAGTTATAGACGTATATAATCTCCCCATCGAGAAGCAGGCGACGACACGCCAGAATGTTGTAAAATATTACATTCCAGATGTTAGGTTGCGTTAGGTAAGGATATACAACGTTATAGACGTATATTACGTCCCCATCGGGAAGCAGGCGACGACACGCCAGGAATGTTGTAAAATATTACATTCCAGATATTAGGTTGCGTTAGGTTAGGATATACAACGTTATAGGCGCATATTATGTCCCCATCAAGAAGCAGGCGACGACACGCCAGGAATGTTGTAAAATATTACATCCGAGATGTTAGGTTCCCTTAGGTTTGGATATATATCGTTATAGACGTATATAATGTTCCTACCGAGACTTGGGGACCGACATGCCAGCAATCTTCTAAAATATTACATCCCAGATGTTAGGTTGCTTTAGGTTAGGATATACAACGTTATAGACGTATATAATATCCCCATCGAGAAGCAGGCTACGACACGCCAGGAATGTTGTAAAATATTACATACGACATGTTAGGGTCCCTTAGGTTAGGATATATAACGTTATAGACGTATATAATGTTCCCACCGAAAAATAGGAGCCGACGCGCCAGGAATGTTGTAAAATATTACATCCGAGATGTTAGGTTGCCTTAGGCTAGGATATATATTGTTATAGACGTATACAATGTTCCCACCGAGAAGTACGGGCCTACACGCCAGGAATGTTGTCAACTATTACATCCGAGGTGTTAGGTTGCCTTAGGTTAGGATATATATCGTTATAGACGTGTATAATGTTCCCACCGAGACGTAGGCACCGACATGCAAGGAATGTTGTAAAATATTACATCCCAAATGTTGGGTTGCGTTAGGTTAGGATATACAACGTTATAGACGTATATAATCTCCCCATCGAGAAGCAGGCGACGACACGACAGGAATGTTGTAAAATATTACATTCGACATGTTAGGTTGCCTTAGGCTAGCATATATAACGTTATAGCCGTATATAATGTTCCCACCGAAAAATAGGGCCCGACGTGTCAGGAATGTTGTAAAAGTTTACACCCGAGATGTTAGGTTCCCTTAGGTTAGAATATACAACGTTATAGACGTATAGTATGCTCCCACCGAGATGTAGGGACCGACATGCCAGGTATGTTGTAAAATACTACATCCGAGATGTTAGGTTGCCTTAGGTTAGGATATACAGCGTTATAGATGTACATAATGACCCCATCCAAACTAGGCGACGACACGCCAGGAATGTTGTAAAATATTACATCCCAGATGTTAGGTTGCTTTAGGTTAGGATATACAACGTTATAGACGTATATAATGTCCCCATCGAGAAGCAGGCTACGACACGCCAGGAATGTTGTAAAATATTACATACGACATGTTAGGGTCCCTTAGGTTAGGATATATAACGTTATAGACGTATATAATGTTCCCACCGAAAAATAGGAGCCGACGCGCAAGGAATGTTGTAAAATATTACATCCGAGATGTTAGGTTGCCTTAGGCTAGGATATATATCGTTATAGACGTATACAATGTTTCCACCGAGAAGTAGGGACCGATATGCCAGGAATGTTGTAAAATATTACATCCGAGATGTTAGGTTGCGTTAGGTTATGATATATAACGTTATAGACGTATATAATATTCCCACCGAGAAGTAGGGACCGACATGCCAGGAATGTTGTAAAATATTACATCCGAGATGTTAGGTTCCCTTAGGTTTGGATACATATCGTTATAGACGTATACAATGTTTCCACCGAGAAGTAGGGACCGATATGCCAGGAATGTTGTAAAATATTTCATCCGAGATGTTAGGTTGCCTTGGGTTAGGATATACAATGTTATAGATGTATATAATGTCCCCATCGAGAAGTAGGCGACGACACGCCATTAATGTTGTAAAATATTACATCCGAGATGTTAGGTTGCCTTAGGCTAGGATATATATCGTTATAGACGTATACAATGTTTCCACCGAGAAGTAGGGACCGATATGCCAGGAATGTTGTAAAATATTACATCCGAGATGTTAGGTTGCCTTGGGTTATGATATATAACGTTATAGACGTATATAATATTCCCACCGAGAAGTAGGGACCGACATGCCAGGAATGTTGTAAAATATTACATCCGAGATGTTTGGTTGCGGTAGGTTAGGATATACAACGTTATAGACGTATATAATGTCCCCATCGAGAAGCAGGCAACGACACACCAGGAATGTTGTAAAATATTCCATCCAAGATGTTAGGTTGCCTTGGGTTAGGATATACAATGTTATAGATGTATATAATGTCCCCATCGAGAAGTAGGCGAAGACACGCCAGGAATGTTGTAAAATATTACATTCGACATGTTAGGTTGCCTTAGGCTAGGATATATAACGTTATCGACGTATATAATGTTCCCATCGAGAAGTAGGCGACGACACGCCAGGAATGTTGTAAAACATTACATCCGAGATGTTAGGTTGCCTTAGGCTAGGATGTATATCGTTAAAGACGTATACAATGTTTCGACCGAGAAGTAGGGACCCATATGCCAGGAATGTTGTAAAATATTACATCCCAGATGTTCGGTTGCCTTAGGTTATGACATATAACGTTATAGACGTATATAATGTCCCCATCGAGGAGCAGGAGACGACAGGCCAGGAATGTTGTAAAATATTACATTCGACATGTTAGGTCGCCTTAGGCTAGGATATAATGCGTTATAGACGTATATAATGTTCCCACCGAGAAGTACGGGCTGACACGCCTGGAATGTTGTCAACTATTACATCCGAGATGTTAGTTTGCCTTAGGTTAGCATATATATCGTTATAGACGTATACAATGTTTCCACCGAGAAGTAGGGACCGACATGCCAGGAATGTTGTAAAATATTACATCCGAGATGTTAGGTTGCCTTAGGTTAGGATATATATCGTTATAGACGTATACAATGTCCCCATCCAGAAGTAGGCGACGACACGACAGGAATATTACATCCCAGATGTTAGGTTGCGTTAGGTTAGGATATACAACGTTATAGACTTATATAATGTCCCCATCGAGAAGCAGGCGACGACGTGTCATGAATGTTGTAAAATATTACACCCGAGATGTTAGATTCCCTTAGGTTAGGATATATAACGTTATAGACGTATATAATGTCCCCATCGAGGAGCAGGAGACGACAGGCCAGGAACGTTGTAAAATATTACATTCGACATGTTAGGTCGCCTTAGGCTAGGATATAATGCGTTATAGACGTATATAATGTTCCCACCGAGAAGTACGGGCTGACACGCCTGGAATGTTGTCAACTATTACATCCGAGATGTTAGTTTGCCTTAGGTTAGCATATATATCGTTATAGACGTATATAATGTTCCTACCGAGACTTGGGGACCGACATGCCAGGAATCTTGTAAAATATTACATCCCAGATGTTAGGTTGCTTTAGGTTAGGATATACAACGTTATAGACGTATATAATATCCCCATCGAGAAGCAGGCGACGACACGCCAGGAATGTTGTAAAATATTACATTCGACATGTTATGTAGCCTTAGGCTAGGATATATCACGTTATAGACGTATATAATGTTCCCACCGAGAAGTACGGGCGGACACGCCAGGAATGTTGTCAACTATTACATCCGAGATGTTAGGTTGCCTTAGGTTAGGATATATAACGTTATAGACGTATATAATCTCCCCATCCAGAAGTAGGCGACGACACGCCAGGAATATTACATCCCAGATGTTAGGTTGCGTTAGGTTAGGATACACAACGTTATAGACGTATATAATGTTCCCATCGAGAAGCAGGCAACGACACGCCAGGAATGATGTAAAATATTACATTCGACATGTTAGGTTGCCTTAGGCTAGGATATATATCGTTATAGACGTATACAATGTTTCCACCGAGAAGTAGGGACCGATATGCCAGGAATGTTGTAAAATATTACATCCGAGATGTTAGGTTGCCTAGGGTTATGATATATAACGTTATAGACGTATATAATATTCCCACCGAGAAGTAGGGACCGACATGCCAGGAATGTTGTAAAATATTACATCCGAGATGTTTGGTTGCGGTAGGTTAGGATATACAACGTTATAGACGTATATAATGTCCCCATCGAGAAGCAGGCAACGACACACCAGGAATGTTGTAAAATATTCCATCCAAGATGTTAGGTTGCCTTGGGTTAGGATATACAATGTTATAGATGTATATAATGTCCCCATCGAGAAGTAGGCGAAGACACGCCAGGAATGTTGTAAAATATTACATTCGACATGTTAGGTTGCCTTAGGCTAGGATATATAACGTTATCGACGTATATAATGTTCCCATCGAGAAGTAGGCGACGACACGCCAGGAATGTTGTAAAACATTACATCCGAGATGTTAGGTTGCCTTAGGCTAGGATATATATCGTTAAAGACGTATACAATGTTTCGACCGAGAAGTAGGGACCCATATGCCAGGAATGTTGTAAAATATTACATCCCAGATGTTCGGTTGCCTTAGGTTATGACATATAACGTTATAGACGTATATAATGTCCCCATCGAGGAGCAGGAGACGACAGGCCAGGAATGTTGTAAAATATTACATTCGACATGTTAGGTCGCCTTAGGCTAGGATATAATGCGTTATAGACGTATATAATGTTCCCACCGAGAAGTACGGGCTGACACGCCTGGAATGTTGTCAACTATTACATCCGAGATGTTAGTTTGCCTTAGGTTAGCATATATATCGTTATAGACGTATACAATGTTTCCACCGAGAAGTAGGGACCGACATGCCAGGAATGTTGTAAAATATTACATCCGAGATGTTAGGTTGCCTTAGGTTAGGATATATATCGTTATAGACGTATACAATGTCCCCATCCAGAAGTAGGCGACGACACGACAGGAATATTACATCCCAGATGTTAGGTTGCGTTAGGTTAGGATATACAACGTTATAGACTTATATAATGTCCCCATCGAGAAGCAGGCGACGACGTGTCATGAATGTTGTAAAATATTACACCCGAGATGTTAGATTCCCTTAGGTTAGGATATATAACGTTATAGACGTATATAATGTCCCCATCGAGGAGCAGGAGACGACAGGCCAGGAACGTTGTAAAATATTACATTCGACATGTTAGGTCGCCTTAGGCTAGGATATAATGCGTTATAGACGTATATAATGTTCCCACCGAGAAGTACGGGCTGACACGCCTGGAATGTTGTCAACTATTACATCCGAGATGTTAGTTTGCCTTAGGTTAGCATATATATCGTTATAGACGTATATAATGTTCCTACCGAGACTTGGGGACCGACATGCCAGGAATCTTGTAAAATATTACATCCCAGATGTTAGGTTGCTTTAGGTTAGGATATACAACGTTATAGACGTATATAATATCCCCATCGAGAAGCAGGCGACGACACGCCAGGAATGTTGTAAAATATTACATTCGACATGTTATGTAGCCTTAGGCTAGGATATATCACGTTATAGACGTATATAATGTTCCCACCGAGAAGTACGGGCGGACACGCCAGGAATGTTGTCAACTATTACATCCGAGATGTTAGGTTGCCTTAGGTTAGGATATATAACGTTATAGACGTATATAATCTCCCCATCCAGAAGTAGGCGACGACACGCCAGGAATATTACATCCCAGATGTTAGGTTGCGTTAGGTTAGGATACACAACGTTATAGACGTATATAATGTTCCCATCGAGAAGCAGGCAACGACACGCCAGGAATGATGTAAAATATTACATTCGACATGTTAGGTTGCCTTAGGCTAGGATATATATCGTTATAGACGTATACAATGTTTCCACCGAGAAGTAGGGACCGATATGCCAGGAATGTTGTAAAATATTACATCCGAGATGTTAGGTTGCCTAGGGTTATGATATATAACGTTATAGACGTATATAATATTCCCACCGAGAAGTAGGGACCGACATGCCAGGAATGTTGTAAAATATTACATCCGAGATGTTTGGTTGCGGTAGGTTAGGATATACAACGTTATAGACGTATATAATGTCCCCATCGAGAAGCAGGCAACGACACACCAGGAATGTTGTAAAATATTCCATCCAAGATGTTAGGTTGCCTTGGGTTAGGATATACAATGTTATAGATGTATATAATGTCCCCATCGAGAAGTAGGCGAAGACACGCCAGGAATGTTGTAAAATATTACATTCGACATGTTAGGTTGCCTTAGGCTAGGATATATAACGTTATCGACGTATATAATGTTCCCATCGAGAAGTAGGCGACGACACGCCAGGAATGTTGTAAAACATTACATCCGAGATGTTAGGTTGCCTTAGGCTAGGATATATATCGTTAAAGACGTATACAATGTTTCCACCGAGAAGTAGGGACCCATATGCCAGGAATGTTGTAAAATATTACATCCCAGATGTTCGGTTGCCTTAGGTTATGACATATAACGTTATAGACGTATATAATGTCCCCATCGAGGAGCAGGAGACGACAGGCCAGGAATGTTGTAAAATATTACATTCGACATGTTAGGTCGCCTTAGGCTAGGATATAATGCGTTATAGACGTATATAATGTTCCCACCGAGAAGTACGGGCTGACACGCCTGGAATGTTGTCAACTATTACATCCGAGATGTTAGTTTGCCTTAGGTTAGCATATATATCGTTATAGACGTATACAATGTTTCCACCGAGAAGTAGGGACCGACATGCCAGGAATGTTGTAAAATATTACATCCGAGATGTTAGGTTCCCTTAGGTTTGGATATATATCGTTATAGACGTATATAATGTTCCTACCGAGACTTGCGGACCGACATGCCAGGAATCTTGTAAAATATTACATCCCAGATGTTAGGTTGCTTTAGGTTAGGATATACAACGTTATAGACGTATATAATGTCCCCATCGAGAAGCAGGCGACGACACGCCTGGAATGTTGTAAAATATTACATGCGAGATGTTAGGTTGCCTTAGGCTAGGATATATATCGTTATAGACGTATACAATGTTTCCACCGAGAAGTAGGGACCGATATGCCAGGAATGTTGTAAAATATTACATTCGACATGTTAGGTTGACTTAGGCTAGGATATATAACGTTATAGACGTATGCAATGTTTCCACCGAGAAGTAGGGACCGATATGCCAGGAATGTTGTAAAATATTCCATCCGAGATGTTAGGTTCCCTTAGGTTTGGATGTATATCGTTATAGACGTATATAATGTCCCCATCGAGAAGTAGGCGACGACACGCCAGGAATGTTGTAAAATATTACATCCGAGATGTTAGGTTGCCCTAGGCTAGGATATATATCGTTATAGACGTATACAATGTTTCCACCGAGAAGTAGGGACTGATATGCCAGGAATGTTGTAAAATATTACATTCCAGATGTTCGGTTGCCTTAGGTTATGATATATAACGTTATAGACGTATGCAATGTTCCCATCGAGAAGCAGGCGACGACACGACAGGAATGTTGTAAAATATTACATTCGACATGTTAGGTTGCCTTCGGCTAGGATATATAACGTTATAGCCGTATATAATGTTCCCACCGAAAAATAGGGCCCGACGCGTCAGGAATGTTGTAAAAGTTTACACTCGAGATGTTAGGTTCCCTTAGGTTAGGATATACAACGTTATAGACGTATAGTATGTTCCCACCGAGATGTAGGAACCGACATGCCAGGAATGTTGTAAAATATTACATCCGAGATGTTAGGTTGCCCTAGGTTAGGATATACAGCGTTATAGATGTATATAATGACCCCATCCAAACTAGGCGACGACACGCCAGGAATGTTGTAAAATATTACATACGACATGTTAGGGTCCCTTAGGTTAGGATATATAACGTTATAGACGTATATAATGTTCCCACCGAAAAATAGGAGCCGACGCGCAAGGAATGTTGTAAAATATTACATCCGAGATGTTAGGTTGCCTTAGGCTAGGATATATATCGTTATAGACGTATACAATGTTTCCACCGAGAAGTAGGGACCGATATGCCAGGAATGTTGTAAAATATTACATCCGAGATGTTAGGTTGCGTTAGGTTATGATATATAACGTTATAGACGTATATAATATTCCCACCGAGAAGTAGGGACCGACATGCCAGGAATGTTGTAAAATATTACATCCGAGATGTTAGGTTCCCTTAGGTTTGGATACATATCGTTATAGACGTATACAATGTTTCCACCGAGAAGTAGGGACCGATATGCCAGGAATGTTGTAAAATATTTCATCCGAGATGTTAGGTTGCCTTGGGTTAGGATATACAATGTTATAGATGTATATAATGTCCCCATCGAGAAGTAGGCGACGACACGCCATTAATGTTGTAAAATATTACATCCGAGATGTTAGGTTGCCTTAGGCTAGGATATATATCGTTATAGACGTATACAATGTTTCCACCGAGAAGTAGGGACCGATATGCCAGGAATGTTGTAAAATATTACATCCGAGATGTTAGGTTGCCTTGGGTTATGATATATAACGTTATAGACGTATATAATATTCCCACCGAGAAGTAGGGACCGACATGCCAGGAATGTTGTAAAATATTACATCCGAGATGTTTGGTTGCGGTAGGTTAGGATATACAACGTTATAGACGTATATAATGTCCCCATCGAGAAGCAGGCAACGACACACCAGGAATGTTGTAAAATATTCCATCCAAGATGTTAGGTTGCCTTGGGTTAGGATATACAATGTTATAGATGTATATAATGTCCCCATCGAGAAGTAGGCGAAGACACGCCAGGAATGTTGTAAAATATTACATTCGACATGTTAGGTTGCCTTAGGCTAGGATATATAACGTTATCGACGTATATAATGTTCCCATCGAGAAGTAGGCGACGACACGCCAGGAATGTTGTAAAACATTACATCCGAGATGTTAGGTTGCCTTAGGCTAGGATATATATCGTTAAAGACGTATACAATGTTTCGACCGAGAAGTAGGGACCCATATGCCAGGAATGTTGTAAAATATTACATCCCAGATGTTCGGTTGCCTTAGGTTATGACATATAACGTTATAGACGTATATAATGTCCCCATCGAGGAGCAGGAGACGACAGGCCAGGAATGTTGTAAAATATTACATTCGACATGTTAGGTCGCCTTAGGCTAGGATATAATGCGTTATAGACGTATATAATGTTCCCACCGAGAAGTACGGGCTGACACGCCTGGAATGTTGTCAACTATTACATCCGAGATGTTAGTTTGCCTTAGGTTAGCATATATATCGTTATAGACGTATACAATGTTTCCACCGAGAAGTAGGGACCGACATGCCAGGAATGTTGTAAAATATTACATCCGAGATGTTAGGTTGCCTTAGGTTAGGATATATATCGTTATAGACGTATACAATGTCCCCATCCAGAAGTAGGCGACGACACGACAGGAATATTACATCCCAGATGTTAGGTTGCGTTAGGTTAGGATATACAACGTTATAGACTTATATAATGTCCCCATCGAGAAGCAGGCGACGACGTGTCATGAATGTTGTAAAATATTACACCCGAGATGTTAGATTCCCTTAGGTTAGGATATATAACGTTATAGACGTATATAATGTCCCCATCGAGGAGCAGGAGACGACAGGCCAGGAACGTTGTAAAATATTACATTCGACATGTTAGGTCGCCTTAGGCTAGGATATAATGCGTTATAGACGTATATAATGTTCCCACCGAGAAGTACGGGCTGACACGCCTGGAATGTTGTCAACTATTACATCCGAGATGTTAGTTTGCCTTAGGTTAGCATATATATCGTTATAGACGTATATAATGTTCCTACCGAGACTTGGGGACCGACATGCCAGGAATCTTGTAAAATATTACATCCCAGATGTTAGGTTGCTTTAGGTTAGGATATACAACGTTATAGACGTATATAATATCCCCATCGAGAAGCAGGCGACGACACGCCAGGAATGTTGTAAAATATTACATTCGACATGTTATGTAGCCTTAGGCTAGGATATATCACGTTATAGACGTATATAATGTTCCCACCGAGAAGTACGGGCGGACACGCCAGGAATGTTGTCAACTATTACATCCGAGATGTTAGGTTGCCTTAGGTTAGGATATATAACGTTATAGACGTATATAATCTCCCCATCCAGAAGTAGGCGACGACACGCCAGGAATATTACATCCCAGATGTTAGGTTGCGTTAGGTTAGGATACACAACGTTATAGACGTATATAATGTTCCCATCGAGAAGCAGGCAACGACACGCCAGGAATGATGTAAAATATTACATTCGACATGTTAGGTTGCCTTAGGCTAGGATATATATCGTTATAGACGTATACAATGTTTCCACCGAGAAGTAGGGACCGATATGCCAGGAATGTTGTAAAATATTACATCCGAGATGTTAGGTTGCCTAGGGTTATGATATATAACGTTATAGACGTATATAATATTCCCACCGAGAAGTAGGGACCGACATGCCAGGAATGTTGTAAAATATTACATCCGAGATGTTTGGTTGCGGTAGGTTAGGATATACAACGTTATAGACGTATATAATGTCCCCATCGAGAAGCAGGCAACGACACACCAGGAATGTTGTAAAATATTCCATCCAAGATGTTAGGTTGCCTTGGGTTAGGATATACAATGTTATAGATGTATATAATGTCCCCATCGAGAAGTAGGCGAAGACACGCCAGGAATGTTGTAAAATATTACATTCGACATGTTAGGTTGCCTTAGGCTAGGATATATAACGTTATCGACGTATATAATGTTCCCATCGAGAAGTAGGCGACGACACGCCAGGAATGTTGTAAAACATTACATCCGAGATGTTAGGTTGCCTTAGGCTAGGATATATATCGTTAAAGACGTATACAATGTTTCCACCGAGAAGTAGGGACCCATATGCCAGGAATGTTGTAAAATATTACATCCCAGATGTTCGGTTGCCTTAGGTTATGACATATAACGTTATAGACGTATATAATGTCCCCATCGAGGAGCAGGAGACGACAGGCCAGGAATGTTGTAAAATATTACATTCGACATGTTAGGTCGCCTTAGGCTAGGATATAATGCGTTATAGACGTATATAATGTTCCCACCGAGAAGTACGGGCTGACACGCCTGGAATGTTGTCAACTATTACATCCGAGATGTTAGTTTGCCTTAGGTTAGCATATATATCGTTATAGACGTATACAATGTTTCCACCGAGAAGTAGGGACCGACATGCCAGGAATGTTGTAAAATATTACATCCGAGATGTTAGGTTCCCTTAGGTTTGGATATATATCGTTATAGACGTATATAATGTTCCTACCGAGACTTGCGGACCGACATGCCAGGAATCTTGTAAAATATTACATCCCAGATGTTAGGTTGCTTTAGGTTAGGATATACAACGTTATAGACGTATATAATGTCCCCATCGAGAAGCAGGCGACGACACGCCTGGAATGTTGTAAAATATTACATGCGAGATGTTAGGTTGCCTTAGGCTAGGATATATATCGTTATAGACGTATACAATGTTTCCACCGAGAAGTAGGGACCGATATGCCAGGAATGTTGTAAAATATTACATTCGACATGTTAGGTTGACTTAGGCTAGGATATATAACGTTATAGACGTATGCAATGTTTCCACCGAGAAGTAGGGACCGATATGCCAGGAATGTTGTAAAATATTCCATCCGAGATGTTAGGTTCCCTTAGGTTTGGATGTATATCGTTATAGACGTATATAATGTCCCCATCGAGAAGTAGGCGACGACACGCCAGGAATGTTGTAAAATATTACATCCGAGATGTTAGGTTGCCCTAGGCTAGGATATATATCGTTATAGACGTATACAATGTTTCCACCGAGAAGTAGGGACTGATATGCCAGGAATGTTGTAAAATATTACATTCCAGATGTTCGGTTGCCTTAGGTTATGATATATAACGTTATAGACGTATGCAATGTTCCCATCGAGAAGCAGGCGACGACACGACAGGAATGTTGTAAAATATTACATTCGACATGTTAGGTTGCCTTCGGCTAGGATATATAACGTTATAGCCGTATATAATGTTCCCACCGAAAAATAGGGCCCGACGCGTCAGGAATGTTGTAAAAGTTTACACTCGAGATGTTAGGTTCCCTTAGGTTAGGATATACAACGTTATAGACGTATAGTATGTTCCCACCGAGATGTAGGAACCGACATGCCAGGAATGTTGTAAAATATTACATCCGAGATGTTAGGTTGCCCTAGGTTAGGATATACAGCGTTATAGATGTATATAATGACCCCATCCAAACTAGGCGACGACACGCCAGGAATGTTGTAAAATATTACATCCCAGATGTTAGGTTGCTTTAGGTTAGGATATAAAACGTTATAGACGTATATAATGTCCCCATCGAGAAGCAGGCTACGACACGCCAGGAATGTTGTAAAATATTACATTCGACATGTTAGGTTGACTTAGGCTAGGATATATAACGTTATAGACGTATGTAATGTTACCACCGAGAAGTACGGGCCGACACGCCAGGAATGTTATCAACTATTACATCCGACATGTTAGGTCGCCTTAGGCTAGGATATATAACGTTATAGACGTATATAATGTTCCCACCGAGAAATAGGGGCCGACGCGTCAGGAATGTTGTAAAATATTATACCCGAGATGTTAGGTTGCTTTAGGTTAGGATATACAACGATATAGATGTATATAATATCCCCATCCAGAAGTAGGCGACGACACGCCAGGAATGTTGTAAAATATTACATCCCAGATGTTAGGTTGCGTTAGGTTAGGATATACAACGTTATAGACGTATATAATGTCGCCATCGAGAAGCAGGCGACGACACGCCAGGAATGTTGTAAAATATTACATTCGACATGTTAGGTTGACTTAGGCTAGGATATATAACGTTATAGTCGTATGTAATGTTACCACCGAGAAGTACGGGCCGACACGCCAGGAATGTTATCAACTATTACATCCGACATGTTAGGTCGCCTTAGGCTAGGATATATAACGTTATAGACGTATATAATGTTCCCACCGAGAAACAGGGGCCGACGCGTCAGGAATGTTGTAAAATATTACATCCGAGATGTTAGGCTGCCTTAGGTTAGGATATACAAAGTTATAGATGTATATAATGTTCCCACCGAAAAATAGGGGCCGACGCGTCAGGAATGTTGTAAAATATTACATTCGACATGTTAGGTGGCCTTACGCTAGGATATATAACGTTATAGACGTATATAATGTTTCCACCGAGACGTAGGCACCGACATGCAAGGAATGTTATAAAATATTACATCCCAAATCTTAGGTTGCGTTAGGTTAGGATATACAAAGTTATAGACGTATATAATCTCCCCATCGAGAAGCAGGCGACGACACGCCAGAATGTTGTAAAATATTACATTCGACATCTTAGGTTGCCTTAGGCTAGGATATATAGCGTTATAGACGTATATAATGTTCCCACCTAAAAATAGGGGCCGACGAGTCAGGAATGTTGTAAAATATTACACCCGAGATGTTATGTTCCCTTAGGTTAGGATATACAACTTTATAGACGTATAGTATGTTCCCACTGAGATGTAGGGTCCGACATGACAAGAATGTCGTAAAATATTACATCCGAGATGTTAGGTTGCGTTAGGTTAGGATATACAACGTTATAGACGTATAGAATGTCCCCATCGAGAAGCAGGCGACGACACGCCAGGAATGGTGTAAAATATTACAGCCGAGATGTTAGGTTCCCTTCGGTTTGGATATATATCGTTATAGACGTATATAATGTTCCTACCGAGACTTGGGGACCGACATGCCAGGAATCTTGTGAAATATTACATCCCAGATGTTAGGTTGCTTTAGGTTAGGATATACAACGTTAAAGACGTATATAACGTCCCCATCGAGAAGCAGGCGACGACACGCCAGGAATGTTGTAAAATATTACATTCGACATGTTATGTGGCCTTAGGCTAGGATATATAACGTTATAGACGTATATAATGTTCCCACCGAGAAGTACGGGCGGACACGCCAGGAATGTTGTCAACTATTACATCCGAGATGTTAGGTTGCCTTAGGTTAGGATATATAACGTTATAGACGTATATAATCTCCCCATCCAGAAGTAGGCGACGACACGCCAGGAATATTACATCCCAGATGTTCGGTTGCGTTAGGTTAGGATACACAACGTTATAGACGTATATAATGTTCCCATCGAGAAGCAGGCGACGACACGCCAGGAATGATGTAAAATATTACATTCGACATGATAGGTTGCCTTAGGCTAGGATATATAACGTTATAGACGTATGTAATGTTACCACCGAGAAGTACGGGCCGACACGCCAGGAATGTTATCAACTATTAGATCCGACATGTTAGGTCGCCTTAGGCTAGGATATATAACGTTATAGACGTATATAATGTTCCCACCGAGAAATAGGGGCCGACGCGTCAGGAATGTTGTAAAATATTATACCCGAGATGTTAGGTTGCTTTAGGTTAGGATATACAACGATATAGATGTATATAATATCCCCATCCAGAAGTAGGCGACGACACGCCAGGAATGTTGTAAAATATTACATCCCAGATGTTAGGTTGCGTTAGGTTAGGATATACAACGTTATAGACGTATATAATGTCGCCATCGAGAAGCAGGCGACGACACGCCAGGAATGTTGTAAAATATTACATTCGACATGTTAGGTTGACTTAGGCTAGGATATATAACGTTATAGTCGTATGTAATGTTACCACCGAGAAGTTCGGGCCGACACGCCAGGAATGTTATCAACTATTACATCCGACATGTTAGGTCGCCTTAGGCTAGGATATATAACGTTATAGACGTATATAATGTTCCCACCGAGAAACAGGGGCCGACGCGTCAGGAATGTTGTAAAATATTACATCCGAGATGTTAGGCTGCCTTAGGTTAGGATATACAAAGTTATAGATGTATATAATGTTCCCACCGAAAAATAGGGGCCGACGCGTCAGGAATGTTGTAAAATATTACATTCGACATGTTAGGTGGCCTTACGCTAGGATATATAACGTTATAGACGTATATAATGTTTCCACCGAGACGTAGGCACCGACATGCAAGGAATGTTATAAAATATTACATCCCAAATCTTAGGTTGCGTTAGGTTAGGATATACAAAGTTATAGACGTATATAATCTCCCCATCGAGAAGCAGGCGACGACACGCCAGAATGTTGTAAAATATTACATTCGACATCTTAGGTTGCCTTAGGCTAGGATATATAGCGTTATAGACGTATATAATGTTCCCACCTAAAAATAGGGGCCGACGAGTCAGGAATGTTGTAAAATATTACACCCGAGATGTTATGTTCCCTTAGGTTAGGATATACAACTTTATAGACGTATAGTATGTTCCCACTGAGATGTAGGGTCCGACATGACAAGAATGTCGTAAAATATTACATCCGAGATGTTAGGTTGCGTTAGGTTAGGATATACAACGTTATAGACGTATAGAATGTCCCCATCGAGAAGCAGGCGACGACACGCCAGGAATGGTGTAAAATATTACAGCCGAGATGTTAGGTTCCCTTCGGTTTGGATATATATCGTTATAGACGTATATAATGTTCCTACCGAGACTTGGGGACCGACATGCCAGGAATCTTGTGAAATATTACATCCCAGATGTTAGGTTGCTTTAGGTTAGGATATACAACGTTAAAGACGTATATAACGTCCCCATCGAGAAGCAGGCGACGACACGCCAGGAATGTTGTAAAATATTACATTCGACATGTTATGTGGCCTTAGGCTAGGATATATAACGTTATAGACGTATATAATGTTCCCACCGAGAAGTACGGGCGGACACGCCAGGAATGTTGTCAACTATTACATCCGAGATGTTAGGTTGCCTTAGGTTAGGATATATAACGTTATAGACGTATATAATCTCCCCATCCAGAAGTAGGCGACGACACGCCAGGAATATTACATCCCAGATGTTCGGTTGCGTTAGGTTAGGATACACAACGTTATAGACGTATATAATGTTCCCATCGAGAAGCAGGCGACGACACGCCAGGAATGATGTAAAATATTACATTCGACATGTTAGGTTGCCTTAGGCTAGGATATATAACGTTATAGACGTATGTAATGTTACCACCGAGAAGTACGGGCCGACACGCCAGGAATGTTATCAACTATTAGATCCGACATGTTAGGTCGCCTTAGGCTAGGATATATAACGTTATAGACGTATATAATGTTCCCACCGAGAAATAGGGGCCGACGCGTCAGGAATGTTGTAAAATATTACACCCGAGATGTTAGGTTGCTTTAGGTTAGGATATACAACGATATAGATGTATATAATATCCCCATCCAGAAGTAGGCGACGACACGCCAGGAATGTTGTAAAATATTACATTCCAGATGTTAGGTTGCGTTAGGTTAGGATATACAACGTTATAGACGTATATAATGTCGCCATCGAGAAGCAGGCGACGACACGCCAGGAATGTTGTAAAATATTACATTCGACATGTTAGGTTGACTTAGGCTAGGATATATAACGTTATAGACGTATGTAATGTTACCACCGAGAAGTACGGGCCGACACGCCAGGAATGTTATCAACTATTACATCCGACATGTTAGGTCGCCTTAGGCTAGGATATATAACGTTATAGACGTATATCATGTTCCCACCGAGAAACAGGGGCCGACGCGTCAGGAATGTTGTAAAATATTACATCCGAGATGTTAGGCTGCCTTAGGTTAGGATATACAAAGTTATAGATGTAAATAATGTCCCCATACAGAAGTAGGCGACTACACGACAGGAGTGTTGTAAAATATTACATTCGACATGTCAGGTTGCCTTAGACTAGGATATATAACGTTATAGACGTATGTAATGTTCCCACCGTAAAATAGGGGCCGACGCGTCAGGAATGTTGTAAAATATTACATTCGACATGTTAGGTGGCCTTAGACTAGGATATATAACGTTATAGACGTATATAATGTTCCCACCGAGAAATAGGGGCCGACGCGTCAGGAATGTTGTAAAATTTTACATCCGAGATGTTAGGCTGCCTTAGGTTAGGATATACAAAGTTATAGATGTATATAATGTTCCCACCGAAAAATAGGGGCCGACGCGTCAGGAATGTTGTAAAATATTACATTCGACATGTTAGGTGGCCTTACGCTAGGATATATAACGTTATAGACGTATATAATGTTTCCACCGAGACGTAGGCACCGACATGCAAGGAATGTTGTAAAATATTACATCCCAAATCTTAGGTTGCGTTAGGTTAGGATATACAAAGTTATAGACGTATATAATCTCCCCATCGAGAAGCAGGCGACGACACGCCAGAATGTTGTAAAATATTACATTCGACATCTTAGGTTGCCTTAGGCTAGGATATATAGCGTTATAGACGTATATAATGTTCCCACCTAAAAATAGGGGCCGACGAGTCAGGAATGTTGTAAAATATTACACCCGAGATGTTAGGTTCCCTTAGGTTAGGATATACAACTTTATAGACGTATAGTATGTTCCCACCGAGATGTAGGGACCGACATGCCAGGAATGTTGTAAAATATTACGTCCGAGATGTTAGGTTGCGTTAGGTTAGGATATACAACGTTATAGACGTATATAATGTCCCCATCGAGAAGCAGGCGACGACACGCCAGGAATGTTGTAAAATATTACATTCGACATGTTATGTGGCCTTAGGCTAGGATATATAACGTTATAGACGTATATAATGTTCCCACCGAGAAGTACGGGCGGACACGCCAGGAATGTTGTCAACTATTACATCCGAGATGTTAGGTTGCCTTAGGTTAGGATATATAACGTTATAGACGTATATAATCTCCCCATCCAGAAGTAGGCGACGACACGCCAGGAATATTACATCCCAGATGTTCGGTTGCGTTAGGTTAGGATACACAACGTTATAGACGTATATAATGTTCCCATCGAGAAGCAGGCGACGACACGCCAGGAATGATGTAAAATATTACATTCGACATGTTAGGTTGCCTTAGGCTAGGATATATAACGTTATAGACGAATGTAATGTTACCACCGAGAAGTACGGGCCGACACGCCAGGAATGTTATCAACTATTAGATCCGACATGTTAGGTCGCCTTAGGCTAGGATATATAACGTTATAGACGTATATAATGTTCCCACCGAGAAATAGGGGCCGACGCGTCAGGAATGTTGTAAAATATTACACCCGAGATGTTAGGTTGCTTTAGGTTAGGATATACAACGATATAGATGTATATAATATCCCCATCCAGAAGTAGGCGACGACACGCCAGGAATGTTGTAAAATATTACATTCCAGATGTTAGGTTGCGTTAGGTTAGGATATACAACGATATAGACGTATATAATGTCGCCATCGAGAAGCAGGCGACGACACGCCAGGAATGTTGTAAAATATTACATTCGACATGTTAGGTTGACTTAGGCTAGGATATATAACGTTATAGTCGTATGTAATGTTACCACCGAGAAGTACGGGCCGACACGCCAGGAATGTTATCAACTATTACATCCGACATGTTAGGTCGCCTTAGGCTAGGATATATAACGTTATAGACGTATATAATGTTCCCACCGAGAAACAGGGGCCGACGCGTCAGGAATGTTGTAAAATATTACATCCGAGATGTTAGGCTGCCTTAGGTTAGGATATACAAAGTTATAGATGTATATAATGTTCCCACCGAAAAATAGGGGCCGACGCGTCAGGAATGTTGTAAAATATTACATTCGACATGTTAGGTGGCCTTACGCTAGGATATATAACGTTATAGACGTATATAATGTTTCCACCGAGACGTAGGCACCGACATGCAAGGAATGTTATAAAATATTACATCCCAAATCTTAGGTTGCGTTAGGTTAGGATATACAAAGTTATAGACGTATATAATCTCCCCATCGAGAAGCAGGCGACGACACGCCAGAATGTTGTAAAATATTACATTCGACATCTTAGGTTGCCTTAGGCTAGGATATATAGCGTTATAGACGTATATAATGTTCCCACCTAAAAATAGGGGCCGACGAGTCAGGAATGTTGTAAAATATTACACCCGAGATGTTATGTTCCCTTAGGTTAGGATATACAACTTTATAGACGTATAGTATGTTCCCACTGAGATGTAGGGTCCGACATGACAAGAATGTCGTAAAATATTACATCCGAGATGTTAGGTTGCGTTAGGTTAGGATATACAACGTTATAGACGTATAGAATGTCCCCATCGAGAAGCAGGCGACGACACGCCAGGAATGGTGTAAAATATTACAGCCGAGATGTTAGGTTCCCTTCGGTTTGGATATATATCGTTATAGACGTATATAATGTTCCTACCGAGACTTGGGGACCGACATGCCAGGAATCTTGTGAAATATTACATCCCAGATGTTAGGTTGCTTTAGGTTAGGATATACAACGTTAAAGACGTATATAACGTCCCCATCGAGAAGCAGGCGACGACACGCCAGGAATGTTGTAAAATATTACATTCGACATGTTATGTGGCCTTAGGCTAGGATATATAACGTTATAGACGTATATAATGTTCCCACCGAGAAGTACGGGCGGACACGGCAGGAATGTTGTCAACTATTACATCCGAGATGTTAGGTTGCCTTAGGTTAGGATATATAACGTTATAGACGTATATAATCTCCCCATCCAGAAGTAGGCGACGACACGCCAGGAATATTACATCCCAGATGTTCGGTTGCGTTAGGTTAGGATACACAACGTTATAGACGTATATAATGTTCCCATCGAGAAGCAGGCGACGACACGCCAGGAATGATGTAAAATATTACATTCGACATGTTAGGTCGCCTTGGGCTAGGATATATAACGTTATAGACGTATACAATGTTCCCACCGAGAAGTACGGGCCTAGACGCCAGGAATGTTGTCAACTATTACATCCGAGGTGTTAGGTTGCCTTAGGTTGGGACATATATCGTTATAGACGTATATAATGTTGCCACCGAGACGTAGGCACCGACATGCCAGGAATGTTGTAAAATATTGCATCCCAAATGTTAGGTTGCGTTAGGTTAGGATATACAACGTTATAGACGTATATAATCTCCCCATCGAGAAGCAGGCGACGACACGCCAGAATGTTGTAAAATATTACATCCGAGATGTTAGGTTGCCTTAGGTTAGGATATACAATGTTATAGATGTATATAATGTCCCCATCGTGAAGTAGGCGACGACACGCCAGGAATGTTGTAAAATATTACATTCGACATCTTAGGTTGCCTTAGGCTAGGATATATAACGTTATAGACGTATATAATGTTCCCACCGAAAAATAGGGTCCGACGCGTCAGGAATGTTGTAAAATATTACACCCGAGATGTTAGGTTCCCTTAGGTTAGGATATACAACGTTAAAGACGTATAGTATGTTCCCACCGAGATGTAGGGACCGACATGCCAGGAATGTTGTAAAATATTACATCCGAGATGTTAGGTTGCGTTAGGTTAGGATATACAACGATATAGATGTATATAATATCCCCATCCAGAAGTAGGCGACGACACGCCAGGAATGTTGTAAAATATTACATCCCAGATGTTAGGTTGCGTTAGGTTAGGATATACAACGTTATAGACGTATATAATGTCGCCATCGAGAAGCAGGCGACGACACGCCAGGAATGTTGTAAAATATTACATTCGACATGTTATGTGGCCTTAGGCTAGGATATATAACGTTATAGACGTATATAATGTTCCCACCGAGAAGTACGGGCGGACACGCCAGGAATGTTGTCAACTATTACATCCGAGATGTTAGGTTGCCTTAGGTTAGGATATATAACGTTATAGACGTATATAATCTCCCCATCCAGAAGTATGCGACGACACGCCAGGAATATTACATCCCAGATGTTCGGTTGCGTTAGGTTAGGATACACAACGTTATAGACGTATATAATGTTCCCATCGAGAAGCAGGCGACGACACGCCAGGAATGATGTAAAATATTACATTCGACATGTTAGGTTGCCTTAGGCTAGGATATATAACGTTATAGACGTATGTAATGTTACCACCGAGAAGTACGGGCCGACACGCCAGGAATGTTATCAACTATTACATCCGACATGTTAGGTCGCCTTAGGCTAGGATATATAACGTTATAGACGTATATAATGTTCCCACCGAGAAACAGGGGCCGACGCGTCAGGAATGTTGTAAAATATTACATCCGAGATGTTAGGCTGCCTTAGGTTAGGATATACAAAGTTATAGATGTAAATAATGTCCCCATACAGAAGTAGGCGACTACACGACAGGAGTGTTGTAAAATATTACATTCGACATGTCAGGTTGCCTTAGACTAGGATATATAACGTTATAGACGTATGTAATGTTCCCACCGAAAAATAGGGGCCGACGCGTCAGGAATGTTGTAAAATATTACATTCGACATGTTAGGTGGCCTTAGACTAGGATATATAACGTTATAGATGTATATAATGTTCCCACCGAGAAATAGGGGCCGACGCGTCAGGAATGTTGTAAAATATTACATCCGAGATGTTAGGTGGCCTTACGCTAGGATATATAACGTTATAGACGTATATAATGTTTCCACCGAGACGTAGGCACCGACATGCAAGGAATGTTGTAAAATATTACATCCCAAATCTTAGGTTGCGTTAGGTTATGATATACAAAGTTATAGACGTATATAATCTCCCCATCGAGAAGCAGGCGACGACACGCCAGAATGTTGTAAAATATTACATTCGACATCTTAGGTTGCCTTAGGCTAGGATATATAGCGTTATAGACGTATATAATGTTCCCACCTAAAAATAGGGGCCGACGAGTCAGGAATGTTGTAAAATATTACACCCGAGATGTTAGGTTCCCTTAGGTTAGGATATACAACTTTATAGACGTATAGTATGTTCCCACCGAGATGTAGGGACCGACATGCCAGGAATGTTGTAAAATATTACGTCCGAGATGTTAGGTTGCGTTAGGTTAGGATATACAACGTTATAGACGTATATAATGTCCCCATCGAGAAGCAGGCGACGACACGCCAGGAATGTTGTAAAATATTACATTCGACATGTTATGTGGCCTTACGTTAGGATATGTAACGTTATAGACGTATATAATGTTCCCACCGAAAAGTAGGAGCCGAATCGCCAGGAATGTTGTAAAATATTACATACCAGATGTTAGGTTGCGTTAGGTTAGGATATACAACGTTATAGACGTATATAATGTCGCCATCGGGAAGCAGGCGACGACACGCCAGGAATGTTGTAAAATATTACATCCGAGATGTTAGGTTCCCTTCGGTTTGGATATATATCGTTATAGACGTATATAATGTTCCTACCGAGACTTGGGGACCGACATGCCAGGAATCTTGTAAAATATTACATCCCAGATGTTAGGTTGCTTTAGGTTAGGATATACAACGTTAAAGACGTATATAATGTCCCCATCGAGAAGCAGGCGACGACACGCCAGGAATGTTGTAAAATATTACATTCGACATGTTATGTGGCCTTACGTTAGGATATGTAACGTTATAGACGTATATAATGTTCCCACCGAAAAGTAGGAGCCGAATCGCCAGGAATGTTGTAAAATATTACATCCGAGATGTTAGTTTCCCTTAAGTTTGGATATATGTCGTTATAGACGTATATAACGTTCCCACCGAGACGTAGGGACCGACATGCCAGGAATGTTGTACAATATTATATCCCAGATGTTAGGTTGCGTTAGGTTAGGATATACAACGTTATAGACGTATGTAATGTCCCCATCGAGAAGCAGGCGACGACAGGCCAGGAATGTTGTAAAATATTACATCCGAGATGTTATGTTGCCTTACGTTAGGATATATAACGTTATAGACGTATATAATGTTCGCACCGAGAAGTACGAGCCGACACGCCAGGAACGTCGTAAACTATTACGGTAGAGATTTTAGGTTGCCTTAGGTTATGATATATAACGTTATAGACGTATATAATGTTCCCACCGAGAGATAGGGGCCGACGCGTCAGGAATGTTGTAAAATATTAAACCCGAGATTTTAAGTTGCCTTAGGCTAGGATATATAACGTTATAGACGTATATAATATTCCCACCGAGAAATAGGGGCCGACATGCCAGGAATGTTGTAAAATATTACATCCCAGATGTTAGGTTACGTTAGGTTAGGATATACAACGTTATAGACGTATGTAATGTCCCCATCGAGAAGCAGGCGACGACACGCCAGGAATGTTGTAAAATATTACATCCGAGATGTTATGTTGCCTTACGTTAGGATATGTAACGTTATAGACGTATATAATGTTCCCACCGAAAAGTAGGAGCCGAAGCGCCAGGAATGTTGTAAACTATTACGGTTGAGATTTTAGGTTGCCTTAGGTTATGATATATAACGTTAAAGAAGTATATAATGTTCCCACCGAGAAATAGGGGCCGACGCGTCAGGAATGTTGTAAAATATTAAACCCGAGATGTTAGGTTGCCTTAGGCTAGGATATATAACGTTATAGACGTATATAATATTCCCACCGAGAAATAGGGGCCGACATGCCAGGAATGTTGTAGAATATTACATCCCAGATGTTAGGTTGCGTTAGGTTAGGATATACAACGTTATAGACGTATATAATGTCCCCATCGAGAAGCAGGCGACGACACGCCAGGAATGTTGTAAAATATTACATCCGAGATGTTAGATTGCTTAGGCTAGGATATACAACGTTATAGACGTATATAATGTCCCCATCGAGAAGCAGGCGACGACACGCCTGGAATGTTGTAAAATATTAAACCCGAGATGTTAGGTTGCCTTAGGCTAGGATATATAACGTTATAGACGTATATCATATTCCCACCGAGAAATAGGGGCCGACATGCCAGGAATGTTGTAAAATATTACATCCCAGATGTTAGGTTGCGTTAGGTTAGGATATACAACGTTATAGACGTATATAACGTCCCCATCGAGAAGCAGGCGACGACACGCCAGGAATGTTGTAAAATATTACATCCGAGATGTTATGTTGCCTTACGTTAGGATATGTAACATTATAGACGTATATAACGTTCCCAGCGAAAAGTAGGAGCCGAAGCGCCAGGAATGTTATAAAATATTACATCCGAGATGTTAGTTTCCCTTAAGTTTGGATATATATCGTTATAGACGTATATAATGTTCGCACCGAGAAGTACGAGCCGACACGCCAGGAATGTTGTAAACTGTCACGGTAGAGATTTTAGGTTGCCTTAGGTTATAATATATAACGTTATGGACGTATATAATGTTCCCACCGAGAAATAGGGGCCGACATCCCAGGAATGTTGTAAAATATTACATCCCAGATGTTAGGTTGCGTTTGGTTAGGATATACAACGTGATAGACGTATATAATGTCCCCATCGAGAAGCAGGCGACGACACGCCAGGAATGTTGTAAAATATTACATCCGAGATGTTAGGTTGCCTTAGGCTAGGATATACAACGTTATAGACGTATATAATGTTCCCACCGAAAAGTAGGAGCCGAAGCGCCAGGAATGTTGCAAAATATTACATCCGAGATGTTAGTTTCCCTTAAGTTTGGATATATATCGTTATAAATGTATATAATGTCCAGATCGAGACGTGGGGACTGACAAGCCAGAATGTTGTAAAATATTACATCCCAGATGTTAGGTTGCGTTAGGTTCGGATATACAACGTTATGGACGTATATAATGTCCCCATCGAGAAGCAGGCGACGACACGCCAGGAATGTTGTAAAATATTACATCGGAGATGTTATGTTGCCTTACGTTAGGATATGTAACGTTATAGACGTATATAGTGTTCGCACCGAGAAGTACGAGCCGACACGCCAGGAATGTTGTAAACTGTTACGGTAGAGATTTTAGGTTGCCTTAGGTTATGATATATAACGTTATAGACGTATATAATGTTCCCACCAAGAAATAGGGGCCGACGCGTCAGGAATGTTGTAAAATATTAAACCCGAGATGTTAGGTTGCCTTAGGCTAGGATATATAACGTTATAGACGTATATAATATTCCCACCGAGAAATATGGGCCGACATGCCAGGAATGTTGTAGAATATTACATTCGACATGTTAGGTTGCCTTAGGCTAGGATATATAACGTTATAGACGTATGTAATGTTACCACCGAGAAGTACGGGCCGACACGCCAGGAATGTTATCAACTATTAGATCCGACATGTTAGGTCGCCTTAGGCTAGGATATATAACGTTATAGACGTATATAATGTTCCCACCGAGAAATAGGGGCCGACACGTCAGGAATGTTGTAAAATATTACACCCGAGATGTTAGGTTGCTTTAGGTTAGGATATACAACGTTATAGACGTATATAATGTCCCCATCGAGAAGCAGGCGACGACACGCCAGGAATGTTGTAAAATATTACATTCGACATGTTATGTGGCCTTACGTTAGGATATGTAACGTTATAGACGTATATAATGTTCCCACCGAAAAGTAGGAGCCGAATCGCCAGGAATGTTGTAAAATATTACATCCCAGATGTTAGGTTGCGTTAGGTTAGGATATACAACGTTATAGACGTATATAATGTCGCCATCGGGAAGCAGGCGACGACACGCCAGGAATGTTGTAAAATATTACATCCGAGATGTTAGGTTCCCTTCGGTTTGGATATATATCGTTATAGACGTATATAATGTTCCTACCGAGACTTGGGGACCGACATGCCAGGAATCTTGTAAAATATTACATCCCAGATGTTAGGTTGCTTTAGGTTAGGATATACAACGTTAAAGACGTATATAATGTCCCCATCGAGAAGCAGGCGACGACACGCCAGGAATGTTGTAAAATATTACATTCGACATGTTATGTGGCCTTACGTTAGGATATGTAACGTTATAGACGTATATAATGTTCCCACCGAAAAGTAGGAGCCGAATCGCCAGGAATGTTGTAAAATATTACATCCGAGATGTTAGTTTCCCTTAAGTTTGGATATATGTCGTTATAGACGTATATAACGTTCCCACCGAGACGTAGGGACCGACATGCCAGGAATGTTGTACAATATTATATCCCAGATGTTAGGTTGCGTTAGGTTAGGATATACAACGTTATAGACGTATGTAATGTCCCCATCGAGAAGCAGGCGACGACAGGCCAGGAATGTTGTAAAATATTACATCCGAGATGTTATGTTGCCTTACGTTAGGATATATAACGTTATAGACGTATATAATGTTCGCACCGAGAAGTACGAGCCGACACGCCAGGAACGTCGTAAACTATTACGGTAGAGATTTTAGGTTGCCTTAGGTTATGATATATAACGTTATAGACGTATATAATGTTCCCACCGAGAAATAGGGGCCGAAGCGCCACGAATGTTGTAAAATATGACATCCGAGATGTTAGTTTCCCTTAAGTTTGGATATATATCGTTATAGACGTATATAACGTTCCCACCGAGACGTAGGGACCGACATGCCAGGAATGTTGTACAATATTACATCCCAGATGTTAGGTTGCGTTAGGTTAGGATATACAACGTTATAGACGTATATAATTTCCCCATCGAGAAGCAGGCGGCGACACGCCAGGAATGTTGTAAAATATTATATCCGAGATGGTATGTTGCCTTACGTTAGGATATATAACGTTATAGACGTATATAATGTTCGCACCGAGAAGTACGAGCCGACACGCCAGGAATGTTGTAAACAATTACGGTAGAGATTTTAAGTTGCCTTAGGTTATGATATATAACGTTATAGACGTATATAATGTTACCACCGAGAAATAGGGGCCGAAGCGCCACGAATGTTGTAAAATATGACATCCGAGATGTTAGTTTCCCTTAAGTTTGGATATATATCGTTATAGACGTATATAACGTTCCCACCGAGACGTAGGGACCGACATGCCAGGAATGTTGTACAATATTACATCCCAGATGTTAGGTTGCGTTAGGTTAGGATATACAACGTTATAGACGTATATAACGTCCCCATCGAGAAGCAGGCGACGACACGCCAGGAATGTTGTAAAATATTACATCCGAGATGTTATGTTGCCTTACGTTAGGATATGTAACGTTATAGACGTATATAACGTTCCCAGCGAAAAGTAGGAGCCGAAGCGCCAGGAATGTTATAAAATATTACATCCGAGATGTTAGTTTCCCTTAAGTTTGGATATATATCGTTATAGACGTATATAATGTTCGCACCGAGAAGTACGAGCCGACACGCCAGGAATGTTGTAAACTGTCACGGTAGAGATTTTAGGTTGCCTTAGGTTATAATATATAACGTTATGGACGTATATAATGTTCCCACCGAGAAATAGGGGCCGACATGCCAGGAATGTTGTAAAATATTACATCCCAGATGTTAGGTTGCGTTTGGTTAGGATATACAACGTGATAGACGTATATAATGTCCCCATCGAGAAGCAGGCGACGACACGCCAGGAATGTTGTAAAATATTACATCCGAGATGTTATGTTGCCTTACGTTAGGATATGTAACGTTATAGACGTATATAACGTTCCCAGCGAAAAGTAGGAGCCGACGCGTCAGGAATGTTGTAAAATATTAAACTCGAGATGTTAGGTTGCCTTAGGCTAGGATATATAACGTTATAGACGTATATAATATTCCCACCGAGAAATAGGGGCCGACATGCCAGGAATGTTGTAAAATATTACATCCCAGATGTTAGGTTGCGTTAGGTTAGGATATACAAGGTTATAGACGTATATAATGTTCCCACCGAAAAGTAGGAGCCGAAGCGCTAGGAATGTTATAAAATATTACATCCGAGATGTTAGTTTCCCTTAAGTTTGGATATATATCGTTATAGACGTATATAATGTTCGCACCGAGAAGTACGAGCCGACACGCCAGGAATGTTGTAAACTGTTACGGTAGAGATTTTAGGTTGCCTTAGGTTATGATATATAACGTTATGGACGTATATAATGTTCCCACCGAGAAATAGGGGCCGACGCGTCAGGAATGTTGTAAAATATTAAACTCGAGATGTTAGGTTGCCTTAGGCTAGGATATATAACGTTATAGACGTATATAATATTCCCACCAAGAAATAGGGGCCGACATGCCAGGAATGTTGTAAAATGTTACATCCCAGATGTTAGGTTGCGTTAGGTTAGGATATATAACGTTATAGACGTATATAATGTCCCCATCGAGAAGCAGGCGACGACACGCCAGGAATGTTGTAAAATATTACATCCGAGATGTTATGTTGCCTTACGTTAGGATATGTAACGTTATAGACGTATATAACGTTCCCAGCGAAAAGTAGGAGCCGACGCGTCAGGAATGTTGTAAAATATTAAACTCGAGATGTTAGGTTGCCTTAGGCTAGGATATATAACGTTATAGACGTATATAATATTCCCACCGAGAAATAGGGGCCGACATGCCAGGAATGTTGTAAAATATTACATCCCAGATGTTAGGTTGCGTTAGGTTAGGATATACAAGGTTATAGACGTATATAATGTTCCCACCGAAAAGTAGGAGCCGAAGCGCTAGGAATGTTATAAAATATTACATCCGAGATGTTAGTTTCCCTTAAGTTTGGATATATATCGTTATAGACGTATATAATGTTCGCACCGAGAAGTACGAGCCGACACGCCAGGAATGTTGTAAACTGTTACGGTAGAGATTTTAGGTTGCCTTAGGTTATGATATATAACGTTATAGACGTATATAATGTTACCACCGAGAAATAGGGGCCGAAGCGCCAGGAATGTTGTAAAATATGACATCCGAGATGTTAGTTTCCCTTAAGTTTGGATATATATCGTTATAGACGTATATAACGTTCCCACCGAGACGTAGGGACCGACATGCCAGGAATGTTGTACAATATTACATCCCAGATGTTAGGTTGCGTTAGGTTAGGATATACAACGTTATAGACGTATGTAATGTCCCCATCGAGAAGCAGGCGACGACACGCCAGGAATGTTGTAAAATATTACATCCGAGATGTTATGTTGCCTTACGTTAGGATATGTAACGTTATAGACGTATATAATGTTCCCACCGAAAAGTAGGAGCCGAAGCGCCAGGAATGTTGTAAACTATCACGGTTGAGATTTTAGGTTGCCTTAGGTTATGATATATAACGTTAAAGAAGTATATAATGTTCCCACCGAGAAATAGGGGCCGACGCGTCAGGAATGTTGTAAAATATTAAACCCGAGATGTTAGGTTGCCTTAGGCTAGGATATATAACGTTATAGACGTATATAATATTCCCACCGAGAAATAGGGGCCGACATGCCAGGAATGTTGTAGAATATTACATCCCAGATGTTAGGTTGCGTTAGGTTAGGATATACAACGTTATAGACGTATATAATGTCCCCATCGAGAAGCAGGCGACGACACGCCAGGAATGTTGTAAAATATTACATCCGAGATGTTAGATTGCTTAGGCTAGGATATACAACGTTATAGACGTATATAATGTCCCCATCGAGAAGCAGGCGACGACACGCCTGGAATGTTGTAAAATATTAAACCCGAGATGTTAGGTTGCCTTAGGCTAGGATATATAACGTTATAGACGTATATCATATTCCCACCGAGAAATAGGGGCCGACATGCCAGGAATGTTGTAAAATATTACATCCCAGATGTTAGGTTGCGTTAGGTTAGGATATACAACGTTATAGACGTATATAACGTCCCCATCGAGAAGCAGGCGACGACACGCCAGGAATGTTGTAAAATATTACATCCGAGATGTTATGTTGCCTTACGTTAGAATATGTAACGTTATAGACGTATATAACGTTCCCAGCGAAAAGTAGGAGCCGAAGCGCCAGGAATGTTATAAAATATTACATCCGAGATGTTAGTTTCCCTTAAGTTTGGATATATATCGTTATAGACGTATATAATGTTCGCACCGAGAAGTACGAGCCGACACGCCAGGAATGTTGTAAACTGTCACGGTAGAGATTTTAGGTTGCCTTAGGTTATAATATATAACGTTATGGACGTATATAATGTTCCCACCGAGAAATAGGGGCCGACATGCCAGGAATGTTGTAAAATATTACATCCCAGATGTTAGGTTGCGTTTGGTTAGGATATACAACGTGATAGAAGTATATAATGTCCCCATCGAGAAGCAGGCGACGACACGCCAGGAATGTTGTAAAATATTACATCCGAGATGTTAGGTTGCCTTAGGCTAGGATATACAACGTTATAGACGTATATAATGTTCCCACCGAAAAGTAGGAGCCGAAGCGCCAGGAATGTTGCAAAATATTACATCCGAGATGTTAGTTTCCCTTAAGTTTGGATATATATCGTTATAAATGTATATAATGTCCAGATCGAGACGTGGGGACTGACAAGCCAGAATGTTGTAAAATATTACATCCCAGATGTTAGGTTGCGTTAGGTTCGGATATACAACGTTATGGACGTATATAATGTCCCCATCGAGAAGCAGGCGACGACACGCCAGGAATGTTGTAAAATATTACATCCGAGATGTTATGTTGCCTTACGTTAGGATATGTAACGTTATAGACGTATATAGTGTTCGCACCGAGAAGTACGAGCCGACACGCCAGGAATGTTGTAAACTGTTACGGTAGAGATTTTAGGTTGCCTTAGGTTATGATATATAACGTTATAGACGTATATAATGTTCCCACCAAGAAATAGGGGCCGACGCGTCAGGAATGTTGTAAAATATTAAACCCGAGATGTTAGGTTGCCTTAGGCTAGGATATATAACGTTATAGACGTATATAATATTCCCACCGAGAAATATGGGCCGACATGCCAGGAATGTTGTAGAATATTACATTCGACATGTTAGGTTGCCTTAGGCTAGGATATATAACGTTATAGACGTATGTAATGTTACCACCGAGAAGTACGGGCCGACACGCCAGGAATGTTATCAACTATTAGATCCGACATGTTAGGTCGCCTTAGGCTAGGATATATAACGTTATAGACGTATATAATGTTCCCACCGAGAAATAGGGGCCGACACGTCAGGAATGTTGTAAAATATTACACCCGAGATGTTAGGTTGCTTTAGGTTAGGATATACAACGATATAGATGTATATAATATCCCCATCCAGAAGTAGGCGACGACACGCCAGGAATGTTGTAAAATATTACATCCCAGATGTTAGGTTGCGTTAGGTTAGGATATACAACGTTATAGACGTATATAATGTCGCCATCGAGAAGCAGGCGACGACACGCCAGGAATGTTGTAAAATATTACATTCGACATGTTAGGTTGACTTAGGCTAGGATATATAACGTTATAGACGTATGTAATGTTACCACCGAGAAGTACGGGCCGACACGCCAGGAATGTTATCAACTATTACATCCGACATGTTAGGTCGCCTTAGGCTAGGATATATAACGTTATAGACGTATATAATGTTCCCACCGAGAAACAGGGGCCGACGCGTCAGGAATGTTGTAAAATATTACATCCGAGATGTTAGGCTGCCTTAGGTTAGGATATACAAAGTTATAGATGTAAATAATGTCCCCATACAGAAGTAGGCGACTACACGACAGGAGTGTTGTAAAATATTACATTCGACATGTCAGGTTGCCTTAGACTAGGATATATAACGTTATAGACGTATGTAATGTTCCCACCGAAAAATAGGGGCCGACGCGTCAGGAATGTTGTAAAATATTACATTCGACATGTTAGGTGGCCTTAGACTAGGATATATAACGTTATAGACGTATATAATGTTCCCACTGAGAAATAGGGGCCGACGCGTCAGGAATGTTGTAAAATATTACATCCGAGATGTTAGGCTGCCTTAGGTTAGGATATACAAAGTTATAGATGTATATAATGTTCCCACCGAAAAATAGGGGCCGACGCGTCAGGAATGTTGTAAAATATTACATTCGACATGTTAGGTGGCCTTACGCTAGGATATATAACGTTATAGACGTATATAATGTTTCCACCGAGACGTAGGCACCGACATGCAAGGAATGTTGTAAAATATTACATCCCAAATCTTAGGTTGCGTTAGGTTGGGATATACAAAGTTATAGACGTATATAATCTCCCCATCGAGAAGCAGGCGACGACACGCCAGAATGTTGTAAAATATTACATTCGACATCTTAGGTTGCCTTAGGCTAGGATATATAGCGTTATAGACGTATATAATGTTCCCACCTAAAAATAGGGGCCGACGAGTCAGGAATGTTGTAAAATATTACACCCGAGATGTTAGGTTCCCTTAGGTTAGGATATACAACTTTATAGACGTATAGTATGTTCCCACCGAGATGTAGGGACCGACATGCCAGGAATGTTGTAAAATATTACGTCCGAGATGTTAGGTTGCGTTAGGTTAGGATATACAACGTTATAGACGTATATAATGTCCCCATCGAGAAGCAGGCGACGACACGCCAGGAATGTTGTAAAATATTACATTCGACATGTTATGTGGCCTTACGTTAGGATATGTAACGTTATAGACGTATATAATGTTCCCACCGAAAAGTAGGAGCCGAATCGCCAGGAATGTTGTAAAATATTACATCCCAGATGTTAGGTTGCGTTAGGTTAGGATATACAACGTTATAGACGTATATAATGTCGCCATCGGGAAGCAGGCGACGACACGCCAGGAATGTTGTAAAATATTACATCCGAGATGTTAGGTTCCCTTCGGTTTGGATATATATCGTTATAGACGTATATAATGTTCCTACCGAGACTTGGGGACCGACATGCCAGGAATCTTGTAAAATATTACATCCCAGATGTTAGGTTGCTTTAGGTTAGGATATACAACGTTAAAGACGTATATAATGTCCCCATCGAGAAGCAGGCGACGACACGCCAGGAATGTTGTAAAATATTACATTCGACATGTTATGTGGCCTTACGTTAGGATATGTAACGTTATAGACGTATATAATGTTCCCACCGAAAAGTAGGAGCCGAATCGCCAGGAATGTTGTAAAATATTACATCCGAGATGTTAGTTTCCCTTAAGTTTGGATATATGTCGTTATAGACGTATATAACGTTCCCACCGAGACGTAGGGACCGACATGCCAGGAATGTTGTACAATATTATATCCCAGATGTTAGGTTGCGTTAGGTTAGGATATACAACGTTATAGACGTATGTAATGTCCCCATCGAGAAGCAGGCGACGACAGGCCAGGAATGTTGTAAAATATTACATCCGAGATGTTATGTTGCCTTACGTTAGGATATATAACGTTATAGACGTATATAATGTTCGCACCGAGAAGTACGAGCCGACACGCCAGGAACGTCGTAAACTATTACGGTAGAGATTTTAGGTTGCCTTAGGTTATGATATATAACGTTATAGACGTATATAATGTTCCCACCGAGAAATAGGGGCCGAAGCGCCACGAATGTTGTAAAATATGACATCCGAGATGTTAGTTTCCCTTAAGTTTGGATATATATCGTTATAGACGTATATAACGTTCCCACCGAGACGTAGGGACCGACATGCCAGGAATGTTGTACAATATTACATCCCAGATGTTAGGTTGCGTTAGGTTAGGATATACAACGTTATAGACGTATATAATTTCCCCATCGAGAAGCAGGCGGCGACACGCCAGGAATGTTGTAAAATATTATATCCGAGATGGTATGTTGCCTTACGTTAGGATATATAACGTTATAGACGTATATAATGTTCGCACCGAGAAGTACGAGCCGACACGCCAGGAATGTTGTAAACAATTACGGTAGAGATTTTAGGTTGCCTTAGGTTATGATATATAACGTTATAGACGTATATAATGTTACCACCGAGAAATAGGGGCCGAAGCGCCACGAATGTTGTAAAATATGACATCCGAGATGTTAGTTTCCCTTAAGTTTGGATATATATCGTTATAGACGTATATAACGTTCCCACCGAGACGTAGGGACCGACATGCCAGGAATGTTGTACAATATTACATCCCAGATGTTAGGTTGCGTTAGGTTAGGATATACAACGTTATAGACGTATATAACGTCCCCATCGAGAAGCAGGCGACGACACGCCAGGAATGTTGTAAAATATTACATCCGAGATGTTATGTTGCCTTACGTTAGGATATGTAACGTTATAGACGTATATAACGTTCCCAGCGAAAAGTAGGAGCCGAAGCGCCAGGAATGTTATAAAATATTACATCCGAGATGTTAGTTTCCCTTAAGTTTGGATATATATCGTTATAGACGTATATAATGTTCGCACCGAGAAGTACGAGCCGACACGCCAGGAATGTTGTAAACTGTCACGGTAGAGATTTTAGGTTGCCTTAGGTTATAATATATAACGTTATGGACGTATATAATGTTCCCACCGAGAAATAGGGGCCGACATGCCAGGAATGTTGTAAAATATTACATCCCAGATGTTAGGTTGCGTTTGGTTAGGATATACAACGTGATAGACGTATATAATGTCCCCATCGAGAAGCAGGCGACGACACGCCAGGAATGTTGTAAAATATTACATCCGAGATGTTATGTTGCCTTACGTTAGGATATGTAACGTTATAGACGTATATAACGTTCCCAGCGAAAAGTAGGAGCCGACGCGTCAGGAATGTTGTAAAATATTAAACTCGAGATGTTAGGTTGCCTTAGGCTAGGATATATAACGTTATAGACGTATATAATATTCCCACCGAGAAATAGGGGCCGACATGCCAGGAATGTTGTAAAATATTACATCCCAGATGTTAGGTTGCGTTAGGTTAGGATATACAAGGTTATAGACGTATATAATGTTCCCACCGAAAAGTAGGAGCCGAAGCGCTAGGAATGTTATAAAATATTACATCCGAGATGTTAGTTTCCCTTAAGTTTGGATATATATCGTTATAGACGTATATAATGTTCGCACCGAGAAGTACGAGCCGACACGCCAGGAATGTTGTAAACTGTTACGGTAGAGATTTTAGGTTGCCTTAGGTTATGATATATAACGTTATGGACGTATATAATGTTCCCACCGAGAAATAGGGGCCGACGCGTCAGGAATGTTGTAAAATATTAAACTCGAGATGTTAGGTTGCCTTAGGCTAGGATATATAACGTTATAGACGTATATAATATTCCCACCAAGAAATAGGGGCCGACATGCCAGGAATGTTGTAAAATGTTACATCCCAGATGTTAGGTTGCGTTAGGTTAGGATATATAACGTTATAGACGTATATAATGTCCCCATCGAGAAGCAGGCGACGACACGCCAGGAATGTTGTAAAATATTACATCCGAGATGTTATGTTGCCTTACGTTAGGATATGTAACGTTATAGACGTATATAACGTTCCCAGCGAAAAGTAGGAGCCGACGCGTCAGGAATGTTGTAAAATATTAAACTCGAGATGTTAGGTTGCCTTAGGCTAGGATATATAACGTTATAGACGTATATAATATTCCCACCGAGAAATAGGGGCCGACATGCCAGGAATGTTGTAAAATATTACATCCCAGATGTTAGGTTGCGTTAGGTTAGGATATACAAGGTTATAGACGTATATAATGTTCCCACCGAAAAGTAGGAGCCGAAGCGCTAGGAATGTTATAAAATATTACATCCGAGATGTTAGTTTCCCTTAAGTTTGGATATATATCGTTATAGACGTATATAATGTTCGCACCGAGAAGTACGAGCCGACACGCCAGGAATGTTGTAAACTGTTACGGTAGAGATTTTAGGTTGCCTTAGGTTATGATATATAACGTTATAGACGTATATAATGTTACCACCGAGAAATAGGGGCCGAAGCGCCAGGAATGTTGTAAAATATGACATCCGAGATGTTAGTTTCCCTTAAGTTTGGATATATATCGTTATAGACGTATATAACGTTCCCACCGAGACGTAGGGACCGACATGCCAGGAATGTTGTACAATATTACATCCCAGATGTTAGGTTGCGTTAGGTTAGGATATACAACGTTATAGACGTATGTAATGTCCCCATCGAGAAGCAGGCGACGACACGCCAGGAATGTTGTAAAATATTACATCCGAGATGTTATGTTGCCTTACGTTAGGATATGTAACGTTATAGACGTATATAATGTTCCCACCGAAAAGTAGGAGCCGAAGCGCCAGGAATGTTGTAAACTATCACGGTTGAGATTTTAGGTTGCCTTAGGTTATGATATATAACGTTAAAGAAGTATATAATGTTCCCACCGAGAAATAGGGGCCGACGCGTCAGGAATGTTGTAAAATATTAAACCCGAGATGTTAGGTTGCCTTAGGCTAGGATATATAACGTTATAGACGTATATAATATTCCCACCGAGAAATAGGGGCCGACATGCCAGGAATGTTGTAGAATATTACATCCCAGATGTTAGGTTGCGTTAGGTTAGGATATACAACGTTATAGACGTATATAATGTCCCCATCGAGAAGCAGGCGACGACACGCCAGGAATGTTGTAAAATATTACATCCGAGATGTTAGATTGCTTAGGCTAGGATATACAACGTTATAGACGTATATAATGTCCCCATCGAGAAGCAGGCGACGACACGCCTGGAATGTTGTAAAATATTAAACCCGAGATGTTAGGTTGCCTTAGGCTAGGATATATAACGTTATAGACGTATATCATATTCCCACCGAGAAATAGGGGCCGACATGCCAGGAATGTTGTAAAATATTACATCCCAGATGTTAGGTTGCGTTAGGTTAGGATATACAACGTTATAGACGTATATAACGTCCCCATCGAGAAGCAGGCGACGACACGCCAGGAATGTTGTAAAATATTACATCCGAGATGTTATGTTGCCTTACGTTAGAATATGTAACGTTATAGACGTATATAACGTTCCCAGCGAAAAGTAGGAGCCGAAGCGCCAGGAATGTTATAAAATATTACATCCGAGATGTTAGTTTCCCTTAAGTTTGGATATATATCGTTATAGACGTATATAATGTTCGCACCGAGAAGTACGAGCCGACACGCCAGGAATGTTGTAAACTGTCACGGTAGAGATTTTAGGTTGCCTTAGGTTATAATATATAACGTTATGGACGTATATAATGTTCCCACCGAGAAATAGGGGCCGACATGCCAGGAATGTTGTAAAATATTACATCCCAGATGTTAGGTTGCGTTTGGTTAGGATATACAACGTGATAGAAGTATATAATGTCCCCATCGAGAAGCAGGCGACGACACGCCAGGAATGTTGTAAAATATTACATCCGAGATGTTAGGTTGCCTTAGGCTAGGATATACAACGTTATAGACGTATATAATGTTCCCACCGAAAAGTAGGAGCCGAAGCGCCAGGAATGTTGCAAAATATTACATCCGAGATGTTAGTTTCCCTTAAGTTTGGATATATATCGTTATAAATGTATATAATGTCCAGATCGAGACGTGGGGACTGACAAGCCAGAATGTTGTAAAATATTACATCCCAGATGTTAGGTTGCGTTAGGTTCGGATATACAACGTTATGGACGTATATAATGTCCCCATCGAGAAGCAGGCGACGACACGCCAGGAATGTTGTAAAATATTACATCCGAGATGTTATGTTGCCTTACGTTAGGATATGTAACGTTATAGACGTATATAGTGTTCGCACCGAGAAGTACGAGCCGACACGCCAGGAATGTTGTAAACTGTTACGGTAGAGATTTTAGGTTGCCTTAGGTTATGATATATAACGTTATAGACGTATATAATGTTCCCACCAAGAAATAGGGGCCGACGCGTCAGGAATGTTGTAAAATATTAAACCCGAGATGTTAGGTTGCCTTAGGCTAGGATATATAACGTTATAGACGTATATAATACTACCACCGAGAAATAGGGGCCGACATGCCAGGAATGTTGTAGAATATTACATCCCAGATGTTAGGTTGCGTTAGGTTAGGATATACAACGTTATAGACGTATATAACGTCCCCATCGAGAAGCAGGCGACGACACGCCAGGAATGTTGTAAAATATTACATCCGAGATGTTATGTTGCCTCACGTTAGGATATGTAACGTTATAGACGTATATAACGTTCCCAGCGAAAAGTAGGAGCCGACGCGTCAGGAATGTTGTAAAATATTAAACTCGAGATGTTAGGTTGCCTTAGGCTAGGATATATAACGTTATAGACGTATATAATATTCCCACCGAGAAATAGGGGCCGACATGCCAGGAATGTTGTAAAATATTACATCCCAGATGTTAGGTTGCGTTAGGTTAGGATATACAAGGTTACAGACGTATATAATGTTCCCACCGAAAAGTAGGAGCCGAAGCGCTAGGAATGTTATAAAATATTACATCCGAGATGTTAGTTTCCCTTAAGTTTGGATATATATCGTTATAGACGTATATAATGTTCGCACCGAGAAGTACGAGCCGACACGCCAGGAATGTTGTAAACTGTTACGGTAGAGATTTTAGGTTGCCTTAGGTTATGATATATAACGTTATGGACGTATATAATGTTCCCACCGAGAAATAGGGGCCGACGCGTCAGGAATGTTGTAAAATATTAAACTCGAGATGTTAGGTTGCCTTAGGCTAGGATATATAACGTTATAGACGTATATAATATTCCCACCGAGAAATAGGGGCCGACATGCCAGGAATGTTGTAAAATGTTACATCCCAGATGTTAGGTTGCGTTAGGTTAGGATATACAACGTTATAGACGTATATAATGTCCCCATCGAGAAGCAGGCGACGACACGCCAGGAATGTTGTAAAATATAACATCCGAGATGTTAGGTTGCCTTAGGTTAGGATATACAATGTTACAGACGTATATAATGACCCCATCGAGAAGCAGGCGACCAAACGACAGGAATGTTGTAAAATATAACATCCGAGATGTTATGTTGCCTTACGTTAGGATATGTAACGTTATAGACGTATATAATGTTCCCACCGAAAAGTAGGAGCCGAAGCGCCAGGAATGTTGCAAAATATTACATCCGAGATTTTAGTTTCCCTTAAGTTTGGATATATATCGTTATAAATGTATATAATGTCCAGATCGAGACATGGGGACTGACAAGCCAGAATGTTGTAAAATATTACATCCGAGATGTTAGGTTGCCTTAGGTTAGGATATACAATGTTATAGACGTATATAATGACCCCATCGAGATGCAGGCGACCACACGACAGGAATGTTGTAAAATATAACATCCGAGATGTTATGTTGCCTTACGTTAGGATATGTAACGTTATAGACGTATATAATGTTCCCACCGAAAAGTAGGAGCCGAAGCGCCAGGAATGTTGTAAAATATGACACCCGAGATGTTAGTTTCCCTTAAGTGTGGATATCTATCGTTATAGACGTATATAACGTTCCCACCGAGACGTAGGGACCGACATGCCAGGAATGTTGTAAGATATTACATCCCAGATGTTAGGTTGCGTTAGGTTAGGATATACAACGTTATAGACGTATATAATGTCCCCATCGAGAAGCAGGCGACGACACGCCAGGAATGTTGTAAAATATAACATCCGAGATGTTAGGTTGCCTTAGGTTAGGATATACAATGTTACAGACGTATATAATGACCCCATCGAGAAGCAGGCGACCAAACGACAGGAATGTTGTAAAATATAACATCCGAGATGTTATGTTGCCTTACGTTAGGATATGTAACGTTATAGACGTATATAATGTTCCCACCGAAAAGTAGGAGCCGAAGCGCCAGGAATGTTGCAAAATATTACATCCGAGATGTTAGTTTCCCTTAAGTTTGGATATATATCGTTATAAATGTATATAATGTCCAGATCGAGACGTGGGGACTGACAAGCCAGAATGTTGTAAAATATTACATCCGAGATGTTAGGTTGCCTTAGGTTAGGATATACAATGTTATAGACGTATATAATGACCCCATCGAGAAGCAGGCGACCACACGACAGGAATGTTGTAAAATATAACATCCGAGATGTTATGTTGCCTTACGTTAGGATATGTAACGTTATAGACGTATATAATGTTCCCACCGAAAAGTAGGAGCCGAAGCGCCAGGAATGTTGTAAAATATGACACCCGAGATGTTAGTTTCCCTTAAGTGTGGATATATATCGTTATAGACGTATATAACGTTCCCACCGAGACGTAGGGACCGACATGCCAGGAATGTTGTAAGATATTACATCCCAGATGTTAGGTTGCGTTAGGTTAGGACATACAACGTTATAGACGTATATAATGTCCCCATCGAGAAGCAGGCGACGACACGCCAGGAATGTTGTAAAATATTACATCCGTGATGTTAGATTGCTTAGGCTAGGATATACAACGTTATAGACGTATATAATGTCCCCATCGAGAAGCAGGCGACGACACGCCAGGAATGTTGTAAAATATAACATCCGAGATGTTATGTTGCCTTACGTTAGGATATGTAACGTTATAGACGTATATAATGTTCCCACCGAAAAGTAGGAGCCGAAGCGCCAGGAATGTTGCAAAATATTACATCCGAGATGTTAGTTTCCCTTAAGTTTGGATATATATCGTTATAAATGTATATAATGTCCAGACCGAGACGTGGGGACTGACAAGCCAGAATGTTGTAAAATATTACATCCGAGATGTTAGGTTGCCTTAGGTTAGGATATACAATGTTATAGACGTATATAATGACCCCATCGAGAAGCAGGCGACCAAACGACAGGAATGTTGTAAAATATAACATCCGAGATGTTGTGTTGCCTTACGTTAGGATATGTAACGTTATAGACGTATATAATGTTCCCACCGAAAAGTAGGAGCCGAAGCGCCAGGAATGTTGTAAAATATGACACCCGAGATGTTAGTTTCCCTTAAGTGTGGATATATATCGTTATAGACGTATATAACGTTCCCTCCGAGACGTAGGGACCGACATGCCAGGAATGTTGGAAAATATTACATCCCAGATGTTAGATTGCTTAGGCTAGGATATACAACGTTATAGACGTATATAATGTGCCATCGAGAAGCAGGCGACGACACGCCAGGTATGTTGTAAAATATTACATCCGAGATGTTATGTTGCCTTACGTTAGGATATATAACGTTATAGACGTATATAATGTTCGCACCGAGAAGTACGAGCCGACACGCCAGGAATGTTGTAAAATATAACATCCGAGATGTTATGTTGCCTTACGTTAGGATATGTAACGTTATAGACGTATATAATGTTACCACCGAATAGTAGGAGCCGAAGCGCCAGGAATGTTGCAAAATATTACATCCGAGATGTTAGTTTCCCTTAAGTTTGGATATATATCGTTATAAATGTATATAATGTCCAGATCGAGACGTGGGGACTGACAAGCCAGAATGTTGTAAAATATTACATCCGAGATGTTAGGTTGCCTTAGGTTAGGATATACAATGTTATAGACGTATATAATGACCCCATCGAGAAGCAGGCGACCAAACGACAGGAATGTTGTAAAATATAACATCCGAGATGTTATGTTGCCTTACGTTAGGATATGTAACGTTATAGACGTATATAATGTTCCCACCGAAAAGTAGGAGCCGAAGCGCCAGGAATGTTGCAAAATATTACATCCGAGATGTTATGTTGCCTTACGTTAGGATATATAACGTTATAGACGTATATAATGTTCGCACCGAGAAGTACGAGCCGACACGCCAGGAATGTTGTAAACTATTACGCTAGAGATTTTAGGTTGCCTTAGGTTATGATATATAACGTTGTAGACGTATATAATGTTCCCACCGAGAAATAGGGGCCGACGCGTCAGGAATGTTGTAAAATATTAAACCCGAGATGTTAGGTTGCCTTAGGCTAGGATATATAACGTTATAGACGTATATAATATTACCACCGAGAAATAGGGGCCGACATGCCAGGAATGTTCTAAAATATTACATCCCAGATGTTAGGTTGCGTTAGGTTCGGATATACAACGTTATGGACGTATATAATGTCCCCATCGAGGAGCAGGCGACGACACGCCAGGAATGTTGTAAAATATTACATCCGAGATGTTATGTTGCCTTACGTTAGGATATGTAACGTTATAGACGTATATAATGTTCCCACCGAAAAGTAGGAGCCGAAGAGCCAGGAATGTTGTAAAATATTACATCCGAGATGTTAGTTTCCCTTAAGTTTGGATATATGTCGTTATAGACGTATATAACGTTCCCACCGAGACGTAGGGACCGACATGCCAGGAATGTTGTAAAATATTACATCCGAGATGTTATGTTGCCTTACGTTAGGATATGTAACGTTATAGACGTATATAATGTTACCACCGAAAAGTAGGAGCCGAAGCGCCAGGAATGTTGCAAAATATTACATCCGAGATGTTAGTTTCCCTTAAGTTTGGATATATATCGTTATAAATGTATATAATGTCCAGATCGAGACGTGGGGACTGACAAGCCAGAATGTTGTAAAATATTACATCCGAGATGTTAGGTTGCCTTAGGTTAGGATATACAATGTTATAGACGTATATAATGACCCCATCGAGAAGCAGGCGACCAAACGACAGGAATGTTGTAAAATATAACATCCGAGATGTTATGTTGCCTTACGTTAGGATATGTAACGTTATAGACGTATATAATGTTCCCACCGAAAAGTAGGAGCCGAAGCGCCAGGAATGTTGCAAAATATTACATCCGAGACGTTAGTTTCCCTTAAGTTTGGATATATATCGTTATAAATGTATATAATGTCCAGATCGAGACGTGGGGACTGACAAGCCAGAATGTTGTAAAATATTACATCCGAGATGTTAGGTTGCCTTAGGTTAGGATATACAATGTTATAGACGTATATAATGACCCCATCGAGAAGCAGGCGACCACACGACAGGAATGTTGTAAAATATAACATCCGAGATGTTATGTTGCCTTACGTTAGGATATGTAACGTTATAGACGTATATAATGTTCCCACCGAAAAGTAGGAGCCGAAGCGCCAGGAATGTTGTAAAATATGACACCCGAGGAGTTAGTTTCCCTTAAGTGTGGATATATATCGTTATAGACGTATATAACGTTCCCTCCGAGACGTAGGGACCGACATGCCAGGAATGTTGGAAATAATACATCCCAGATGTTAGATTGCTTAGGCTAGGATATACAACGTTATAGACGTATATAATGTCCCCATCGAGAAGCAGGCGACGACACGCCAGGTATGTTGTAAAATATTACATCCGAGATGTTATGTTGCCTTACGTTAGGATATATAACGTTATAGACGTATATAATGTTCGCACCGAGAAGTACGAGCCGACACGCCAGGAATGTTGTAAACTATTACGGTAGAGATTTTAGGTTGCCTTAGGTTATGATATATAACGTTGTAGACGTATATAATGTTCCCACCGAGAAATAGGGGCCGACGCGTCAGGAATGTTGTAAAATATTAAACCCGAGATGTTAGGTTGCCTTAGGCTGGATATATAACGTTATAGACGTATATAATATTCCCACCGAGAAATAGGGGCCGACATGCCAGGAATGTTGTAAAATATTACATCCCAGATGTTAGGTTGCGTTAGGTTAGGATATACAACGTTATAGACGTATATAATGTCCCCATCGAGAAGCAGGCGACGACACGCCAGGAATGTTGTAAAATATTATATCCGAGATGTTATGTTGCCTTACGTTAGGATATATAACGTTATAGACGTATATAATGTTCGCACCGAGAAGTACGAGCCGACACGCCAGGAATGTTGTAAACTATTACGGTAGAGATTTTAGGTTGCCTTAGGTTATGATATATAACGATATAGACGTATATAATGTTACCACCGAGAAATAGGGGCCGAAGCGCCAGGAATGTTGTAAAATATGACATCCGAGATGTTAGTTTCCCTTAAGTTTGGATGTATATCGTTATAGACGTATATAACGTTCCCACCGAGACGTAGGGACCGACATGCCAGGAATGTTGTAAGATATTACATCCCAGATGTTAGGTTGCGTTAGGTTAGGATATACAACGTTATAGACGTATATAATGTCCCCATCGAGAAGCAGGCGACGACACGCCAGGAATGTTGTAAAATATTACATCCGAGATGTTAGATTGCTTAGGCTAGGATATACAACGTTATAGACGTATATAATGTCCCCATCGAGAAGCAGGAGACGACACGCCAGGAATGTTGTAAAATATAACATCCGAGATGTTATGTTGCCTTACGTTAGGATATGTAACGTTATAGACGTATATAATGTTCCCACCGAAAAGTAGGAGCCGAAGAGCCAGGAATGTTGTAAAATATTACATCCGAGATGTTAGTTTCCCTTAAGTTTGTATATATGTCGTTATAGACGTATATAACGTTCCCACCGAGACGTAGGGACCGACATGCCAGGAATGTTGTAAACTATTACATCCGAGATGTTAGATTGCTTAGGCTAGGATATACAACGTTATAGACGTATATAATGTCCCCATCGAGAAGCAGGCGACGACACGCCAGGAATGTTGTAAAATATAACATCCGAGATGTTATGTTGCCTTACGTTAGGAAATGTAACGTTATAGACGTATATAATGTTCCCACCGAAAAGTAGGAGCCGAAGCGCCAGGAATGTTATAAAATATTACATCCGAGATGTTAGTTTCCCTTAAGTTTGGATATATATCGTTATAGACGTATACAATGTCCAGATCGAGACGTGGGGACCGACAAGCCAGAATGTTGTAAAATATTACATCCGAGATGTTAGGTTGCCTTAGGTTAGGATATACAATGTTATAGACGTATATAATGACCCCATCGAGAAGCAGGCGACCACACGACAGGAATGTTGTAAAATATAACATCCGAGATGTTATGTTGCCTTACGTTAGGATATGTAACGTTATAGACGTATATAATGTTCCCATCGAGAAGCAGGCGACGACACGCCAGGAATGTTGTAAAATATTACATCCGAGATGTTAGATTGCTTAGCCTAGGATATACAACGTTATGGACGTATATAATGTCCCCATCGAGAAGCAGGCGACGACACGCCAGGAATGTTGTAAAATATAACATCCGAGATGTTATGTTGCCTTACGTTAGGATATGTAACGTTATAGACGTATATAATGTTCCCACCGAAAAGTAGGAGCCGAAGCGCCAGGAATGTTGCAAAATATTACATCCGAGATGTTAGTTTCCCTTAAGTTTGGATATATATCGTTATAAATGTATATAATGTCCAGATCGAGACGTGGGGACTGACAAGCCAGAATGTTGTAAAATATTACATCCGAGATGTTAGGTTGCCTTAGGTTAGGATATACAATGTTATAGACGTATATAATGACCCCATCGAGAAGCAGGCGACCACACGACAGGAATGTTGTAAAATATAACATCCGAGATGTTATGTTGCCTTACGTTAGGATATATAACGTTATAGACGTATATAATGTTCGCACCGAGAAGTACGAGCCGACACGCCAGGAATGTTGTAAACTATTACGGTAGAGATTTTAGGTTGCCTTAGGTTATGATATATAACGTTATAGACGTATATAATGTTACCACCGAGAAATAGGGGCCGAAGCGCCAGGAATGTTGTAAAATATGACATCCGAGATGTTAGTTTCCCTTAAGTTTGGATATATATCGTTGTAGACGTATATAACATTCCCACCGAGACGTAGGGACCGACATGCCAGGAATGTTGTAAAATATTACATCCGAGATGTTAGGTTGCGTTAGGTTAGGATATACAACATTATAGACGTATATAATGTCCCCATCGAGAAGCAGGCGACGACACGCCAGGAATGTTGTAAAATATAACATCCGAGATGTTATGTTGCCTTACGTTAGGATATGTAACGTTATAGACGTATATAATGTTCCCACCGAAAAGTAGGAGCCGAAGCGCCAGGAATGTTGCAAAATATTACATCCGAGATGTTAGTTTCCCTTAAGTTTGGATATATATCGTTATAAATGTATATAATGTCCAGATCGAGACGTGGGGACTGACAAGCCAGAATGTTGTAAAATATTACATCCGAGATGTTAGGTTGCCTTAGGTTAGGATATACAATGTTATAGACGTATATAATGACCCCATCGAGAAGCAGGCGACCACACGACAGGAATGTTGTAAAATATAACATCCGAGATGTTATGTTGCCTTACGTTAGGATATATAACGTTATAGACGTATATAATGTTCGCACCGAGAAGTACGAGCCGACACGCCAGGAATGTTGTAAACTATTACGGTAGAGATTTTAGGTTGCCTTAGGTTATGATATATAACGTTATAGACGTATATAATGTTACCACCGAGAAATAGGGGCCGAAGCGCCAGGAATGTTGTAAAATATGACATCCGAGATGTTAGTTTCCCTTAAGTTTGGATATATATCGTTGTAGACGTATATAACATTCCCACCGAGACGTAGGGACCGACATGCCAGGAATGTTGTAAAATATTACATCCGAGATGTTAGGTTGCGTTAGGTTAGGATATACAACATTATAGACGTATATAATGTCCCCATCGAGAAGCAGGCGACGACACGCCAGGAATGTTGTAAAATATTATATCCGAGATGTTATTTTGCCTTACGTTAGGATATATAACGTTATAGACGTATATAATGTTCGCACCGAGAAGTACGAGCCGACACGCCAGGAATGTTGTAAACTATTACGGTAGAGATTTTAGGTTGCCATAGGTTATGATGTATAACGTTATAGACGTATATAATGTTCCCACCGAGAAATAGGGGCCGACGCGTCAGGAATGTTGTAAAATATTAAACTCGAGATGTTAGGTTGCCTTAGGCTAGGATATACAACGTTATAGACGTATATAATGTCCCCATCGAGAAGCAGGCGACGACACGCCAGGAATGTTGTAAAATATTACATCCGAGATGTTATGTTGCCTTACGTTAGGATATGTAACGTTATAGACGTATATAATATTCCCACCGAAAAGTAGGAGCCGAAGCGCCAGGAATGTTGTAAAATATTACATCCCAGATGTTAGGTTGCGTTAGGTTAGGATATACAACGTTATAGACGTATATAATGTCCCCATCGAGAAGCAGGCGACGACACGCCAGGTATGTTGTAAAATATTACATCCGAGATGTTATGTTGCCTTACGTTAGGATATATAACGTTATAGACGTATATAATGTTCGCACCGAGAAGTACGAGCCGACACGCCAGGAATGTTGTAAACTATTACGGTAGAGATTTTAGATTGCCTTAGGTTATGATATATAACGTTATAGACTTATATAATGTTACCACCGAGAAATAGGGGCCGAAGCGCCAGGAATGTTGTAAAATATGACATCCGAGATGTTAGTTTCCCTTAAGTTTGGATATATATCGTTATAGACGTATATAACATTCCCACCGAGACGTAGGGACCGACATGCCAGGAATGTTGTAAAATATTACATCCGAGATGTTAGGTTGCGTTAGGTTAGGATATACAACATTATAGACGTATATAATGTCCCCATCGAGAAGCAGGCGACGACACGCCAGGAATGTTGTAAAATATTATATCCGAGATGTTATGTTGCCTTACGTTATGATATATAACGTTATAGACGTATATAATGTTCGCACCGAGAAGTACGAGCCGACACGCCAGGAATGTTGTAAACTATTACGGTAGAGATTTTAGATTGCCATAGGTTATGATGTATAACGTTATAGACGTATATAATGTTCCCACCGAGAAATAGGGGCCGACGCGTCAGGAATGTTGTAAAATATTAAACTCGAGACGTTAGGTTGCCTTAGGCTAGGATATATAACGTTATAGACGTAATATAATATTCCCACCGAGAAATAGGGGCCGACATGCCAGGAATGTTGTAAAATATTACATCCCAGATGTTAGGATGCGTTAGGTTAGGATATACAACGTTATAGACGTATATAATGTCCCCATCGAGAAGCAGGCGACGACACGCCAGGAATGTTGTAAAATATTACATCCGAGATGTTATGTTGCCTTACGTTAGGATATGTAACGTTATAGACGTATATAATGTTCCCACCGAAAAGTAGGAGCCGAAGCGCCCGGAATGATGTAAAATATTACATCCGAGATGTTAGTTTCCCTTAAGTTTGGATATATGTCGTTATAGACGTATATAACGTTCCCACCGAGACGTAGGGACCGACATGCCAGGAAAGCTGTAAAATATTACATCCCAGATGTTAGGTTGCGTTAGGTTAGGATATACAACGTTATAGACGTATATAATGTCCCCATCGAGAAGCAGGCGACGACACGCCAGGAATGTTGTAAAATATAACATCCGAGATGTTATGTTGCCTTACGTTAGGATATGTAACGTTATAGACGCATATAATGTTCCCACCGAAAAGTAGGAGCCGAAGCACCAGGAATGTTGTAAAATATTACATCCGAGATGTTAGTTTCCCTTAAGTTTCGATATATGTCGTTATAGACGTATATAACGTTCCCAACGAGACGTAGGGACCGACATGCCAGGAATGTTGTAAAATATTACATCCCAGATGTTAGGTTGCGTTAGGTTAGGATATACAACGTTATAGACGTATATAATGTCCCCATCGAGAAGCAGGCGACGACACGCCAGGAATGTTGTAAAATATTATATCCGAGATGTTATGTAGCGTTACGTTAGGATATATAACGTTATAGACGTATATAATGTTCCCACCGAGAAGTACGAGCCGACACGCCAGGAATGTTGTAAACTATTACGGTAGAGATTTTAGGTTGCCTTAGGTTATGATATATGACGTTATAGACGTATATAATGTTACCACCGAGAAATAGGGGCCGACGCGTCAGGAATGTTGTATAATATTAAACCCGAGATGTTAGGTTGCCTTAGGCCAGGATATCTAACGTTATAGACGTATATAATGTTCCCACCGAAAAATAGGGTCCGACGCGTCAGGAATGTTGTAAAATATTACACCCGAAATGTTAGGTTCCCTTAGGTTAGGATATACAACGTTATAGACGTATAGAATGATCCCACGGAGATGTAGGGACCGGCATGCCAGGAATGTTGTAAAATATTACATCCGAGATATTAGGTTGCTTTCGGTTAGGATATATATCGCTGTAGACGTATATGATGTTCCCACCGAGAAGTACGGTCTAACACGCCAGGAATGTAGTCAAATATTACATCCGAGGTGTTAGGTTGCCTTAGGCTAGGATATATAACGTTATAGACGTATATAATATTCCCACCGAGAAATAGGGGCCGACGCGTCAGGAATGTTGTAAAATAATACACCCGAGACGTTAGGTTCCCTTAGGTTACGATATATAACGTTATAGACGTATATAGTGTCCCCATCCAGAAGTAGGTGACGACACGCCAGGAATATTGCATCCCAGATGTTAGGTTGCGTTAGGTTAGGATATACAACGTTATAGACGTATATAATGTTCTCATCCAGAAGCAGTCGACGACACGCCAGGAATGATGAAAAATATTACATTCGACATGTTAGGTCGCCTTAGGCTAGGATATATAACGTTATAGATGTATATAATGTTCCCAGCGAGAAGTACGGGCCCACACGCCAGAAATGTTGTCAACTATTACATCCGTGATGTTAGGTTGGCTTAGGTTAGGATATATATCGTTATAGACGTATATAATGTTCCCACCGATACGTTAGGACCGACATGCCAAAAATGTTGTAAAATATTACATCCCAGATGTTAGGTTCCCTTAGGTTAGGATATACAACGTTATAGATGTATTTAATGTCCCCATCGAGAAGTAGGGGACGACACGCCAGGAATGCTGTAAAATATTACATCCGAGATGTTAGGTTGCGTTAGGTTAGGATATATATCGTTATAGACGTATATAATGTTCCCAGCGAGACGTAGGGACTGACATGCCAGGAATGTTGTAAAATATTACATCCCAGATGTTAGGTTGCATTAGGTTAGGATATACAACGTTATAGACGTATATAATGTCCCCATCGAGAAGCAGGCGACGACACGCCAGGAACGTTGTAAAATATTACATTCGACATGTTAGGTCGCCTTAGGCTAGAATGTATATCGTTATAGACGTATACAATGTTTCCACCTAGAAGTAGGGACCGCCATGCCAGGAATGTAGTAAAATATTACATACGAGATGTTAGGTTGCCTTAGGTTAGGATATACAAGGTTATAGATGTATATAATGTTCCCATCGAGAAGTAAGCGACGAGACGCCAGAAATGTTGTAAAATATTACATTCGACATGTTAGGTTGCCTTAGGCTAGGATATCTAACGTTATAGACGTATATAATGTTCCCACCGAAAAATAGGGTCCGACGCGTCAGGAATGTTGTGAACTATTACACCCGAAATGTTAGGTTCCCTTAGGTTAGGATATACAACGTTATAGACGTATAGAATGTTCCCACCGAGATGTAGGGACCGACCTGCCAGGAATGTTGTAAAATATTACGTCCGAGATGTTAGGTTGCCCTAGGTTAGGATATATATCGTTATAGACGTATACAATGTTTCCCCCGAGAAGTAGGGGCCGACATGCCAGGAATGTTGTAAAATATTACATCCGAGATGTTAGGCTGCCTTGGGTTGGGCTATACAAGGCTATAGATGTATATAATGTCCCCATCGAGAAGTAGGCGACGACACGCCAGGAATGTTGTAAAATATTACATTCGCCATGTTAGGTTGCCTTAGACTAGGATATATAACGTTATAGACGTATATAATGTTCCCACCAAAAAATAGGGGCCGACGCGTCAGGAATGGTGTAAAATATTAAACCCGAGATGTTAGGTTCCCTTAGGTTAGGATATACAACGTTATAGAGGCATAGAATGATCCCACCGAGATGTAGGGACCGACATGCCAGGAATGTTGTAAAATATTACATCCGAGATGTTAGGTTGCTTTAGGTTAGGATATATATCGTTATAGACGTATGTAATGTTCCTACCGAGACTTGAGGACCGACATGCCAGGAATCTTGTAAAATATTACAACCCAGATGTTAGGTTGCTTTAGGTTAGGATATACAACGTTATAGACGTATATAACGTCCCCATCGAGAAGCAGGCGACGACACGCCAGGAATGTTGTAAAATATTACATTCGACATGTTAGGTGGCCTTAGGCTAGGATATATAACGTTATAGACGTATATAATGTTCCCACCGAGAAGTACGGGCGGACACGCTAGGAACGTTGTCAACTATTACATCCGAGATGTTAGGTTGCTTTAGGTTAGGATATATATCGTTATAGACGTATATAATGTTCCTACCGAAACTTGAGGACCGACATGCCAGGAATCTTGTAAAATATTACATCCCAGATGTTAGGTTGCCTTAGGTTAGGGTATACAACGTTATAGACGTATATAATGTCCCCATCGAGAAGCAGGCGACGACATGCCAGGAATGTTATAAAATATTACATCCGAGATGTTAGGTTGCCTTAGCTTAGGATATACAACGTTATAGATGTATATAATGACCCCATCCAGAAGTAGGCGACGACACGCCAGGAATGTTGTAAAATATTACATCCCAGATGTTAGGTTGCGTTGGGTTAGGATATACAACGTTATAGACGTATATTAAGTCCCCATCGAGAAGCAGGCGACGACACGCCAGGAATGTTGTAAAATATTACTTTCGACATGTTAGGTGGCCTTAGGCTAGGATATATAACGTTATAGACGTATATAATGTTCCCACCGAGAAGTACGGGCGGACACGCTAGGAACGTTATCAACTGTTACATCCGAGATGTTAGGTTGCCTTAGGTTAGGATATATAACGTTATAGATGTATATAATCTCCCCATCCAGAAGTTGGCGACGACACGCCAGGAATATTACATCCCAGATGTTAGGTTGCGTTAGATTAGGATACACAACGTTATAGACGTATATAATGTTCCCATCGAGAAGCAGGCGACGACACGCCAGGAATGATGTAAAATATTACATTCGACATGTTAGGTCGCCTTAGACTAGGATATATAACGTTATAGACGTATATAATGTTCCCACCGAAAAATAGGGGCCGACGCGTCAGGAATGTTGTAAAATATTACATTCGACATGTTAGGTGGCCTTAGACTAGGATATATAACGTTATAGACGTATATAATGTTCTCACCGAGAAGTATGGGCGGACACGCCAGGAATGTTGTCAACTATTACATCCGAGATGTTAGGTTGCCTTAGGTTAGGATATACAACATTATAGACGTATAGTATGTTCCCACCGGGATGTAGGGACCGACATGCTAGGAATGTTATAAATTATAACATCCGAGATGTTAGGTTGCGTTAGGTTAGGATATACAAGGTTATAGATGTATATAATGTCGCCATCGAGAAGTAGGCGACGACACGCCAGGAATGTTGTAAAGTATTACATTCGACATGTTAGGTTGCCTTAGACTAGGATATACAACGATATAGACGTATATAATGTCCCCATCGAGAAGCAGGCGACGACACGCCAGGAATGTTGTAAAATATTACATTCGACATGTTAGGTCGCCTTCGGCTAGGATATATAACGTTATAGACGTATATAATGTTCCCACCGAAAAATAGGTGCCGACGGGTCAGGAATATTGTAAAATATTACACCCGAGATGTTAGGTTCCCTTAGGATAGGATATACAACGTTATAGACGTATAGTATGTTCCCACCGAGATGTAGGGACCGACATGCCAGGAATGTTGTAAAATATTACATCCGAGATGTTAGGCTGCCTTAGGTTAGGATATACAAGGTTATAGATGTATATAATGTCCCCATCGAGAAGTAGGCGACGACACGCCAGGAATGTTGTAAAGTATTACATTCGACATGTTATGTGGCCTTAGGCTAGGATATATAACGTTATAGACGTATATAATGTTCCCACCGAGGAGTACGGGCGGACACGCCAGGAATGTTGTCAACTATTACATCCGCGATGTTAGGTTCCCTTAGGTTAGGATATACAACGTTATAGACGTATAGTATGTTCCCACGGAGGTGTAGGGACCGACATGCCAGGAATGTTGTAAAATATTACATCCGAGATGTTAGGCTGCCTTAGGTTAGGATATACAAGGTTATAGATGTATATAATGTCCCCATCGAGAAGTATGCGACGACACGCCACGAGTGTTGTAAAGTATTACATTCGACATGTTAGGTTGCCTTAGACTAGGATATACAATATTATAGGTGTATATAATGTCCCCATCGAGAAGTAGGCGACGACACGCCAGGAATGTTGTAAAATTTTACATTCGACATGTTAGGTTGCCTTAGGCTAGAATATATAACGTTATAGACGTATATAATGTTCCCACCGAAAAATAGGGGTCGACGCGTCAGGAATGTTGTAAAATATTACACCCGAGATGTTAGGTTCCCTTAGGTTAGGATATACAACGTTATAGACGTATAGTATGTTCCCACCGAGATGTAGGGACCGACATGCCAGGAATGTTGTAAAATATTACATCCCAGATGTTAGGTTGCGTTAGGTTAGGATATACAACGTTATAGGCGTATATAATGTCCCCATGGAGAAGCAGGCGACGACACGCCAGGAATGTTATAAAATATTACATCCGAGATGTTAGGTTGCCTTAGGTTAGGATATACAAGGTTATAGATGTATATAGTGTCCCCATCGAGAAGTAGGCGACGACAAGCCAGGAATGTTGTAAAGTATTACATTCGACATGTTAGGTTGCCTTAGACTAGGATATATAACGTTATAGACGTATATAATGTTCCCACCGAAAAATGGGGGCCGACGCGTCAGGAATGTTGTAAAATATTACATTCGACATGTTAGGTGGCCTTAGGCTAGGATATATAACGCTATAGACGTATATAACGTTCCCACCGCGAAGTACGGGCGGATACGCCAGGAATGTTGTCAACTATTACATCCGAGATGTTAGGTTGCCTTACGTTAGGATATATAATGTTATAGACGTATATAATGTCCCCATCGAGAAGTAGGCGACGACACGCCAGGAATGTTGTATAATTTTACATTCGACATGTTAGGTTGCCTTAGGCTAGTATATATAACGTTATAGACGTATATAATGTTCACACCGAAAAATAGGGGTCGACGCGTCAGGAATGTTGTAAAATATTACACCCGAGATGTTAGGCTGCCTTAGGTTAGGATATACAAGGTTATAGATGTATATAATGTCCCCATCGAGAAGTAGGCGACGACACGCCAGGAATGTTGTAAAATTTTACATTCGACATGTTAGGTTGCCTTAGGCTAGAATATATAACGTTATAGACGTATATAATGTTCACACCGAAAAATAGGGGTCGACGCGTCAGGAATGTTGTAAAATATTACACCCGAGATGTTAGGCTGCCTTAGGTTAGGATATACAAGGTTATAGATGTATATAATGTCCCCATCGAGAAGTAGGCGACGACACGCCAGGAATGTTGTAAAGTATTACATTCGACATGTTAGGTTGCCTTAGACTAGGATATATAACGTTATAGACGTATATAATGTTCCCACCGAAAAATGGGGGCCGACGCGTCAGGAATGTTGTAAAATATTACATTCGACATGTTAGGTGGCCTTAGGCTAGGATATATAACGCTATAGACGTATATAATGTTCTCACCGAGAAGTATGGGCGGACACGCCAGGAATGTTGTCAACTATTACATCCGAGATGTTAGGTTGCCTTAGGTTAGGATATACAACATTATAGACGTATAGTATGTTCCCACCGGGATGTAGGGACCGACATGCTAGGAATGTTATAAATTATAACATCCGAGATGTTAGGTTGCGTTAGGTTAGGATATACAAGGTTATAGATGTATATAATGTCGCCATCGAGAAGTAGGCGACGACACGCCAGGAATGTTGTAAAGTATTACATTCGACATGTTAGGTTGCCTTAGACTAGGATATACAACGATATAGACGTATATAATGTCCCCATCGAGAAGCAGGCGACGACACGCCAGGAATGTTGTAAAATATTACATTCGACATGTTAGGTCGCCTTCGGCTAGGATATATAACGTTATAGACGTATATAATGTTCCCACCGAAAAATAGGTGCCGACGGGTCAGGAATATTGTAAAATATTACACCCGAGATGTTAGGTTCCCTTAGGATAGGATATACAACGTTATAGACGTATAGTATGTTCCCACCGAGATGTAGGGACCGACATGCCAGGAATGTTGTAAAATATTACATCCGAGATGTTAGGCTGCCTTAGGTTAGGATATACAAGGTTATAGATGTATATAATGTCCCCATCGAGAAGTAGGCGACGACACGCCAGGAATGTTGTAAAGTATTACATTCGACATGTTATGTGGCCTTAGGCTAGGATATATAACGTTATAGACGTATATAATGTTCCCACCGAGGAGTACGGGCGGACACGCCAGGAATGTTGTCAACTATTACATCCGCGATGTTAGGTTCCCTTAGGTTAGGATATACAACGTTATAGACGTATAGTATGTTCCCACGGAGGTGTAGGGACCGACATGCCAGGAATGTTGTAAAATATTACATCCGAGATGTTAGGCTGCCTTAGGTTAGGATATACAAGGTTATAGATGTATATAATGTCCCCATCGAGAAGTATGCGACGACACGCCACGAGTGTTGTAAAGTATTACATTCGACATGTTAGGTTGCCTTAGACTAGGATATACAATATTATAGGTGTATATAATGTCCCCATCGAGAAGTAGGCGACGACACGCCAGGAATGTTGTAAAATTTTACATTCGACATGTTAGGTTGCCTTACGCTAGAATATATAACGTTATAGACGTATATAATGTTCCCACCGAAAAATAGGGGTCGACGCGTCAGGAATGTTGTAAAATATTACACCCGAGATGTTAGGTTCCCTTAGGTTAGGATATACAACGTTATAGACGTATAGTATGTTCCCACCGAGATGTAGGGACCGACATGCCAGGAATGTTGTAAAATATTACATCCCAGATGTTAGGTTGCGTTAGGTTAGGATATACAACGTTATAGGCGTATATAATGTCCCCATGGAGAAGCAGGCGACGACACGCCAGGAATGTTATAAAATATTACATCCGAGATGTTAGGTTGCCTTAGGTTAGGATATACAAGGTTATAGATGTATATAGTGTCCCCATCGAGAAGTAGGCGACGACAAGCCAGGAATGTTGTAAAGTATTACATTCGACATGTTAGGTTGCCTTAGACTAGGATATATAACGTTATAGACGTATATAATGTTCCCACCGAAAAATGGGGGCCGACGCGTCAGGAATGTTGTAAAATATTACATTCGACATGTTAGGTGGCCTTAGGCTAGGATATATAACGCTATAGACGTATATAACGTTCCCACCGCGAAGTACGGGCGGATACGCCAGGAATGTTGTCAACTATTACATCCGAGATGTTAGGTTGCCTTACGTTAGGATATATAATGTTATAGACGTATATAATGTCCCCATCGAGAAGTAGGCGACGACACGCCAGGAATGTTGTATAATTTTACATTCGACATGTTAGGTTGCCTTAGGCTAGTATATATAACGTTATAGACGTATATAATGTTCACACCGAAAAATAGGGGTCGACGCGTCAGGAATGTTGTAAAATATTACACCCGAGATGTTAGGCTGCCTTAGGTTAGGATATACAAGGTTATAGATGTATATAATGTCCCCATCGAGAAGTAGGCGACGACACGCCAGGAATGTTGTAAAATTTTACATTCGACATGTTAGGTTGCCTTAGGCTAGAATATATAACGTTATAGACGTATATAATGTTCACACCGAAAAATAGGGGTCGACGCGTCAGGAATGTTGTAAAATATTACACCCGAGATGTTAGGCTGCCTTAGGTTAGGATATACAAGGTTATAGATGTATATAATGTCCCCATCGAGAAGTAGGCGACGACACGCCAGGAATGTTGTAAAGTATTACATTCGACATGTTAGGTTGCCTTAGACTAGGATATATAACGTTATAGACGTATATAATGTTCCCACCGAAAAATGGGGGCCGACGCGTCAGGAATGTTGTAAAATATTACATTCGACATGTTAGGTGGCCTTAGGCTAGGATATATAACGCTATAGACGTATATAACGTTCCCACCGCGAAGTACGGGCGGATACGCCAGGAATGTTGTCAACTATTACATCCGAGATGTTAGGTTGCCTTAGGTTAGGATATATAACGTTATAGACGCATATAATCTCCCCATCCAGAAGTAGGCGACGACACGCCAGGAATATTGCATCCCAGATGTTAGGTTGCGTTATGTTAAGATACACAACGTTATAGACGTATATAATGTTCCCATCGAGAAGCAGGCGACGACACGCCAGGAATGATGTAAAATATTACATTCGACATGCTAGGTCGCCTTAGGCTAGGATATATAACGTTATAGACGTATACAATGTTCCCACCGAGAAGTACGGGCCTACACGCCAGGAATGTTGTCAACTATTACATCCGAGATGTTAGGTTCCCTTAGGTTGGGATATACAACGTTATATACGTATAGTATGTTCCCACCGAGATGTAGGGACCGACATGCCAGGAATGTTGTAAAACATTACATCCGAGATGTTAGGCTGCCTTAGGTTAGGATATACAAAGGTTATAGATGTATATAATGTCCCCATCGAGAAGTAGGCGACGACACGCCAGGAATGTTGTAAAGTATTACATTCGACATGTTAGGTTGCCTTAGACTAGGATATATAACGTTATAGACGTATATAATGTTCCCACCGAAAAATGGGGGCCGACGCGTCAGGAATGTTGTAAAATATTACATTCGACATGTTAGGTGGCCTTAGGCTAGGATATATAACGTTATAGACGTATATAATGTTCCCACCGAAAAATAGGGGTCGACGCGTCAGGAATGTTGTAAAATATTACACCCGAGATGCTAGGTTCCCTTAGGGTAGGAAATATAACGTTATAGACGTATACAATGTTCCCACCGAGAAGTACGGGCCTACACACCAGGATTGTTGTCAACTATTATATCCGAGATGTTAGGTTGCCTTAGGTTAGGATATATACCGTTATAGACGCATACAATGTTTCCACCGAGAAGTAGGGACCGACATGCCAGGAATGTTATAAAATATTACATCCGAGATGATAGGTTGCCTTAGGTTTGGATATACAATGTTATAGATGTATATAATGACCCTATCCAGAAGTAGGCGACGACACTCCAGGAGTGTTGTAAAATATTACATCCCAGATGTTAGGTTGCGTTAGGTAAGGATATACAACGTTATAGACGTATATTATGTCCCCATCGAGAAGCAGGCGACGACACGCCAGGAATGTTGTAAAATATTACATCCGACATGTTAGGTTCCCTTCGGTTTGGATATATATCGTTATAGACGTATATAATGTTCCTACCGAGACTTGGGGACCGACATGCCAGGAATCTTGTATAATATTACATCCCAGATGTTAGGTTGCTTTGGGTTAGGATACACAACGTTATAGACGTATATAATGTCCCCATCGAGTAGTAGGCGACGACACGCCAGGAATGTTGTAAAGTATTACATTCGACATGTTAGGTTGCCTTAGACTAGGATATATAACGTTATAGACGTATATAATGTTCCCACCGAAAAATAGGGGCCAACGCGTCAGGAATGCTGTAAAATATTACATTCGAAATGTTAGGTGGCCTTAGGTTAGGATATATAACGTTATAGACGTATATAATGTTCCCACCGAGAAGTACGGGCGGACACGCCAGGAATGTTGTAAAGTATTACATTCGACATGTTAGGTTGCCTTAGACTAGGATATATAACGTTATAGACGTATATAATGTTCCCACCGAAAAATGGGGGCCGACGCGTCAGGAATGTTGTAAAATATTACATTCGACATGTTAGGTGGCCTTAGGCTAGGATATATAACGTTATAGACGTATATAATGTTCCCACCGCGAAGTACGGGCGGATACGCCAGGAATGTTGTCAACTATTACATCCGAGATGTTAGGTTGCCTTACGTTAGGATATATAATGTTATAGACGTATATAATGTCCCCATCCAGAAGTAGGCGACGACACGCCGGGAATATTACATCCCAGATGTTAGGTTGCGTTAGGTTAGGATACACAACGTTATAGACGTATATAATGTTCCCATCGAGAAGCAGGCGACGACACGCCAGGAATGATGTAAAATATTAAATTCGATATGTTGGGTCGCCTTAGGCTAGGATATATAACGTTATAGACATATACAATGTTCACACCGAGAAGTTCGGGCCTACACGCCAGGAATGTTGTCAACTATTACATCCGATATGTTAGGTTGCCTTAGGTTAGGATATATATCGTTATAGACGTATATAATTTTCCCACCGAGACGTAGGCACCGACATGCAAGGAATGTTGTAAAATATTACATCCCAAATGTTAGGTTGCGTTAGGTTAGGATATACAACGTTATAGACGTATATAATCTCCCCATCGAGAAGCAGTCGACGACACGCCACAATGTTGTAAAATATTACATCCGAGATGTTAGGTTGCCTTAGGTTAGGATATACAATGTTATAGATGTATATAATGTCCCCATCGAGAAGTAGGCGACGACACGCCAGGAATGTTGTAAAATTTTACATTCGACATGTTAGGTTGCCTTAGGCTAGAATATATAACGTTATAGACGTATATAATGTTCCCACCGAAAAATAGGGGTCGACGCGTCAGGAATGTTGTAAAATATTACACCCGAGATGCTAGGTTCCCTTAGGTTAGGATATACAACGTTATAGACGTATAGTATGTTCCCACCGAGATGTAGGGACCGACATGCCAGGAATGTTGTAAAATATTACATCCGAGATGTTAGGTTGCGTTAGGTTAGGATATACAACGTTATAGACTTATATAATGTCCCCATGGAGAAGCAGGCGACGACACGCCAGGAATGTTATAAAATATTACATCCGAGATGTTAGGTTGCCTTAGGTTAGAATATACAAGGTTATAGATGTATATAATGACCCTATCCAGAAGTAGGCGACGACACTCCAGGAATGTTGTAAAATATTACATCCCAGATGTTAGGTTGCATTAGGTAAGGATATACAACGTTATAGACGTATATTATGTCCCCGTCGAGAAGCAGGCGACGACACGCCAGGAATGCTGTAAAATAATACATCCCAGTTGTTAGGTTGCGTTAGGTTAGGATATACAACGTTATAGACGTATATTATGTCCCCATCGAGAAGCAGGCGACGACACGCCAGGAATGTTGTAAAATATTACATCCGACATGTTAGGTTCCCTTCGGTTTGGATATATATCGTTATAGACGTATATAATGTTCCTACCGAGACTTGGGGACCGACATGCCAGGAATCTTGTATAATATTACATCCCAGATGTTAGGTTGCTTTGGGTTAGGATACACAACGTTATAGACGTATATAATGTCCCCATCGAGAAGTAGGCGACGACACGCCAGGAATGTTGTAAAGTATTACATTCGACATGTTAGGTTGCCTTAGACTAGGATATATAACGTTATAGACGTATATAATGTTCCCACCGAAAAATAGGGGCCGACGCGTCAGGAATGTTGTAAAATATTACATTCGACATGTTAGGTGTCCTTAGGCTAGGATATATAACGTTATAGACGTATACAATGTTCCCACCGAGAAGTACGGGCCTACACGCCAGGATTGTTGTCAACTATTATATCCGAGATGTTAGGTTGCCTTAGGTTAGGATATATACCGTTATAGACGTATACAATGTTTCCACCGAGAAGTAGGGACCGACATGCCAGGAATGTTATAAAATATTACATCCGAGATGATAGGTTGCCTTAGGTTAGGATGTACAATGTTATAGATGTATATAATGACCCTATCCAGAAGTAGGCGACGACACTCCAGGAGTGTTGTAAAATATTACATCCCAGATGTTAGGTTGCGTTAGGTAAGGATATACAACGTTATAGACGTATATTATGTCCCCATCGAGAAGCAGGCGACGACACGCCAGGAATGTTGTAAAATATTACATCCGACATGTTAGGTTCCCTTCGGTTTGGATATATATCGTTATAGACGTATATAATGTTCCTACCGAGACTTGGGGACCGACATGCCAGGAATCTTGTATAATATTACATCCCAGATGTTAGGTTGCTTTGGGTTAGGATAAACAACGTTATAGACGTATATAATGTCCCCATCGAGAAGTAGGCGACGACACGCCAGGATTGTTGTAAAGTATTACATTCGACATGTTAGGTTGCCTTAGACTAGGATATATAACGTTATAGACGTATATAATGTTCCCACCGAATAATAGGGGCCGACGCGTCAGGAATGTTGTAAAATATTACATTCGACATGTTAGGTGGCCTTAGGCTAGGATATATAACGTTATAAACGTATATAATGTTCCCACCGAGAAGTACGGGCCGACACGCCAGGAATGTTGTAAAGTATTACATTCGACATGTTAGGTTGCCTTAGACTAGGATATATAACGTTATAGACGTATATAATGTTCCCACCGAGAAGTACGGGCGGGCACGCCAGGAATGTTGTAAAGTATTACATTCGACATGTTAGGTTGCCTTAGGCTAGGAAATATAACGTTATAGACGTATACAATGTTCCCACCGAGAAGTACGGGCCTACACGCCAGGATTGTTGTCAACTATTATATCCGAGATGTTAGGTTGCCTTAGGTTAGGATATATACCGTTATAGACGTATACAATGTTTCCACCGAGAAGTAGGGACCGACATGCCAGGAATGTTATAAAATATTACAACCGAGATGATAGGTTGCCTTAGGTTAGGATATACAATGTTATAGATGTATATAATGACCCCATCCAGAAGTAGGCGACGATACTCCAGGAGTGTTGTAAAATATTACATCCCAGATGTTAGGTTGCGTTAGGTAAGGATATACAACGTTATAGACGTATATTATGTCCCCATCGAGAAGCAGGTGACGACACGCCAGGAATGTTGTAAAATATTACATCCCAGATGTTAGGTTGCGTTATGTTAGGATACACAACGTTATAGACGTATATAATGTCCCCATCGAGAAGTAGGCGACGACACGCCAGGATTGTTGTAAAGTATTACATTCGACATGTTAGGTTGCCTTAGACTAGGATATATAACGTTATAGACGTATATAATGTTCCCACCGAATAATAGGGGCCGACGCGTCAGGAATGTTGTAAAATATTACATTCGACATGTTAGGTGGCCTTAGGCTAGGATATATAACGTTATAGACGTATATAATGTTCCCACCGAGAAGTACGGGCCGACACGCCAGGAATGTTGTAAAGTATTACATTCGACATGTTAGGTTGCCTTAGACTAGGATATATAACGTTATAGACGTATATAATGTTCCCACCGAGAAGTACGGGCGGACACGCCAGGAATGTTGTAAAGTATTACATTCGACATGTTAGGTTGCCTTAGGCTAGGAAATATAACGTTATAGACGTATACAATGTTCCCACCGAGAAGTACGGGCCTACACGCCAGGATTGTTGTCAACTATTATATCCGAGATGTTAGGTTGCCTTAGGTTAGGATATATACCGTTATAGACGTATACAATGTTTCCACCGAGAAGTAGGGACCGACATGCCAGGAATGTTATAAAATATTACATCCGAGATGATAGGTTGCCTTAGGTTAGGATATACAATGTTATAGATGTATATAATGACCCCATCCAGAAATAGGCGACGATACTCCAGGAGTGTTGTAAAATATTACATCCCAGATGTTAGGTTGCGTTAGGTAAGGATATACAACGTTATAGACGTATATTATGTCCCCATCGAGAAGCAGGCGACGACACGCCAGGAATGTTGTAAAATATTACATCCCAGATGTTAGGTTGCGTTATGTTAGGATACACAACGTTATAGACGTATATAATGTCCCCATCGAGAAGTAGGCGACGACACGCCAGGAATGTTGTAAAGTATTACATTCGACATGTTAGGTTGCCTTAGATTAGGATATATAACGTTATAGACGTATATAATGTTCCCACCGAAAAATAGGGGCCGACGCGTCAGGAATGTTGTAAAATATTACATTCGAAATGTTAGGTGGCCTTAGGTTAGGATATATAACGTTATAGACGTATATAATGTTCCCACCGAGAAGTACGGGCGGACACGCCAGGAATGTTGTCAACTATTACATCCGAGATATTAGGTTGCCTTAGGTTAGGATATATAACGTTATAGACGCATATAATCTCCCCATCCAGAAGTAGGCGACGACACGCCAGGAATATTACATCCCAGATGTTAGGTTGCGTTATGTTAGGATACACAACGTTATAGACGTATATAATGTTCCCATCGAGAAGCAGGCGACGACACGCCAGGAATGATGTAAAATATTACATTCGACATGCTAGGTCGCCTTAGGCTAGGATATATAACGTTATAGACGTATACAATGTTCCCACCGAAAAATAGGGGCCGACGCGTCAGGAATGTTGTAAAATATTACATTCGACATGTTAGGTGGCCTTAGGCTAGGATATATAACGTTATAGACGTATATAATGTTCTCACCGAAAAATAGGGGCCGACGCGTCAGGAATATTGTAAAATATTACACCCGAGATGTTAGGTTCCCTTAGGTTAGGATATACAACGTTATAGACGTATAGTATGTTCCCACCGAGATGTAGGGACCGACATGCCAGGAATGTTGTAAAATATTACATCCGAGATGTTAGGTTGCCTTAGGTTAGGATATACAAGGTTATAGATGTATATAATGTCCCCATCGAGAAGTAGGCGACGACACGCCAGGAATGTTGTAAAGTATTACATTCGACATGTTATGTGGCCTTAGGCTAGGATATATAACGTTATAGACGTATATAATGTTCCCACCGAGAAGTACGGGCGGACACGCCAGGAATGTTGTCAACTATTACATCCGAGATGTTAGGTTGCCTTAGGTTGGGACATATAACGTTATAGACGTATATAATCTCCCCAACCAGAAGTAGGCGACGACACGCCAGGAATATTACATCCCAGATGTTAGGTTGCGTTAGGTTAGGATACAAAACGTTATAGACGTATATAATGTTCCCATCGAGAAGCAGGCGACGACACGCCAGGAATGATGTAAAATATTACATTCGACATGCTAGGCCGCCTTAGGCTAGGATATATAACGTTATAGACGTATACAATGTTCCCACCGAGAAGTACGGGCCTACGCGCCAGGAATGTTGTCAACTATTACATCCGAGATGTTAGGTTCCCTTAGGTTAGGATATACAACGTTATATACGTATAGTATGTTCCCACCGAGATGTAGGGACCGACACGCCAGGAATGTTGTAAAATATTACATCCGAGATGTTAGGCTGCCTTAGGTTAGGATATACAAGGTTATAGATGTATATAATGTCCCCATCGAGAAGTAGGCGACGACACGCCAGGAATGTTGTAAAGTATTACATTCGACATGTTAGGTTGCCTTAGACTAGGATATATAACGTTATAGACGTATATAATGTTCCCATCCAGAAGTAGGCGACGACACGCCGGGAATATTACATCCCAGATGTTAGGTTGCGTTAGGTTAGGGTACACAAAGTTATAGACGTATATAATGTCCCCATCGAGAAGCAGGCGACGACAAGCCCGGAATGTTGTAAAATATTACATCCGAGATGTTAGGTTCCCTTCGGTTTGGATATATATCGTTATAGACGTATATAATGTTCCTACCGAGACTTGGGGACCGACATGCCAGGAATCTTGTATAATATTACATCCCAGATGTTAGGTTGCTTTAGGTTAGGATATACAACGATATAGACGTATATAATGTCCCCATCGAGAAGCAGGCGACGACACGCCAGGAATGTTGTAAAATATTACATCCAAGATGTTAGGCTGCCTTGGGTTAGGATATACAAGGTTATAGATGTATATAATGTCCCCATCGAGAAGTAGGCGACGACACGCCAGGAATGTTGTAAAGTATTACATTCGACATGTTATGTGGCCTTAGGCTAGGATATATAACGTTATAGACGTATATAATGTTCCCACCGAGAAGTACGGGCGGACACGCCAGGAATGTTGTCAACTATTACATCCGAGATGTTAGGTTGCCTTAGGTTGGGACATATAACGTTATAGACGTATATAATCTCCCCATCCAGAAGTAGGCGACGACACGCCAGGAATATTACATCCCAGATGTTAGGTTGCGTTAGGTTAGGATACACAACGTTATAGACGTATATAATGTTCCCATCGAGAAGTAGGCGACGACACGCCAGAAATGTTGTAAAATAATACATCCCAGATGTTAGGTTGCGTTAGGTTAGGATATACAACGTTATAGACGTATATTATGTCCCCATCGAGAAGCAGGCGACGACACGCCAGGAATGTTGTAAAATATTACATCCGACATGTTATGTTCCCTTCGGTTTGGATATATATCGTTATAGACGTATATAATGTTCCTACCGAGACTTGGGGACCGACATGCCAGGAATCTTGTATAATATTACATCCCAGATGTTAGGTTGCTTTGGGTTAGGATACACAACGTTATAGACGTATATAATGTCCCCATCGAGAAGTAGGCGACGACACGCCAGCAATGTTGTAAAGTATTACATTCGACATGTTAGGTTGCCTTAGACTAGGATATATAACGTTATAGACGTATATAATGTTCCCACCGAAAAATAGGGGCCGACGCGTCAGGAATGTTGTAAAATATTACATTCGACATGTTAGGTGGCCTTAGGCTAGGATATATAACGTTATAGACGTATATAATGTTCCCACCGAGAAGTACGGGCGGACACGCCAGGATTGTTTTCAACTATTATATCCGAGATGTTGGGTTGCCTTAGGTTAGGATATATACCGTTATAGACGTATACAATGTTTCCACCGAGAAGTAGGGACCGACATGCCAGAAATGTTATAAAATATTACATCCGAGATGATAGGTTGCCTTAGGTTAGGATATACAATGTTATAGATGTATATAATGACCCTATCCAGAAGTAGGCGACGACACTCCAGGAGTGTTGTAAAATATTACATCCCAGATGTTAGGTTGCGTTATGTTAGGATACACAACGTTATAGACGTATATAATGTCCCCATCGAGAAGTAGGCGACGACACGCCAGGAATGTTGTAAAGTATTACATTCGACATGTTAGGTTGCCTTAGACTAGGATATATAACGTTATAGACGTATATAATGTTCCCACCGAAAAATAGGGGCCGGCGCGTCAGGAATGTTGTAAAATATTACATTCGACATGTTAGGTGGCCTTAGGCTAGGATATATAACATTATAGACGTATATAATGTTCCCACCGCGAAGTACGGGCGGATACGCCAGGAATGTTGTCAACTATTACATCCGAGATGTTATGTTGCCTTACGTTAGGATATATAACGTTATAGACGCATATAATCTCCCCATCCAGAAGTAGGCGACGACACGCCAGGAATATTACATCCCAGATGTTAGGTTGCGTTAGGTTAGGATACACAACGTTATAGACGTATATAATGTTCCCATCGAGAAGCAGGCGACGACACGCCAGGAATGATGTAAACTATTACATTCGACATGCTAGGTCGCCTTAGGCTAGGATATATAACGTTATAGACGTATACAATGTTCCCACCGAGAAGTACGGGCCTACACGCCAGGAATGTTGTCAACTATTACATCCGAGATGTTAGGTTCCCTTAGGTTAGGATATACAACGTTATATACGTATAGTATGTTCCCACCGAGATGTAGGGACCGACATGCCAGGAATGTTGTAAAATATTACATCCGAGATGTTAGGCTGCCTTAGGTTAGGATATACAAGGTTATAGATGTATATAATGTCCCCATCGAGAAGTAGGCGACGACACGCCAGGAATGTTGTAAAGTATTACATTCGACATGTTAGGTTGCCTTAGACTAGGATATATAACGTTATAGACGTATATAATGTTCCCACCGAAAAATAGGGGCCGGCGCGTCAGGAATGTTGTAAAATATTACATTCGACATGTTAGGTGGCCTTAGGCTAGGATATATAACGTTATAGACGTATATAATGTTCCCACCGCGAAGTACGGGCGGATACGCCAGGAATGTTGTCAACTATTACATCCGAGATGTTATGTTGCCTTACGTTAGGATATATAATGTTATAGACGTATATAATGTCCCCATCCAGAAGTAGGCGACGACACGCCGGGAATATTACATCCCAGATGTTAGGTTGCGTTAGGTTAGGATACACAACGTTATAGACGTATATAATGTTCCCATCGAGAAGCAGGCGACGACACGCCAGGAATGATGTAAAATATTAAATTCGATATGTTAGGTCGCCTTAGGCTAGGATATATAACGTTATAGACATATACAATGTTCCCACCGAGAAGTTCGGGCCTACACGCCAGGAATGTTGTCAACCATTACATCTGATATGTTAGGTTGCCTTAGGTTAGGATATATATCGTTATAGACGTATATAATGTTCCCACCGAGAAGTACGGGCGGACACGCCAGGAATGTTGTAAAGTATTACATTCGACATGTTAGGTTGCCTTAGACTAGGATATATAACGTTATAGACGTATATAATGTTCCCACCGAAAAATAGGGGCCGACGCGTCAGGAATGTTGTAAAATATTACATTCGACATGTAAGGTGGCCTTAGGCTAGGATATATAACGTTATAGAGGTATATAATGTTCCCACCGAGAAGTACGGGCGGACACGCCAGGAATTTTGTCAACTATTACATCCGAGATGTTAGGTTGCCTCAGGTTAGGATATATAACGTTATAGACGCATATAATCTCCCCATCCAGAAGTAGGCGACGACACGCCAGGAATATTACATCCCAGATGTTAGGTTGCGTTAGGTTAGGATACACAACGTTATAGACGTATATAATGTTCCCATCGAGAAGCAGGCGACGACACGCCAGGAATGATGTAAACTATTACATTCGACATGCTAGGTCGCCTTAGGCTAGGATATATAACGTTATAGACGTATACAATGTTCCCACCGAGAAGTACGGGCCTACACGCCAGGAATGTTGTCAACTATTACATCCGAGATGTTAGGTTCCCTTAGGTTAGGATATACAACGTTATATACGTATAGTATGTTCCCGCCGAGATGTAGGGACCGACATGCCAGGAATGTTGTAAAATATTACATCCGAGATGTTAGGCTGCCTTAGGTTAGGATATACAAGGTTATAGATGTATATAATGTCCCCATCGAGAAGTAGGCGACGACACGCCAGGAATGTTGTAAAGTATTACATTCGACATGTTAGGTTGCCTTAGACTAGGATATATAACGTTATAGACGTATATAATGTTCCCACCGAAAAATAGGGGCCGGCGCGTCAGGAATGTTGTAAAATATTACATTCGACATGTTAGGTGGCCTTAGGCTAGGATATATAACGTTATAGACGTATATAATGTTCCCACCGCGAAGTACGGGCGGATACGCCAGGAATGTTGTCAACTATTACATCCGAGATGTTATGTTGCCTTACGTTAGGATATATAATGTTATAGACGTATATAATGTCCCCATCCAGAAGTAGGCGACGACACGCCGGGAATATTACATCCCAGATGTTAGGTTGCGTTAGGTTAGGATACACAACGTTATAGACGTATATAATGTTCCCATCGAGAAGCAGGCGACGACACGCCAGGAATGATGTAAAATATTAAATTCGATATGTTAGGTCGCCTTAGGCTAGGATATATAACGTTATAGACATATACAATGTTCCCACCGAGAAGGTCGGGCCTACACGCCAGGAATGTTGACAACCATTACATCTGATATGTTAGGTTGCCTTAGGTTAGGATATATATCGTTATAGACGTATATAATGTTCCCACCGAGAAGTACGGGCGGACACGCCAGGAATGTTGTAAAGTATTACATTCGACATGTTAGGTTGCCTTAGACTAGGATATATAACGTTATAGACGTATATAATGTTCCCACCGAAAAATAGGGGCCGTCGCGTCAGGAATGTTGTAAAATATTACATTCGACATGTTAGGTGGCCTTAGGCTAGGATATATAACGTTATAGAGGTATATAATGTTCCCACCGAGAAGTACGGGCGGACACGCCAGGAATGTTGTCAACTATTACATCCGAGATGTTAGGTTGCCTCAGGTTAGGATATATAACGTTATAGACGCATATAATCTCCCCATCCAGAAGTAGGCGACGACACGCCAGGAATATTACATCCCAGATGTTAGGTTGCGTTAGGTTAGGATACACAACGTTATAGACGTATATAATGTTCCCATCGAGAAGCAGGCGACGACACGCCAGGAATGATGTAAACTATTACATTCGACATGCTAGGTCGCCTTAGGCTAGGATATATAACGTTATAGACGTATACAATGTTCCCAGCGAGAAGTACGGGCCTACACGCCAGGAATGTTGTCAACTATTACATCCGAGATGTTAGGTTCCCTTAGGTTAGGATATACAACGTTATATACGTATAGTATGTTCCCGCCGAGATGTAGGGACCGACATGCCAGGAATGTTGTAAAATATTACATCCGAGATGTTAGGCTGCCTTAGGTTAGGATATACAAGGTTATAGATGTATATAATGTCCCCATCGAGAAGTAGGCGACGACACGCCAGGAATGTTGTAAAGTATTACATTCGACATGTTAGGTTGCCTTAGACTAGGATATATAACGTTATAGACGTATATAATGTTCCCATCCAGAAGTAGGCGACGACACGCCGGGAATAATACATCCCAGATGTTAGGTTGCGTTAGGTTAGGGTACAGAAAGTTATAGACGTATATAATGTCCCCATCGAGAAGCAGGCGACGACAAGCCCGGAATGTTGTAAAATATTACATCCGAGATGTTAGGTTCCCTTCGGTTTGGATATATATCGTTATAGACGTATATAATGTTCCTACCGAGACTTGGGGACCGACATGCCAGGAATCTTGTATAATATTACATCCCAGATGTTAGGTTGCTTTAGGTTAGGATATACAACGATATAGACTTATATAATGTCCCCATCGAGAAGCAGGCGACGACACGCCAGGAATGTTGTAAAATATTACATTCGACATGTTAGGTCGCCTTCGGCTAGGATATATAACGTTAAAGACGTATATAATGTTCCCACCGAAAAATAGGTGCCGACGCGTCAGGAATGTTGTAAAATATTACACCCGAGATGTTAGGTTCCCTTAGGTTAGGATATACAACGTTATAGACGTATAGTATGTTCCCACCGAGATGTAGGGACCGACATGCCAGGAATGTTGTAAAATATTACATCCCAGATGTTAGGTTGCGTTAGGTTAGGATATACAACGTTATAGACGTATATTATGTCCCCATGGATAAGCAGGCGACGACACGCCAGGAATGTTGTAAAATATTACATCCGAGATGTTAGGCTGCCTTAGGTTAGGATATACAAGGTTATAGATGTATATAATGTCCCCATCCAGAAGTAGGCGACGACACGCCAGGAATGTTGTAAAGTATTACATTCGACATGTTATGTGGCCTTAGGCTAGGATATATAACGTTATAGACGTATATAATGTTCCCACCGAAAAATAGGGGCCGACGCGTCAGGAATGTTGTAGAATATTACATTCGACATGTTAGGTGGCCTTAGGCTAGGATATATAACGTTATAGAGGTATATAATGTTCCCACCGAGAAGTACGGGCGGACACGCCAGGAATGTTGTCAACTATTACATCCGAGATGTTAGGTTGCCTCAGGTTAGGATATATAACGTTATAGACGCATATAATCTCCCCATCCAGAAGTAGGCGACGACACGCCAGGAATATTACATCCCAGATGTTAGGTTGCGTTAGGTTAGGATACACAACGTTATAGACGTATATAATGTTCCCATCGAGAAGCAGGCGACGACACGCCAGGAATGATGTAAACTATTACATTCGACATGCTAGGTCGCCTTAGGCTAGGATATATAACGTTATAGACGTATACAATGTTCCCACCGAGAAATACGGGCCTACACGCCAGGAATGTTGTCAACTATTACATCCGAGATGTTAGGTTCCCTTAGGTTAGGATATACAACGTTATATACGTATAGTATGTTCCCGCCGAGATGTAGGGACCGACATGCCAGGAATGTTGTAAAATATTACATCCGAGATGTTAGGCTGCCTTAGGTTAGGATATACAAGGTTATAGATGTATATAATGTCCCCATCGAGAAGTAGGCGACGACACGCCAGGAATGTTGTAAAGTATTACATTCGACATGTTAGGTTGCCTTAGACTAGGATATATAACGTTATAGACGTATATAATGTTCCCATCCAGAAGTAGGCGACGACACGCCGGGAATAATACATCCCAGATGTTAGGTTGCGTTAGTTTAGGGTACAGAAAGTTATAGACGTATATAATGTCCCCATCGAGAAGCAGGCGACGACAAGCCCGGAATGTTGTAAAATATTACATCCGAGATGTTAGGTTCCCTTCGGTTTGGATATATATCGTTATAGACGTATATAATGTTCCTACCGAGACTTGGGGACCGACATGCCAGGAATCTTGTATAATATTACATCCCAGATGTTAGGTTGCTTTAGGTTAGGATATACAACGATATAGACGTATATAATGTCCCCATCGAGAAGCAGGCGACGACACGCCAGGAATGTTGTAAAATATTACATTCGACATGTTAGGTCGCCTTCGGCTAGGATATATAACGTTAAAGACGTATATAATGTTCCCACCGAAAAATAGGTGCCGACGCGTCAGGAATATTGTAAAATATTACACCCGAGATGTTAGGTTCCCTTAGGTTAGGATATACAACGTTATAGACGTATAGTATGTTCCCACCGAGATGTAGGGACCGACATGCCAGGAATGTTGTAAAATATTACATCCCAGATGTTAGGTTGCGTTAGGTTAGGATATACAACGTTATAGACGTATATTATGTCCCAATGGATAAGCAGGCGACGACACGCCAGGAATGTTGTAAAATATTACATCCGAGATGTTAGGCTGCCTTAGGTTAGGATATACAAGGTTATAGATGTATATAATGTCCCCATCCAGAAGTAGGCGACGACACGCCAGGAATGTTGTAAAGTATTACATTCGACATGTTATGTGGCCTTAGGCTAGGATATATAACGTTATAGACGTATATAATGTTCCCACCGAGAAGTACGGGCGGACACGCCAGGAATGTTGTCAACTATTACATCCGAGATGTTAGGTTGCCTTAGGTTGGGACATATAACGTTATAGACGTATATAATCTCCCCATCCAGAAGTAGGCGACGACACGCCAGGAATATTACATCCCAGATGTTAGGTTGCGTTATGTTAGGATACACAACGTTATAGACGTATATAATGTTCCCATCGAGAAGCAGGCGACGACACGCCAGGAATGATGTAAAATATTACATTCGACATGCTAGGTCGCCTTAGGCTAGGATATATAACGTTACAGACGTATACAATGTTCCCACCGAGAAGTACGGGCCTACACGCCAGGAATGTTGTCAACTATTACATCCGAGATGTTAGGTTCCCTTAGGTTGGGATATACAACGTCATATACGTATAGTATGTTCCCACCGAGATGTAGGGACCGACATGCCAGGAATGTTGTAAAATATTACATACGAGATGTTAGGCTGCCTTAGGTTAGGATATACAAGGTTATAGATGTATATAATGTCCCCATCGAGAAGTAGGCGACGACACGCCAGGAATGTTGTAAAGTATTACATTCGACATGTTAGGTTGCCTTAGACTAGGATATATAACGTTATAGACGTATATAATGTTCCCATCCAGAAGTAGGCGACGACACGCCGGGAATAATACATCCCAGATGTTAGGTTGCGTTAGGTTAGGGTACACAAAGTTATAGACGTATATAATGTCCCCATCGAGAAGCAGGCGACGACAAGCCCGGAATGTTGTAAAATATTACATCCGAGATGTTAGGTTCCCTTAGGTTAGGATATACAACGTTATAGACGTATAGTATGTTCCCACCGAGATGTAGGGACCGACATGCCAGGAATGTTGTAAAATATTACATCCCAGATGTTAGGTTGCGTTAGGTTAGGATATACAACGTTATAGACGTATATTATGTCCCCATGGATAAGCAGGCGACGACACGCCAGGAATGTTGTAAAATATTACATCCGAGATGTTAGGCTGCCTTAGGTTAGGATATACAAGGTTATAGATGTATATAATGTCCCCATCGAGAAGTAGGCGACGACACGCCAGGAATGTTGTAAAGTATTACATTCGACATGTTATGTGGCCTTAGGCTAGGATATATAACGTTATAGACGTATATAATGTTCCCACCGAGAAGTACGGGCGGACACGCCAGGAATGTTGTCAACTATTACATCCGAGATGTTAGGTTGCCTTAGGTTGGGACATATAACGTTATAGACGTATATAATCTCCCCATCCAGAAGTAGGCGACGACACGCCAGGAATATTACATCCCAGATGTTAGGTTGCGTTAGGTTAGGATACACAACGTTATAGACGTATATAATGTTCCCATCGAGAAGCAGGCGACGACACGCCAGGAATGATGTAAAATATTAAATTCGATATGTTAGGTCGCCTTAGGCTAGGATATATAACGTTATAGACATATACAATGTTCCCACCGAGAAGTTCGGGCCTACACGCCAGGAATGTTGTCAACCATTACATCTGATATGTTAGGTTGCCTTAGGTTAGGATATATATCGTTATAGACGTATATAATGTTTCCACCGAGAAGCACGGGCGGACACGCCAGGAATGTTGTAAAGTATTACATTCGACATGTTAGGTTGCCTTAGACTAGGATATATAACGTTATAGACGTATATAATGTTCCCACCGAAAAATAGGGGCCGACGCGTCAGGAATGTTGTAAAATATTACATTCGACATGTTAGGTGGCCTTAGGCTAGGATATATAACGTTATAGAGGTATATAATGTTCCCACCGAGAAGTACGGGCGGACACGCCAGGAATGTTGTCAACTATTACATCCGAGATGTTAGGTTGCCTCAGGTTAGGATATATAACGTTATAGACGCATATAATCTCCCCATCCAGAAGTAGGCGACGACACGCCAGGAATATTACATCCCAGATGTTAGGTTGCGTTAGGTTAGGATACACAACGTTATAGACGTATATAATGTTCCCATCGAGAAGCAGGCGACGACACGCCAGGAATGATGTAAACTATTACATTCGACATGCTAGGTCGCCTTAGGCTAGGATATATAACGTTATAGACGTATACAATGTTCCCACCGAGAAGTACGGGCCTACACGCCAGGAATGTTGTCAACTATTACATCCGAGATGTTAGGTTCCCTTAGGTTAGGATATACAACGTTATATACGTATAGTATGTTCCCACCGAGATGTAGGGCCCGACATGCCAGGAATGTTGTAAAATATTACATCCGAGATGTTAGGCTGCCTTAGGTTAGGATATACAAGGTTATAGATGTATATAATGTCCCCATCGAGAAGTAGGCGACGACACGCCAGGAATGTTGTAAAGTATTACATTCGACATGTTAGGTTGCCTTAGACTAGGATATATAACGTTATAGACGTATATAATGTTCCCACCGAAAAATAGGGGCCGACGCGTCAGGAATGTTGTAAAATACTACATTCGACATGTTAGGAAGCCTTAGGCTAGGATATATAACGTTATAGACGTATATAATGTTCTCACCGAAAAATAGGGGCCGACGCGTCAGGAATATTGTAAAATATTACACCCGAGATGTTAGGTTCCCTTAGGTTAGGATATACAACGTTATAGACGTATAGTATGTTCCCACCGAGATGTAGGGACCGACATGCCAGGAATGTTGTAAAATATTACATCCGAGATGTTAGGCTGCCTTAGGTTAGGATATACAAGGTTATAGATGTATATAATGTCCCCATCGAGAAGTAGGCGACGACACGCCAGGAATGTTGTAAAGTATTACATTCGACATGTTATGTGGCCTTAGACTAGGATATATAACGTTATAGACGTATATAATGTTCCCACCGAGAAGTACGGGCGAACACGCCAGGAATGTTGTCAACTATTACATCCGAGATGTTAGGTTGCCTTAGGTTGGGACATATAACGTTATAGACGTATATAATCTCCCCATCCAGAAGTAGGCGACGACACGCCAGGAATATTACATCCCAGATGTTAGGTTGCGTTAGGTTAGGATACACAACGTTATAGACGTATATAATGTTCCCATCGAGAAGTAGGCGACGACACGCCAGGAATGTTGTAAAATAATACATCCCAGATGTTAGGTTGCGTTAGGTTAGGATATACAACGTTATAGACGTATATTATGTCCCCATCGAGAAGCAGGCGACGACACGCCAGGAATGCTGTAAAATATTACATCCGACATGTTAGGTTCCCTTCGGTTTGGATATATATCGTTATAGACGTATATAATGTTCCTACCGAGACTTGGGGACCGACATGCCAGGAATCTTGTATAATATTACATCCCAGATGTTAGGTTGCTTTGGGTTAGGATACACAACGTTATAGACGTATATTATGTCCCCATCGAGAAGCAGGCGACGACACGCCAGGAATGTTGTAAAATATTACATCCGACATGTTAGGTTCCCTTCGGTTTGGATATATATCGTTATAGACGTATATAATGTTCCTACCGAGACTTGGGGACCGACATGCCAGGAATCTTGTATAATATTACATCCCAGATGTTAGGTTGCTTTGGGTTAGGATACACAACGTTATAGACGTATATAATGTCCCCATCGAGAAGTAGGCGACGACACGCCAGCAATGTTGCAAAGTATTACATTCGACATGTTAGGTTGCCTTAGACTAGGATATATAACGTTATAGACGTATATAATGTTCCCACCGAAAAATAGGGGCCGACGCGTCAGGAATGTTGTAAAATATTACATTCGACATGTTAGGTTGCCTTAGACTAGGATATATAACGTTATAGACGTATATAATGTTCCCACCGAAAAATAGGGGCCGACGCGTCAGGAATGTTGTAAAATATTACATTCGACATGTTAGGTGGCCTTAGGCTAGGATATATAACGTTATAGACGTATATAATGTTCCCACCGAGAAGTACGGGCGGACACGCCAGGATTGTTGTCAACTATTATATCCGAGATGTTAGGTTGCCTTAGGTTAGGATATATACCGTTATAGACGTATACAATGTTTCCACCGAGAAGTAGGGACCGACATGCCAGGAATGTTATAAAATATTACATCCGAGATGATAGGTTGCCTTAGGTTAGGATATACAATGTTATAGATGTATATAATGACCCTATCCAGAAGTAGGCGACGACACTCCAGGAGTGTTGTAAAATATTACATCCCAGATGTTAGGTTGCGTTATGTTAGGATACACAACGTTATAGACGTATATAATGTCCCCATCGAGAAGTAGGCGACGACACGCCAGGAATGTTGTAAAGTATTACATTCGACATGTTAGGTTGCCTTAGACTAGGATATATAACGTTATAGACGTATATAATGTTCCCACCGAAAAATAGGGGCCGACGCGTCAGGAATGTTGTAAAATATTACATTCGAAATGTTAGGTGGCCTTAGGTTAGGATATATAACGTTATAGACGTATATAACGTTCCCACCGAGAAGTACGGGCGGACACGCCAGGAATGTTGTCAACTATTACATCCGAGATGTTAGGTTGCCTTAGGTTAGGATATATAACGTTATAGACGCATATAATCTCCCCATCCAGAAGTAGGCGACGACACGCCAGGAATATTACATCCCAGATGTTAGGTTGCGTTATGTTAGGATACACAACGTTATAGACGTATATAATGTTCCCATCGAGAAGCAGGCGACGACACGCCAGGAATGATGTAAAATATTACATTCGACATGCTAGGTCGCCTTAGGCTAGGATATATAACGTTACAGACGTATACAATGTTCCCACCGAGAAGTACGGGCCTACACGCCAGGAATGTTGTCAACTATTACATCCGAGATGTTAGGTTCCCTTAGGTTGGGATATACAACGTCATATACGTATAGTATGTTCCCACCGAGATGTAGGGACCGACATGCCAGGAATGTTGTAAAATATTACATCCGAGATGTTAGGCTGCCTTAGGTTAGGATATACAAAGGTTATAGATGTATATAATGTCCCCATCGAGAAGTAGGCGACGACACGCCAGGAATGTTGTAAAGTATTACATTCGACATGTTAGGTTGCCTTAGACTAGGATATATAACGTTATAGACGTATATAATGTTCCCAACGAAAAATAGGGGCCGGCGCGTCAGGAATGTTGTAAAATATTACATTCGACATGTTAGGTGGCCTTAGGCTAGGATATATAACGTTATAGACGTATATAATGTTCCCACCGCGAAGTACGGGCGGATACGCCAGGAATGTTGTCAACTATTACATCCGAGATGTTATGTTGCCTTACGTTAGGATATATAATGTTATAGACGTATATAATGTCCCCATCCAGAAGTAGGCGACGACACGCCGGGAATATTACATCCCAGATGTTAGGTTGCGTTAGGTTAGGATATATAACGTTATAGACGCATATAATCTCCCCATCCAGAAGTAGGCGAAGACACGCCAGGAATATTACATCCCAGATGTTAGGTTGCGTTATGTTAGGATACACAACGTTATAGACGTATATAATGTTCCCATCGAGAAGCAGGCGACGACACGCCAGGAATGATGTAAAATATTACATTCGACATGCTAGGTCGCCTTAGGCTAGGATATATAACGTTATAGACGTATACAATGTTCCCACAGAGAAGTACGGGCCTACACGCCAGGAATGTTGTCAACTATTACATCCGAGATGTTAGGTTCCCTTAGGTTAGGATATACAACGTTATATACGTATAGTATGTTCCCACCGAGATGTAGGGACCGACATGCCAGGAATGTTGTAAAATATTACATCCGAGATGTTAGGCTGCCTTAGGTTAGGATATACAAGGTTATAGATGTATATAATGTCCCCATCGAGAAGTAGGCGACGACACGCCAGGAATGTTGTAAAGTATTACATTCGACATGTTAGGTTGCCTTAGACTAGGATATATAACGTTATAGACGTATATAATGTTCCCACCGAAAAATAGGGGCCGACGCGTCAGGAATGTTGTAAAATATTACATTCGACATGTTAGGTGGCCTTAGGCTAGGATATATAACGTTATAGACGTATATAATGTTCCCACCGAGAAGTACGGGCGGATACGCCAGGAATATTGTCAACTATTACATCCGAGATGTTAGGTTGCCTTACGTTAGGACATATAATGTTATAGACGTATATTATGTCCCCATCCAGAAGTAGGCGACGACACGCCGGGAATATTACATCCCAGATGTTAGGTTGCGTTACGTTAGGATACACAACGTTATAGACGTATATAATGTTCCCATCGAGAAGCAGGCGACGACACGCCAGGAATGATGTAAAATATTACATTCGACATGTTAGGTCGCCTTAGGCTAGGATATATAACGTTACAGACGTATACAATGTTCCCACCGAGAAGTACGGGCCTACACGCCAGGAATGTTGTCAACTATTACATCCGAGGTGTTAGGTTGCCTTAGGTTAGGATATATATCGTTATAGACGTATATAATGTTCCCACCGAGACGTAGGCACCGACATGCCAGGAATGTTGCAAAATATTACATCCGCGATGTTAGGTTGCCTCAGGTTATGATATATAACGTTATAGACGTATATAATATTCCCACCGAGAAGTAGGGACCGACATGCCAGGAATGTTGTAAAATATTACATCCGAGATGTTAGGCTGCCTTAGGTTAGGATATACAAGGTTATAGATGTATATAATGTCCCCATCGAGAAGTAGGCGACGACACGCCAGGAATGTTGTAAAGTATTACATTCGACATGTTAGGTTGCCTTAGACTAGGATATATAACGTTATAGACGTATATAATGTTCCCACCGAAAAATAGGGGCCGACGCGTCAGGAATGTTGTAAAATACTACATTCGACATGTTAGGAAGCCTTAGGCTAGGATATATAACGTTATAGACGTATATAATGTTCTCACCGAAAAATAGGGGCCGACGCGTCAGGAATATTGTAAAATATTACACCCGAGATGTTAGGTTCCCTTAGGTTAGGATATACAACGTTATAGACGTATAGTATGTTCCCACCGAGATGTAGGGACCGACATGCCAGGAATGTTGTAAAATATTACATCCGAGATGTTAGGCTGCCTTAGGTTAGGATATACAAGGTTATAGATGTATATAATGTCCCCATCGAGAAGTAGGCGACGACACGCCAGGAATGTTGTAAAGTATTACATTCGACATGTTATGTGGCCTTAGACTAGGACATATAACGTTATAGACGTATATAATCTCCCCATCCAGAAGTAGGCGACGACACGCCAGGAATATTACATCACAGATGTTAGGTTGCGTTAGGTTAGGATACACAACGTTATAGACGTATATAATGTTCCCATCGAGAAGTAGGCGACGACACGCCAGGAATGTTGTAAAATAATACATCCCAGATGTTAGGTTGCGTTAGGTTAGGATATACAACGTTATAGACGTATATTATGTCCCCATCGAGAAGCAGGCGACGACACGCCAGGAATGTTGTAAAATATTACATCCGACATGTTAGGTTCCCTTCGGTTTGGATATATATCGTTATAGACGTATATAATGTTCCTACCGAGACTTGGGGACCGACATGCCAGGAATCTTGTATAATATTACATCCCAGATGTTAGGTTGCTTTGGGTTAGGATACACAACGTTATAGACGTATATAATGTCCCCATCGAGAAGTAGGCGACGACACGCCAGCAATGTTGTAAAGTATTACATTCGACATGTTAGGTTGCCTTAGACTAGGATATATAACGTTATAGACGTATATAATGTTCCCACCGAAAAATAGGGGCCGACGCGTCAGGAATGTTGTAAAATATTACATTCGACATGTTAGGTGGCCTTAGGCTAGGATATATAACGTTATAGACGTATATAATGTTCCCACCGAGAAGTACGGGCGGACACGCCAGGATTGTTGTCAACTATTATATCCGAGATGTTAGGTTGCCTTAGGTTAGGATATATACCGTTATAGACGTATACAATGTTTCCACCGAGAAGTAGGGACCGACATGCCAGGAATGTTATAAAATATTACATCCGAGATGATAGGTTGCCTTAGGTTAGGATATACAATGTTATAGATGTATATAATGACCCTATCCAGAAGTAGGCGACGACACGCCGGGAATATTACATCGGAGATGTTAGGTTGCGTTAGGTTAGGATACACAACGTTATAGACGTATATAATGTTCCCATCGAGAAGCAGGCGACGACACGCCAGGAATGATGTAAAATATTAAATTCGATATGTTAGGTCGCCTTAGGCTAGGATATATAACGTTATAGACATATACAATGTTCCCACCGAGAAGTTCGGGCCTACACGCCAGGAATGTTGTCAACTATTACATCCGATATGTTAGGTTGCCTTAGGTTAGGATATATATCGTTATAGACGTATATAATTTTCCCACCGAGACGTAGGCACCGACATGCAAGGAATGTTGTAAAATATTACATCCCAAATGTTAGGTTGCGTTAGGTTAGGATATACAACGTTATAGAGGTATATAATTTCCCCATCGGAAGTAGTCGACGACACGCCACAATGTTGTAAAATATTACATCCGAGATGTTAGGTTCCCTTCGGTTTGGATATATATCGTTATAGACGTATATAATGTTCCTACCGAGACTTGGGGACCGACATGCCAGGAATCTTGTAAAATATTACATCCCAGATGTTAGGTTGCGTTAGGTTATGATATACAACGTTATAGACGTATATTATGTCCCCATCGAGAAGCAGGCGACGACACGCCAGGAATGATGTAAAATATTAAATTCGATATGTTAGGTCGCCTTAGGCTAGGATATATAACATTATAGACGTATATAATGTTCCCACCGAGAAGTACGGGCGGACACGCCAGGAATGGTGTCAACTATTACATCCGAGATGTTAGGTTGCCTTAGGTTGGGATATATAACGTTATAGACGTATATAATCTCCCCAACCAGAAGTAGGCGACGACACGCCAGGAATGTTGTAAAGTATTACATTCGACATGTTAGGTTGCCTTAGACTAAGATATATAACGTTATAGACGTATATAATGTTCCCACCGAAAAATAGGGGCCGACGCGTCAGGAATGTTGTAAAATATTACATTCGACATATTAGGTGGTCTTAGGCTAGGATATATAACGTTATAGACGTATACAATGTTCCCACCGAGAAGTTCGGGCCTACACGCCAGGAATGTTGTCAACTATTACATCCGATATGTTAGGTTGCCTTAGGTTAGGATATATAACGTTATAGACGTATATAATGTTCCCATCGAAAAATAGGGGCCGACACGCCAGGAATGTTGTAAAATTTTACATTCGACATGTTAGGTTGCCTTAGGCTAGAATATATAACGTTATAGACGTATATAATGTTCCCACTGAAAAATAGGGGCCGACGCGTCAGGAATGTTGTAAAATATTACACCCGAGATGTTAGGTTCCCTTATGTTAGGATATACAACGTTATAGACGTATAGTATGTTCCCACCGAGATGTAGGGACCGACATGCCAGGAATGTTGTAAAATATTACATCCGAGATGTTAGGTTACGTTAGGTTAGGATATACAACGTTATAGACGTATATAATGTCCCCATGGAGAAGCAGGCGACGACACGCCAGGAATGTTGTAAAATATTACATTCGACATGTTAGGTCGCCTTAGGTTAGGATATATAACGTTATAGACGTATACAATGTTCCCACCGAGAAGTACGGGCCTACACGCCAGGAATGTTGTCAACTATTACATCCGAGATGTTAGGTTGCCTTAGGTTAGGATATATACCGTTATAGACGTATACAATGTTTCCACCGAGAAGTAGGGTCCGACATGCCAGGCATGTTATAAAATATTACATCCGAGATGATAGGTTGCCTTAGGTTAGGATATACAATGTTATAGATGTATATAATGACCCTATCCAGAAGTAGGCGACGACACTCCAGGAATGTTGTAAAATATTACATCCCAGATGTTAGGTTGCGTTAGGTAAGGATATACAACGTTATAAACGTATATTATGTCCCCATCCAGAAGCAGGCGACGACACGCCAGGAATGTTGTAAAATATTACATCCCAGATGTTAGGTTGTGTTATGTTAGGATATACAACGTTATAGACGTATATTATGTCCCCATCGAGAAGCAGGCGACGACACGCCCGGAATGCTGTAAAATATTACATTCGACATGTTATGTTGCCTTAGGCTAGGATATATAACGTTATAGACGTATATAATGTTCCCACCGAGAAGTACGGGCGGACACGCCAGGAATGTTGTCAACTATTACATCCGAGATGCTAGGTTGCCTTAGGTTAGTATATATAACGTTATAGACGTATATAAGCTCCCCATCCAGAAGTAGGCGACGACACGCCAGGAATATTACATCCCAGATGTTAGGTTGCGTTAGGTTAGGATACACAACGTTATAGACGTATATAATGTTCCCATCGAGAAGCAGGCGACGACACGCCAGGAATGATGTAAAATATTACATTCGACATGCTAGGTCGCCTTAGGCTAGGATATATAACGTTACAGACGTATACAATGTTCCCACCGAGAAGTACGGGCCTACACGCCTGGAATGTTTTCAACTATTACATCCGAGATGTTAGGTTCCCTTAGGTTAGTATATACAACGTTATAGACGTATAGTATATTCCCACCGAGATGTAGGGACCGACATGCCAGGAATGCTGTAAAATATTACATCCGAGATGTTAGGTTGCCTTAGGTTAGGATATATAACGTTATAGACGTATATAATGTTCCCATCGAAAAATAGGGGCCGACGCGTCAGGAATGTTGTAAAATATTACACCCGAGATGATAGGTTCCCTTAGGTTAGGATATACAACATTATAGACGTATAGTATGTTCCCACCGAGATGTAGGGACCGACATGCCAGGAATGTTGTAAAATATTACATCCGAGATGTTAGGCTGCCTTAGGTTAGGATATACAAGGTTATAGATGTATATAATGTCCCCATCGAGAAGTAGGCGACGACACGCCAGGAATGTTGTAAAATTTTACATTCGACATGTTAGGTTGCCTTAGGCTAGAATATATAACGTTATAGACGTATATAATGTTCCCACTGAAAAATAGGGGCCGACGCGTCAGGAATGTTGTAAAATATTACACCCGAGATGTTAGGTTCCCTTATGTTAGGATATACAACGTTATAGACGTATAGTATGTTCCCACCGAGATGTAGGGACCGACATGCCAGGAATGTTGTAAAATATTACATCCGAGATGTTAGGTTACGTTAGGTTAGGATATACAACGTTATAGACGTATATAATGTCCCCATGGAGAAGCAGGCGACGACACGCCAGGAATGTTGTAAAATATTACATTCGACATGTTAGGTCGCCTTAGGTTAGGATATATAACGTTATAGACGTATACAATGTTCCCACCGAGAAGTACGGGCCTACACGCCAGGAATGTTGTCAACTATTACATCCGAGATGTTAGGTTGCCTTAGGTTAGGATATATACCGTTATAGACGTATACAATGTTTCCACCGAGAAGTAGGGTCCGACATGCCAGGCATGTTATAAAATATTACATCCGAGATGATAGGTTGCCTTAGGTTAGGATATACAATGTTATAGATGTATATAATGACCCTATCCAGAAGTAGGCGACGACACTCCAGGAATGTTGTAAAATATTACATCCCAGATGTTAGGTTGCGTTAGGTAAGGATATACAACGTTATAAACGTATATTATGTCCCCATCCAGAAGCAGGCGACGACACGCCAGGAATGTTGTAAAATATTACATCCCAGATGTTAGGTTGTGTTATGTTAGGATATACAACGTTATAGACGTATATTATGTCCCCATCGAGAAGCAGGCGACGACACGCCCGGAATGCTGTAAAATATTACATTCGACATGTTATGTTGCCTTAGGCTAGGATATATAACGTTATAGACGTATATAATGTTCCCACCGAGAAGTACGGGCGGACACGCCAGGAATGTTGTCAACTATTACATCCGAGATGCTAGGTTGCCTTAGGTTAGTATATATAACGTTATAGACGTATATAAGCTCCCCATCCAGAAGTAGGCGACGACACGCCAGGAATATTACATCCCAGATGTTAGGTTGCGTTAGGTTAGGATACACAACGTTATAGACGTATATAATGTTCCCATCGAGAAGCAGGCGACGACACGCCAGGAATGATGTAAAATATTACATTCGACATGCTAGGTCGCCTTAGGCTAGGATATATAACGTTACAGACGTATACAATGTTCCCACCGAGAAGTACGGGCCTACACGCCTGGAATGTTTTCAACTATTACATCCGAGATGTTAGGTTCCCTTAGGTTAGTATATACAACGTTATAGACGTATAGTATATTCCCACCGAGATGTAGGGACCGACATGCCAGGAATGCTGTAAAATATTACATCCGAGATGTTAGGCTGCATTAGGTTAGGATATACAAGGTTATAGATGTATATAATGTCCCCATCGAGAAGTAGGCGACGACAGGCCAGGAATGTTGTAAAATTTTACATTCGACATGTTAGGTTGCCTTAGGCTAGAATATATAACGTTATAGACGTATATAATGTTCCCACTGAAAAAAAGGGCCGACGCGTCAGGAATGTTGTAAAATATTACACCCGGGATGTTAGGTTCCCTTAGGTTAGGATATACAACGTTATAGACGTATAGTATGTTCCCACCGAGAAGCAGGCGACGACACGCCAGGAATGATGTAAAATATTAAATTCGATATGTTAGGTCGCCTTAGGCTAGGATATATAACATTATAGACGTATATAATGTTCCCACCGAGAAGTACGGGCGGACACGCCAGGAATGTTGTCAACTATTACATCCGAGATGTTAGGTTGCCTTAGGTTGGGATATATAACGTTATAGACGTATATAATCTCCCCATCCAGAAGTAGGCGACGACACGCCAGGAATGTTGTAAAGTATTACATTCGACATGTTAGGTTGCCTTAGACTAAGATATATAACGTTATAGACGTATATAATGTTCCCACCGAAAAATAGGGGCCGACGCGTCAGGAATGTTGTAAAATATTACATTCGACATATTAGGTGGTCTTAGGCTAGGATATATAACGTTATAGACGTATACAATGTTCCCACCGAGAAGTTCGGGCCTACACGCCAGGAATGTTGTCAACTATTACATCCGATATGTTAGGTTGCCTTAGGTTAGGATATATAACGTTATAGACGTATATAATGTTCCCATCGAAAAATAGGGGCCGACACGCCAGGAATGTTGTAAAATTTTACATTCGACATGTTAGGTTGCCTTAGGCTAGAATATATAACGTTATAGACGTATATAATGTTCCCACTGAAAAATAGGGGCCGACGCGTCAGGAATGTTGTAAAATATTACACCCGAGATGTTAGGTTCCCTTATGTTAGGATATACAACGTTATAGACGTATAGTATGTTCCCACCGAGATGTAGGGACCGACATGCCAGGAATGTTGTAAAATATTACATCCGAGATGTTAGGTTACGTTAGGTTAGGATATACAACGTTATAGACGTATATAATGTCCCCATGGAGAAGCAGGCGACGACACGCCAGGAATGTTGTAAAATATTACATTCGACATGTTAGGTCGCCTTAGGTTAGGATATATAACGTTATAGACGTATACAATGTTCCCACCGAGAAGTACGGGCCTACACGCCAGGAATGTTGTCAACTATTACATCCGAGATGTTAGGTTGCCTTAGGTTAGGATATATACCGTTATAGACGTATACAATGTTTCCACCGAGAAGTAGGGTCCGACATGCCAGGCATGTTATAAAATATTACATCCGAGATGATAGGTTGCCTTAGGTTAGGATATACAATGTTATAGATGTATATAATGACCCTATCCAGAAGTAGGCGACGACACTCCAGGAATGTTGTAAAATATTACATCCCAGATGTTAGGTTGCGTTAGGTAAGGATATACAACGTTATAAACGTATATTATGTCCCCATCCAGAAGCAGGCGACGACACGCCAGGAATGTTGTAAAATATTACATCCCAGATGTTAGGTTGTGTTATGTTAGGATATACAACGTTATAGACGTATATTATGTCCCCATCGAGAAGCAGGCGACGACACGCCCGGAATGCTGTAAAATATTACATTCGACATGTTATGTTGCCTTAGGCTAGGATATATAACGTTATAGACGTATATAATGTTCCCACCGAGAAGTACGGGCGGACACGCCAGGAATGTTGTCAACTATTACATCCGAGATGCTAGGTTGCCTTAGGTTAGTATATATAACGTTATAGACGTATATAAGCTCCCCATCCAGAAGTAGGCGACGACACGCCAGGAATATTACATCCCAGATGTTAGGTTGCGTTAGGTTAGGATACACAACGTTATAGACGTATATAATGTTCCCATCGAGAAGCAGGCGACGACACGCCAGGAATGATGTAAAATATTACATTCGACATGCTAGGTCGCCTTAGGCTAGGATATATAACGTTACAGACGTATACAATGTTCCCACCGAGAAGTACGGGCCTACACGCCTGGAATGTTTTCAACTATTACATCCGAGATGTTAGGTTCCCTTAGGTTAGTATATACAACGTTATAGACGTATAGTATATTCCCACCGAGATGTAGGGACCGACATGCCAGGAATGCTGTAAAATATTACATCCGAGATGTTAGGCTGCCTTAGGTTAGGATATACAAGGTTATAGATGTATATAATGTCCCCATCGAGAAGTAGGCGACGACAGGCCAGGAATGTTGTAAAATTTTACATTCGACATGTTAGGTTGCCTTAGGCTAGAATATATAACGTTATAGACGTATATAATGTTCCCACTGAAAAAAAGGGCCGACGCGTCAGGAATGTTGTAAAATATTACACCCGGGATGTTAGGTTCCCTTAGGTTAGGATATACAACGTTATAGACGTATAGTATGTTCCCACCGAGATGTAGGGACCGACATGCCAGGAATGTTGTAAAATATTACACCCGAGATGTTTGTTTTCCCTTAGGTTAGGACATATAACGTTATAGATGTATATAATGTCCCCATCCAGAAGTAGGCGACGACACGCCAGGAATGTTGTAAAATATTATATCCGAGATGTTAGGTTGCCTTAGGTTAGGGTATATATCTTTATAGACGTATATAATGTTCCCACCGAGACGTGGGGACAGACATGCCAGGAATCTTGTAAAATATTACATCCCAGATGTGAGGTTGCTTTAGGTTAGGATATACAACGTTATAGACGTATATAATGTCCCCATCGAGAAGCGGGCGACGACACGCCAGGAATGTTGTAAAATATTACATCCGAGATGTTATGTTGCCTTACGACAGGATATATATCGTTATAGACGTATATAACGTTCCCACCTGAAAGTAGGGGCCGACGCGCCAGGAATGTTGTAAAATATTACATCCGAGATATAAGGTTGCCTTCGTTTAGGATATATACAGCTATAGACGTATATGATGTTTCATGCGAGAAGTGCGAGCTAACACGCCAGGAATGTTGTCAAATATTACATCCGAGATGTTAGGTTGCGTTAGGTTAGGATATACAACGTTATAGACGTATATAATCTCCCCATCGAGAAGCAGTCGACGACACGCCAGAATGTTGTAAAATATTACATCCGAGATGTTAGGTTGCCTTAGGTTAGGATATACAATGTTATACATGTATATAATGTCCCCATCGAGAAGTAGGCGACGACACGCCAGGAATGTTGTATAATTTTACATTCGACATGTTAGGTCGCCTTAGGCTAGGATATATAACGTTATAGACGTATACAATGTTCCCACCGAGAAGTACGGGCCTACACGCTAGGAATGTTGTCAACTATTACATCGGAGGTGTTAGGTTGCCTTACGTTAGGATTTATATCGTTATAGACGCACATAATGTTCCCACCGAGACGTAGGCAGCGACATGCAAGGAATGTTGTAAAATATTACATCCCAAATGTTAGTTTGCGTTAGGTTAGGATATACAACGTTATAGACGTATATAATCTCCCCATCGAGAAGCAGTCGACGACACGCCAGAATGTTGTAAAATATTACATCCGAGATGTTAGGTGGCCTTAGGTTAGGATATACAATGTTATAGATGTATATAATGTCCCCATCGAGAAGTAGGCGACGACACGCCAGGAATGATGTAAAATACTAAATTCGATATGTTAGGTCGCCTTAGGCTAGGATATATAACGTTATAGACGTATACAATGTTCCCACCGAGAAGTTCGGGCCTACGCGCCAGGAATGTTGTCAACTATTACATCCGATATGTTAGGTTGCCTTAGGTTAGGATGTATATCGTTATAGACGTATATAATGTTCCCACCGAGACGTAGGCACCGACATGCAAGGAATGTTGTACAATATTACATCCCAAATGTTAGGTTGCGTTAGGTTAGGATATACAACGTTATAGACGTATATAATCTCCCCATCGAGAAGCAGTCGACGACACGCCACAATGTTGTAAAATATTACATCCGAGATGTTAGGTTGCCTTAGGTTAGGATATACAATGTTATAGATGTATATAATGTCCCCACCGAGAAGTAGGGGCCGACCCGCCTGGAATGTTCTAAAACACTACATTCGAGATGTTAGGTTGCCTTAGGTTAGGATATATAACGTTATGAGAGATTTGCATGGCGGACGAGTAAGCTGACGGACGTGCGTACGATAGCTCTCTGAAATCCGTTCTAATTTTCGAGGAAGATGGCGAGTTTCGTGTCAAAACTTGTTTTTGGCCCGTTACGGGTACGCGAAACTACGCGTTGAGACGAAAATCTCACGTGAAAGTCGCGAGTAGGGGGCAAATCGAGCATAATACGTGCGCGTCTTTGTTCGATTTGCACGTGGTGACGCGTTTGCTGCCGTACGGTACGCGCTTCGGGGCACGTTTCGCGAATTTCAGGGTTTGAGCGGAGCTGAGGGTGTTCCAGGAGGTGAAGAGGATCCGCTAGGTAAGTGTAGTGAAGTGAAGTTCAGTGAAAAGGTGGAAAAACGGTGAAAAAGTGTAACACTTTGTTTTGCTGCGTGAAAACACGTGTTGTCATATACGGCAATAAACTTTGAAAATTGACCGTTTGTGCGTGTGAATTTACGACGAGAATGTGTAAAGTGACCACAGACACTAGAAATAAACTTATTCGTGGTGAAAAAACGCTTAAAAAAGTGAAAATAAGCGATTTTAAGTGAAATAGGAGTGACGTGTGACGTCACTCCTTTGTGTGGGAAAACGTGCACGTGGCGAAAAATCAAGAATTTTAAATAGGCCTTTTTCGGTGCGGAAATTGCCATAATCGGGTGTGAAGTGACAATAGACACTGATTTTGTGCAATTACGAGGCGGAAAAACTGTTAAAAACAGTAAAAAACAGTAAATTTTGGCGAAGTGGAACCGAGTAGTGCTGCCACCACGGAACATAGTTGACGGAGGTGAAAATTTTGCAGCAACTCTACCAAGGTTGCACCGTGTGCCAGTGAGTGGACGTAGAATTGTTTATTGGACACGTAGAAACTGTGCATGCGGTAATAAACAAGTCAAAAATCAATTCTTGCAAGAGTTTGACAGCTCACGGTCGGTAAAGTTTGCCGACCGTCGTAGGTAACATTCCGGTCGCACGAATTGGAATTTCTCGCCGTTTTTTCCTGCCAGCCGTGCGAAATTGATCGTTGACGAAGGTGTAGTGCGTTTTCAACAAATAATAACTGAAATAAACGCAGCGGGAACTGAAAAATTTTGAATTACCGACAGCAGCGGTACCACCTGCGGTCGATAACCGTGCGGTTGGTAATTTTGCAAAAACACCGATTGCCACGATATTGGTTGTTAGTTTAGGGTATTGTTGGTTAAAACAAACCAAGCAACAACCCGGAAGTCGGGTTTTGAGACGGAGGCATTACCGACGGTCGGGCGAACCCAGCATCGGTAACCGGGCAGTCGGTAACTTAACAATTGCCGGCCGCGGATTAAACTGCAGCGTTTTGCGTACTCATCGACGGCCAATAAACAGTAACTGACAGTTCCTCGGTCGAAACGAGTGAGTGCAGTACGTGGTAACTTACCGACAGCTCTGCTGTCGGTAACTGAACGGTCGGTAACCGGACAATTTCCGACCGAGGGTGATTTTTTTGTGTCCGTGGTGTCTATCGGTGGCCGATAAACTATAATTGACACCTCCTCGGTCTCTGCGAACAGGCACCAGGTGGTGACTTATGGACGGTCGAAAACTACATCCACCCTCGATAACCTTCGATAGGTAACCGCAAAATTCGCGGACCGAGTGTTGGTAAAGAGTGCGCGCGTACATTTAGCGACTGTCGGACCGTGCACAGGGCAAACCAGGCCACTCGGCGGAGGAGTGTGCCGGTAACTTACCGACGGTTCAATAATACCTATGCGACAAACAAATGTGTTTTTCGTGAAGTTTCGTGCAAAACTGAGGAACACGAACACGAACAGAAACACGAAGAGGGAAGCGAACATGTCTGGCAGGGGTAATCCCAAAATGGACTACGCCGACTATTTCATACAGCCACAGGCTCCAGCCTGTGGAAAAGGGCCAGGCCCCAGCTGTCTATTCTCGGCAAGATCGGAGGACCACTCGACATCCGAGATGGAAGAGCGATCCCTCAAGAGGCGAAACAGCCGCCTCGCGGCTAAGAAGAGGCGCGCAGGAGATCCGTCCAGCGTTGGAGGCGACTCCGATGAGTCGCTCGCCTCCATCATATCCATGACGACGAGGCCATGCCCTAAGTCCAGCAAAGGACAGAAGGAGGCAAGGCAGACCACGGAGGCGTATGACACGGACGCCTCTGTGACATCGATGGTGTCGACCTTGTCCGAGAGAGCCACGAAGGGCGCAAGGCGCTGGCAAAGGAAAGCTGCCACCGCTGACGTAGACAGCGCCCTGGAAGACGAAGAGATCGACTGGGCAACAGTCGTCCCCCCTCGACCGGCAAGGTCGACAAAGCCTGTGCCGACAGACGAGGAGCTGCAGGCGGAGGCTAGAAGGGCCACCCTGCCAGATCTTGGACTGACCGCCTTGAAAGAGGCGAACAAGATCGAATGGGTTGCAGCAAAATCGCGCAACCTACAAGGCCCAATGAAGAGGGCAGTACGCGTAGGCGCAAGAACGCTGCGCGCCACTCTCTTGGAGCTCGCAGAGCGAGCGAAGGGCAACCCCGCTGCGGTGAGCTCTGAAGCCCAAGAGTGGAAGCTGCAGGCAGAAAGCCTGCGCCTCGAGAACGAGAAGCTAAAGAGGAAGCTGGCAGCCGTGGAGGAGCGGGTTTCCCCCCAACCAGCGGCGAGGAGGAGCCCGGTGCCAGAAAGGCGAGAAGAACCGCCTACAACGGAGGCAAGAGAGGATATCCTACAGGTTGGACTCAAGAATATCCTTTCAAGCCTCGAGGAAATATTCGATCGACGGATCGAGAAGACCTGAGGGAGAATTAAGGAGAGACTCCCTCCGAAGAAGAAGGATCAGACAACTGCAATGATCGTAAAAGAGCGCCCCACCGCGGCGAAACGTGCCTTCCTCGTAAAGGTAAGAAAAACGGGGGAGACGACGACGGACGTCGAAAAGGGGAAGGCCCCCTTAAAGTCCGCTAAGGGCAAACGGACGGCCCTCCCACCCGCAACAGGAACAACGGCACCTGCGAAAACCGAGTCCTCCTTGGAGGCGCGTATGAAGAGGATACGCGAGGAATCCGTGAGGAAGGAAAACGAGTGGCAGGCAGCACTCCGCCCTGCCCCCCCCCCCCTGCGGAGAAGAAAACCACGCAGGTGGAGCTCCCCTGGACAAAGGTCCTGGGCAGAAGGGGAAAGAAAACGGCGGCTGGCAAGCCATCAAAGGCCGCCGCTGAGAAGGAAAGGAGGCAGGTGCGCGTCAGCGCAGCGAAACGCAACGCAAGGACGACACTGGGAAAGGTTCCCAGAACAGCAGCCGTCGTCCTCACCATCCCTCAGGATAGCAAAGCCACGTACGCTGAGGTGATGACAGCTGCCCGGCAGCGAGTAAAGCTCGCAGAGGTGGGCATAGAAGAGGTCCGCCCGAAAAAGGCCAGAACGGGCGGACTGATCCTAGAAGTTACCGGCAAGGAGAAGGAGGCCACAGCGGCTGCCCTTGCCGGCAAACTCAGGGAGGCGTTGGGCGACAGAGAGGTATATGTCGCGACGCCTCACAAGAGGGCAGACCCGAGGGTCTACGGGCTCGAGGGCTCCATAATGCCACAAGAAGTGGCGGAAGCCATCGCATCCGCAGGAGGATGCAAGGCCGAGGAAATACGGACCGGGATACGACGGGACTCGTCAAACGGGCTCGGCACCATGTGGGTGCAGTGTCCCCTCGCCGCTGCCACGAAAGTGGCATATGCCGGCAGAATAAGGATCGGTTGGTCCTTGATCCGGGTGGCGGCTTTAAAGCCGAGACCGGATCGATGCTTCAAGTGCTGGGAAACTGTCCACGTACAGCAAAGCTGTACCAGCAAAGTGGATCGGCGCAACCTGTGTTACAGGTGCGGTGAGTCCGGCCACAGAGCCAGTGAGTGCAGGCAAACTGCGCCCACATGCATCGTCTGCAAGGCTGAAGGCAGACGAGCACACCACAAGGCTGGTGGGGAAGTGTGCAAGGCGCCTAAAGCTACGAAAAAGAGCAGCAAGCCGGCTGTAGAAGCCGTAACGGCAGCGGCATGTAGGAATGAACCAGCGACCGCTCTGTAAGAAGGAAAGACCGTGGAGCCGGCAACAACGACTCCAGCAGGTAAGGGCCAGGAGGAAGCCATGGATACGGCATAAAATTCACGCCATGCCGTATCCTGCAGACTAACTCGAATCATGCTGCCCGTGCCCAAGACCTGGTAGTAGCAAGACTACAGGGCGGCGATTTCGAGTTGGCAGTGATAGCGGAGCCGTACTCCATCCGCGACAATCGAGCGTGGATAGGAGATAGAGACGGCTCGGTGGTGATCGTGCAGTCTGCACGGACACGTGTACGACCAATCAAGACGGTCGCACGCGAGGAAGGATTCGTCGCGATAACCTGGGCGGGATTCACCGTTATCGGACTATACGCCCCTCCCAGGTGGTCCATCAGCAAGTACGAAGACCTGTTGGACAGGACGGGACGGACAGTTGCGAGATATGCAGAGTCGCCCGTCCTAGTGCTAGGAGACTATAATGCGCACGTGACGGCGTGGGGATCATCTAGGACGGACGCAAGAGGCCACGCCACGCTAGACTGGGCGTCTGGCCTGGGCCTGACGCTACTAAACGAAGGCTCAGCCAGCACATGCGTGCGGTACCAGGGAGAAAGCATCGTGGACCTCTCCTTTGGTAACCGCAAGGCAGCACGGCAAATTAGAGAATGGAGGGTGGAAGAGAAGGAGACACTGTCCGATCATCTGTACATCTCCATGGATGTCTCCGTCCCACACACGGCCCGGCAGGCTAATCACCACCGCCAGAAGTGGTCGCTGAGGAGAATCGAGGAAGACCACCTGATGGCAGCAATCCTCGCGGTAGGCTGGCAGGAGACGCCGGTCAGCCCGATAGAAGATGACAACACCGAGGCGGACTGGTTTGTCAACGCGATGACAGCGGTATGCGACACGGGCATGCCAAGAGCCCGCGGCAGTGCGCCGAAGCGTCCAGTATACTGGTGGAACGCAGAGATCGCGCAGCTCCGTGCAACTTGCACCGTTGGGCGCCGCCAGTACACCAGAGAGAGAAGAAAAAGGAACTCGGACGCGACGAGGACTTTGCAGCTGTACAACAGCTACAGGGACAAGAAGAAGGAGCTGCAGGCTGCTATCAGGAAGTCCAAGGCACGCGCATTGGATGGACTCCTCCAAACTCTCGAAGAGGATCCATGGGGGCGTCCCTACAAGATAGTGATGGACAAACTGCGACCATGGGCGCCCCCGTTGACGGAAACCTTAGAGGTCCCGCTGCTGGAGAGGGAGGGAACGAAGAGCCCCCAGCAGCGGCCCGATACGGGTGGACACCGGAGTTGGAGGTTTCCGAAGAGGAACTGGCCGGGGCCGTCAAGAGGATGGCGAAGAAGAACACAGCCCCCGGCCGGGATGGAATACCCGGCCGTGTCTGGACGATGGCGCTGAGCGTCCTTGGTTCGAGACTGAGAAGACTGTTCTCAGCCTGCATCAAGGCGGGGACGCTCCCTCGAAGATGGAAGTCCGGCAGGTTGGTGCTCCTCCGAAAGGAAGGCAAACCGGAGGATTCACCATCAGCGTTCCGGCCCATAGTGTTGCAGGACGAGGTAGGAAAGCTGTTCGAAAGAATAATACACGAACGAATCGTCCAGCACCTGTCGCGCGTCGGACCTGCACTGGCGGACTGCCAGTACGGATTCAGGGCGGGCAGGTCGACGCACGATCGACGCGGTGAGTGAAGTCAAGAGACTCACCGAGATGGTTGTGTCGAGGGTGGGAGTTACATACTCTGTCTCGTTAGACATCAAGAACGCGTTCAACTCCCTGCAATGGCCAGCTATTTACGCAGCCCTGGACAGGCATGGAATCCCACCACACATCAGGAACGTGGTGGTAGACTATCTCAGCGACAGGGCGATAGTCTAGGATAGCCAGGATGGGCCACAAAGCAGACCTGTCAACCGTGGCGTAGCCCAGGGATCGGTGCTAGGACCGCTCCTGTGGAACATCGGGTACAATGCCGCGTTGACAGCAGCAATGCCGGCGGGCGTGCGCCTGATATGCTACGCAGACGACACGTTTGTGTTCGCCGCCGGTAAGACAGATACGCGAGCTGCCTGCCGGGCAGAATTGGGAAAGGCAGTCGTGGCTAACTGCATCCGGAAGATGGGCCTCGAGCTGGCTCCGCAGAAGACGGAGATCGTGTGCTTCAGCAGACGGAGCCGGAGGAGACCCACAAGAGGAACACCTCGCGTGGCGGTAAGTGTGGGACCGGCAAGGATCGAGCCGGGCCGAGACATCAACTACCTCGGCCTTCGGCTCGACGAGGACTGGAGATTCTCTAGCCACATAGAGAAACTTGCCGGCAGGTTGGAGACAGCGGCACTCAAGCTAGGCCGCATAATGCCCAACCTGAAGGGCCCTAACGAGAGAGCGCGAAGACTATACGCCGGGGTGATCCGTGGCATAGCATTGTACGGAGCTCCGGTGTGGTACAGCTCCATCGCGGAGCGGAGACACACCGACAAGAGGATCTCGTCCCTGCGCAGCGCGTGGAGGAGGATGGCCATTCGTGCGATACGAGGATACAGGACGGTATCACACGATGTGGCCACCGCGCTTGCTGGGCTGGTGTCTATCGAATACATGGTCAGCGAGGATGCGTTCGTCTACCATTCGCTTCGAAACGTGGACCAGGAAGATGACGATGACGCACCAGCCCTGAGTAAAAAAGAACTCAGGGACGCGGTAAGATTGGCTTCGATAGAGGAGTGGAAGAGACACCTCTCCACTCGCTCCGAACACAGGACGATCGGAGCGGTCCTAACCATCCTAGATAAGTGGGTGGACCGCCGAAGAGGGCTACTTAGCTTTAGAACCACGCAGATACTGACCGGACATGGATGCTTCGGTCAGTACCTGCAGAGGATTGGCAAGGAAGACACGGCTGCATGCCACACTGTGGCGAAGAGGACGACACGGCGCAGCACACACTGGAGAGGTGTCCAGCGTGGGAACGGCTGCATCGACTACTGATAGTCGAGGTAGGGTCGAATCTCTCACTGAAGAGCATCATGTCAAAGATGCTCGAAGGTGAGAGATACTGGCGGGCCGTGACGGCGTTTTGCGACAAAGTCATGGCCGCGAAGGAGGCCGCCGAGCGCGAAAGGGAGCGCGGTGTCCCTGCTCAACGCTGCCTACGGGATCGGCGTCCTTGACGTTTGCCCCGTTCCCTTTCAAGATAGAGGACTCCCGTTATCGGACGGGGGTCACTTCCAAGATCCCATCGGGGAACGGAACTTCGCCGCCAACCACCTCATCTCAAAGGCTATCTTCATCCGGAAGATGGGCGAAGAAGAGCCCGAAGAGATGAAGAGGTCAAGACGACCGAAGTGGATGCCAAGACGGCGAAGAGGTCAAGAAGACCGGGATTGGACAGGACGACGAGCTGCGAAAGACTTGCAACTGTACCGTCACAAGAGGCCAAGACGGCCAGGACCGGAAGGATGCACAGCTGCGAAAGACTCGCAGCTGCAACGGCAGCAAACAGGAGTATGGCAGCTGTGCGTCAAGGTAAGCACAGATGGTCACATGTTTGGGCTTGCGATCGTGATTGCACGTGTACCTTTGACGTAGCGCCGCTCGTGAGTGGCTCACGAGCGGCGCTTGGAGCACACAGATATCTTTGCGCGTCACCATGGTAGAAGATCAGGCTACAGGCAAGAGTAGCCGAGCAGAGGGTCAACTGGAGACCCCAGCGCAGGAGGATGCCGATCGTCGACCGTTAAGAGTTCCCGGCTCCCGTCCGACACGCGCAGATGATGGCCACCGTGGGGCTTTAGTCGGCAAGAGTCCGACATAACCTCGGATAGTCCCCAAAGTCCGAGGTACCCATGACGGTTTCCCCACGATAAAAAAAAGAAAAAAAAGGATATATAACGTTATAGACATATATAATGTCCCCAGCGAGACGTACGGGACGACACGAACGGGATTCTGTAAAATATTACCGGCGATGGGCTAGATGGGTTAAGTTAGGTTATATTACGTTATAGACGTATATAATGTTCCCACCGAGAAGTAGGGGCCGACCCGCCAGGAATGTTGGAGAATACTACATCCGAGAAGTTAGATTGCCTTAGGTTGGGATATATATCGTTATGGACGTATATAATGTCCCCACCGAGAAGGACGGACCGACAAGACCGGGATTCTGTAAAACATTATCACCGAGGGTCTAGATGGGTTAGGTTAGGTTATATTACGATATACACGTATATAATGTTCCCACCGAGAAGTAGCGGCCGACGCGCCAGGAATGTTGTAAAATTTTACATTCGACATGTTAGGTTGCCTTAGGCTAGGATATATAACGCTATAGACGTATATAATGTTACCACCGCGAAATACGGGCCGACACGCCAGGAATGATGTTAAACATTACACCCGAGATGTTAGGTTCCATTAGGTTAGGATATACAACGTTATAGACGTATATAATGTCGCCATCGAGAAGTAGGCGCCGACCCGCCAGGAATGTTGGAAAATACTACATCCGAGGTGTTAGGTTGCCTTAGGTAACTCTATATAACGTTATAGACGTATAAAATGTCCACACCCAGAAGTACGGGCCGACAAGACCGGGATTCTGTAAAACATTACCAGCGAGGGGCTAAAAGGGTTAGGTTAGGTTATATTACGTTATAGACGTGTATAATGTTCCCATCGAGAAGTTGGGGCCGGCCTGCTAGGAGTGTTGCAAAATACTACATCCGAGATGTTAGGTTGCCTTATGTAAGGATATATAACGTTATAGATGTATGTAATGTCCGCACCCAGAAGTACGGGACGACACGAACGGGATTCGGTAAAACATTACCAGCGAGGTGCTAGGTGGGTTAGGTTAGGTTATATTACGTTATAGACGTATATAATTTTCCCACCGAGAAGTAGGGCCCGACCCGCCAGGAATGTTGTAAAATACTACATCCGAGATGTTACGCTGCCTCACGTTAGGATATATAACGCTATAGACGTATATAATGTCCCAACCGAGACGTACGGGCCGACACGACCGGGATTCTGTAAAACATTATTACCAAGGGGCAAGATGGGTTATGTTAGGTTATATTACGATATAGAAGTATATAATGTTCCCACCGAGAAGTAGAGGCCAACTTGCCCAGGAATGTTGTAAAATACTACATTCGAGTGGTTCGGCTGCCTTAGGTTAGGATATATAACGCTATAGACGTATATAAGGTCCCAACCGAGGCGTACGGGACGACATGAACGGGATTCTGTAAAACATTATCAGCGAGGTTCTAGTTGGGTTCGGTTAGGTTATATTACGTTATAGATGTTTATAATGTTCCCACCGAGATGTAAGGGCCGATCCGCCAGGATTGTTAGAAAATACTACATCCGAGATGTTAGGTTGCCTTAGGTTGGGATATACAACGTTATAGACGTATATAATGTCCCCACCGAGAAGTTCGGGACGACACGACTGCGATTCAGTAAAACATTACCACCTAGGGGCTAGATGGGTTAGGTTAGGCTACATAACGTTGTAGACTTATATGATGTCCGCACCCAGAAGTACGGGACGACACGACCGGGATTCTGTAAAACAATACCAGCGAAGGGTTAGATGGGTTAGGTTAGGTTATATTACGTTATAGACGTATATAATATCCCCACCGAGACGTACGGGCCGACGTGCCCGGGATGCTGTAAAACATTACCCGTGAGGTGCTAGATAGGTTAGGATAGGTTATATTATTCTATAGACGTATATAATGTTCCCACCGAGTACAACACGCCGACCCGCGAGGTATATTGTAAAATAATACCGTCGAGCAGTTAGGTTGCCTTAGGTGAGGATATATACCGTCATAGACGTATATGATATTCCCACCGTGATATTCTACAACATTGCTGGCGCGTCGGCCTCTACTTCACGGCGGGCTAATTATATACGTCAATATCGTTATATATCCTAACATAAGGAAATCTAACCTCTCGGCGGTAATATTTTACAACATTCCTTTCGTGTCGGCCCGTCCTTCTCGGTGGAGACATTATATACGCCTATAACGTTATATATCCTAACCTAAGCCAATGTAACAATCACGGATGTAATATTTTACAACATTCCTGGCATGTCGGCCACTACTTCTTGGTGGGAACATTATATAGGTCTATAACCTATTGTAACCTAACCTAACCCAGTTATCCCATGGGTAATAATGTTTTACAATATCCCGGGCGTGTTGGCCCCTGCTTTCCGATGGGAACATTATATAGGTCCATAACGTTAAATAACTTAACCTAACGCAACCTAACCTCTCGACCATAATACCTTACAATATTCCTGGCGGGTCGGCCCGTACTTCTCGATGGAAACATTATATACGTCTATAACGTACTATAACCTACCCTGTCCCATCTAGCCCCTCGGTGGAAATGTTTTACAGAATTCTGGTCATCTCGGCCCGTACGTCTCGATGAGGACCGTACATATGTTTATATCGTTTTACATCCTAACCTAAGGCAACCTAACATCTCGGATGTAATGTTTTACAACATTCCTGGAGCGTCAGCCCCTACTTCTCGGTGGGAACATTATATACGTCTATAACGTACTATAACCTAACCTAACCCATCTAACACCTCGGTGGTAATGGTTAACAGAATCCCGGTCGTGTGTGCCCGTACTTCTAGGTGGGGCATTATATAAGTCTAGAATGTCATATATCCTAACCTAAGGCAACCTAACATCTTGGATGTAATATTTTACAACATTTCTGGCGTGTCGGCCCCTACTTCTGGGTGGGAACATTATATACGCTTGTAACGTTATATAACGTAGCATGACACAACTTAGTCACTGGGTGGTAGTGTTTTACAAAAGCCCAGACGTTTCAGCTGCTAGGTATTGGGTGGGAATATTATATACGTCTATAACGTTATATATCCTAACCTAAGGTAACCGTACATCTCGGATGTAATATTTCACAACATTCCTGGCAAGCAAGACCCTTCTTCTAGGTGGGAACATTATATACGTCTATAACGTTATATGTCATAACCTAAGGCAACCTAACCTCTCGAGGGTAATATTTAACAACATTCCTAGCAGGTTAGTCCCTGCTTCACGGTGTGGACATTATATACGTTCTATGACGTTATATAACCTAACGTAACGCAACCTAACCTGTCGCTCGTAATATTTTACAACATTAGTGGCGGGTCGGCCCATACTTCTCGGTCGGAACGTTATCTACGTCTGAAACGTTATGTAACCGGACCTAACGCAAGCTGAGGTCTCGGCGGTCATGTTTCGTTTTAGATTCTTTAAAACACTACCATCGTGGGGCTAGATGGGTTAGGTTACGTTATAGTACGTTATAGACGTATATAATGTTATTACCGAGATGTAGGTTCCGACACGCCAGGAACGTTGTAAAATGTTACCGCCGAGAGGTTAGGCTGCCGTAAGTTATAATATATAACGTTATAGACGCATATAATGTTCCCACCGCGATGTAGGGCCAGCATGCCCGGGATCCTGTGAAACACTACTACACAAGTGCTGCGTCGAATTAGGTTAATTTATTTTAGATTCTATTTATGTATAATGTTCCCTACGAGAAGTAGTGGCCGACACGTCAGGAATGTTGTAAAATATTACTGCCGAGATGTTAGGTTGCCTTAGGTTAGGATATACAACATTGTAGACGTAAATAATGTTCCCGCCGAGAAGTTGGGGCCGACACGTCAGGAATTTTATAAAATATTAACGTCGAGAGGTTAGGTTTTGTTGGGTTAGGTTATATTTGTTTGTATTTATATATAATTGTCGAGCGGATAAAATGTATCATGTTTGGAATACCTTGGGTTGAATATGCGGGCTACGAAATGCTAGGGGGTTACGAATGACCCAGATCCAATAAGTAATTAAATGAGACCAACACTACAGGCCCTTGGAAAGCATCGCGGACCCTGGGTGTCGAATTAGGTGGCAGGGAATCTCTTGGCGCGGTTAGTAATAGCACAGCTTCAATAGGGGTTTGAATGTATCCAATTCTAGTGGCCCCTGTTACAGTATGTTCGGTCCTATGTTTCGAAGTAGTCGGCTATAGAACTCCTGGAGCGATTACTACTGGCCAAGAGCCAATAAGTACTTAAATGAATCCAATATTAGGGGCCCCAGGCACGGCATATCCGGCCCTAGGTGTCAAGTAAGTGGAGGTTGACGAACTTCTGGAGGGGTCGTTAATGGCCAACAGACAATATATACTTAAATCAAACCAATACTAGGGTCCACAGACATGATATGTCCGACCCTATGTTTCGTATAAGGAGGTAGAACTCATGGATTGGTTATTAATGGCGCAGAGCGAATCAGTACATAAGTGAAGTCAATTCTAGGGGTACTAGATACGGCATGTCTGGCTCTGGGAGTCGAAATATGTGGAGAGCGAACTCCTGGAGCGGTCACTAGTGGCCCATAGACAATATGTACTTGAATGAAAAAAATTCTAGAGGCCCGAGATTCGGTATGTCATCTCCTAGGTGTAGAATTTGTAGGACCGGTAGCTGATGCGTTACGATGCACGCGTGTCTCCGCTATTTATTGCGAAAATCGCGGAATCATTCGGTGTCAAGGAGTATCGAAATCTCGAGATCCGTGAAGCGGATACAAACGCGAAATGTCACTGGTCGCAATTTTTGTTCGCAGGCACATCTGCGAGCATTATGACTCTACGCTAGCCACCCCTTTGGAACGTCGCCTCTTAGGACCTCGCGCTTTTTCTTGGACTTTCTGCTTTGCCAATCAATGCGGAAAATGGAAAAATGAATTCCTCGTGTCCTATATCGCGTTGTGTGTGCTTACGCGAACGTGCTACCCTTCCTCAATTACACGGCGTTATAGGCGGTTATAAAACTGTATCAACGAACTTCTAGTTCAAATAGTTCATGGTATCATTTCCTATACGCGACGATAAGAAAATCCAAGGTACAACGAAAGCTGCTTACAGCCAGTCTACGAAATTTCTAATAAAAATCTCGCGATCCCTCCCATCGGCGGAGGGGAGAAAAACTCAGCTTAAATCTTCATGGAGTTTTAATAAAAACTTTAAGAGAAATTATAAGAGCATTAAAGTTTCGTAAGAAATAAAACCTTGCTGTGTTTATAGAAGCTTTTCCCTGGGAAAAAATCGTTCGCTGGCTCCCGATAAAAATTCCTCTTATCACATTCCAGTCATCGTTCGCCACAGATTATCAACAGTGGTACATCGTAGCGGACAAACAAAAAAAGAAGGGAGCAGTTAAGCTCGCCAACAGATCACGGACCAATCTAGCTGCGAATTTAAATGATAGCGCCGATTTAAAAGGTCGGTTGGAAAGCATCCAATATTAACAATACATTGCTTGCTTTTCAAAAGAGGTAGCACTGATCGTTCGGAGAAGATTAAAGGTCCATTCTCACCGTCTATGCGGGAGATTAAAGCGGAGACCCTTGCGCCGGCCGCGAAGTCGCTCGTGAAACAAAAGGAGCACGGCCGCTGAACCAATGTAAACCCATCAAATGGAAAAATCGCTCCATTAGCGAGTGTTCTCGAAAGTAAACGAGGGATACCTATCGAGAACAAAAACAACTTCCCTCTTCTAAAGTGCAGTTCCGTATAATCGAACAAAGATATATCGTCAGAAGAATAATCAATCCACTTTACACGTCACGGGAATGGAGACTTTTGTCTCCAATTATTTGCCAGTAGACGATCTTTGCGTGCCATTAAGGATTCCCTTTGTTCCCACCTTGGTCCCCTTTTGACTTGCAGGGGATGCTGCGTCGCCGCGGAACTCCATTCTATGGGTTCTTTCTTCTCGCGGACGAAAGAACGTACGCGATCACGTTCGAAATTGTATCCGTGGAATTCGCTTGACGAAAAATATTTTGTAGCACTTGAATGCCAGGTGGAAACGCCGTCATGGAACTCGTCGAAATGATTAAAATCCTTAGAAAAATGCCACGCGGATTCCTCAATCGAACCAAGGAGTGATCACACCCATCTGTTTCGCGCACATGTACCTTATACAAGCCTGTATAATTGAACGGATCCCGAATACGATTGAGAAAGTTACGACAACATATGTTGTCATAGACAATGCAGATGTCAGCGGCTCGAACCAGACCAATTAGGGCGAGGAGCTGATACAAATGTACAATATACAGTCGTAATTACATGCACCAGTTAAACGATCCAACAATGAGGATTTGCTGATCACTTCGCGCTGAATTCCTTCTACTGGTCGCGATTAAGAGATCGATCATTAAAAGATGACAATTCAGATTCCGTTTGAATAAATTCACGACAGATTATCTCTGTCACACGCGTGTCAAATTTTAACACCACGAAAGGTATTTACGGTAACCCCTTCAGTTGCGGATTCTACAGGATGTCTAATGTCTTTTAGAAAGTGTAATTTCTCTTTCAGGGGTTGAGAAGGAACGGAACACAATATTGGCTACTAATTTTCGCTGTTGAGGATAAGGATAGACTGTCGTGATAAAATTTCACGAAAACATGCATTCTTGTATGTAATATTTGTTATCAGTTTAACTTTATACCTCGAAATACGGGGGTAGATGAAAAAAATGTTCAAACACGAACAATGGAAGAATCCTTGAATTTTTCCCGCGGCATACTGTTCTTCTTATTCTCTTCCTCTTCAATATTGGCTTCTTATTTTCTCTTGATGAAGGCATCGCTCCCAAAATCCACATCCAGATAGTAATATGTACTACCCAGTATTCACCATATCCAGTTATTGTTGCTCTCTTTTCAAACAAATTTTCAAGTTTCTTACTAATGCTGGTTCCTTTCCGTAAACCGTCAAATTCTCTAGTGAATTCGTCAAGCGATAAAACAGAAATGAACTACTTACAACGTGAATTACTGATTTCATCAACTGAAAGGTAAAAAATGAATCCTTCGGATATTCCATTCAAATTATCACCCACGGATAACAGAAGATTAGGAAATCAAAGTTACCGTTGAAATTACCCGTGAAGATAATTGAATTAAAGACATCTGAGACCTCCAAAATGTCAATTTAAGCTGGAAAGTGTCGTGAGAATCGAAGACCAAGTTTAATACGCTCTGCAAGGAAGTATGCTTACCTCACCTAAATCGTCCAATAACCGTTTAACGGGGCTCGATCGATTCCTACCAACCTATCGCTGTCCCCGCGAAATCACCGTTTCCGTCGATACATCTGACAATAAACCTGGCATGTGCCTACTCCGAGAGACGGGGCGAAACGGGGTCCATTTCGTACGATTCAATCCTATCGAGCGCGGCAGCCCTTCGATAAAGTAACGGCCTTATTAAAGCCCTGTAACTCCATTGTTCCGACAGATATTTAGCCCACGAACGCGTCAAACCTGGACACGAACACGGAAAGGAGATCAAGTAATATAACCTTCGTTTCCGAGGCTTTCCTTCAGGATTCGCAGCCGCGCGAAATTTATTGGACAAAGAGGAAAGACCGTGCCTCGAAACGGACTAATTAACGCGCAAGCAGTGTTAAAATAATGGATGCTCGCGTTGAATCGCGACGATCCACGGTTAGATAGGATACAACGGTTATAGCGCGAGGGGTTAATTTTCTGGAAGAGCGACTAGGGGATCGCTGCGCGGCCTGGCAACAATAAGATGTCGCTTAAAGAGATTATATTGGCTTTCGAGATAGCGTTAACCGAGTGGTAATTAATTCTGCATCAATTGTATAGATTATATCGACATCGCGATAGCTTCGTTCCTAAGCTATCATATTCTCGGATTATTAAAATTTCATTCGATTAACTGCGCGAGGGTGATCCATCAACGATACTGCTGATCGTATCGGTCTATAGAAAGGCGATCGATAAATCTGATTTATAGAAACTAGGAAAATCACTCTCGATCAAATCGCAGTTTGGCTCCGTGCCAACCAAATGAAAACGCTTGTACTAAGAGTAATCGGATCAACGTATTATGGCTACAAAAAGCATTCGCACGAGCGAGATTTCCACCGACGCTGTTCAAATAAATGGATTTCCAGGGTATTAATCTTTTACAGTCACTTGAAGGTACTATCAGAAGTGATGGAGAATTTAATATGAACGCATTGAACACAATTAATCAATACACCGATGCTAAAATATGTACAACGGTGCACCAGGACTCTGTATGCGCCTGTTGCGGCCACTGACTCCTTCGATTTGGATACGAGAAATTTAGTGGTAATATTCCACGCTTAACTGATAGCCAATGTTTGATCGAGGTTAGTTCCTGCTTTGACTATGCACGTGTAATGCTCGGAGTTCCAACTATGCGGTATTCTTCTGTAATTTCGAAAATGTGCAACACTCGCAGAGATATTTACTGGTTCGTTATTGCATCATGATTAATAACTTAGCTCAAAATAAACTCCACGATATTAATGCACTTCACGTATCTGTAATACAAAGCTTCAACCCTTAACCTCTAAGTTGATTGCATACACAATATACGTATGAATAATTAATCTTCAAACATTTCCATTCCTCTGCAAATAGATTAAACCGCTCTCAAACAGAGCGAATCAAATTTAACCCTTTTGTACCATTCAAATAGTTTCAACCAAATTGCCTCGAACCGTCTCGGTGCAACAAACACGTACATCTCGTAAAGAACGATATTCGATACGTTTCTCCTCGATTAGCATAAGATTACTAGATCGATAGGTCTTATTATGCGATGTGGTGGATTCACAGAGACGCTGCGTATTTTTGCAGGACCAGGACATGTTTGTCACGGGAGGCAGGTGGTGCGGCGGAACAACTGTTGGCTGGCCGTACTGGCCGTGTCAGTGGTGCTATCGATTCTTCGAAACAGTTTGGCGGGCGAACGGTATCCGCTCGATTATGGTAACAACCAGCTGTCGGTTAACCGCGCCGAAGTCGCTTACGGGGCTCGCGGCGCTAATGAACCATCCCTGAAATTCCAAAGCCATTCAAATACTCCGTCATCCCGGCACCCTTAAAAGTTATCATTGCCATCAACTACCGCTCGGCAAACATTCCGTCCACTCGTCAAGAATGACATCACGGAGGAGTCGTCAAGAGCAATTTCCTGGCGAACCGCCCAGGCGGTGGGCGCGAATCAAACCGACGAAGATGACGATCGATCGATCCGGTCGAGCGATCGTCGACTCGCGGATCCCGACCCGTCGAACGACTGCCACAAGGAACGACGCGATAAACGCCGAGCCGGGCCAACTGCGAGGGGATCGACCGGATTCACCGGGAGTTCAGTGAATATTCCGGAAGAGCCCCGCTTATCCTCCCGGGTTTCCCGTGTCGCGATGAAAGACGTCGCTAGAGAGGCGGCGATGCGACCGTTGATTACGGTCACGTTGTTGTGGATTCGTGCAATGACGACTCGCTAAAGGCTTTCAGACGAGAGAACAAGGACGTGAGAAGGCAAAGGGGATTCAGTGGCGAGCTTCGACGTCTTCGGATGAAAAGATCCTATAGGGTGGACGGTCAAAGGACCATGGACTATTTTCAGGCTGACGGTATCGTGGGTTCTCGGAGCTTGGGAGATGGCGAGGAAACCGCAATGGAAGCGACATTCGACTGAGATTCCTGAATCCGTTGTTTCTATCGGTAAAGCATTCGAAACAGGATTGAAATCGGAGAAATTCGCGGATCCAGGGGGATTGAGTGGTAGGAAGCCGTCGGAAGGCTCGGTTGAGCAATATTTAATCGATTCCGCCGAGTCTTCCACCTCTATTAATCAACTATTAAGGATTGGACGGTTGAAATTGAAAACGCTGACGGGTCGAAAAAGATTAAAAGACGCGAAGAGACGAGCATCTACGAAAGGTAAGAAAGATACGCGAGATGTTGAGCCCAAAGGATACATCCAGAAACGATATTTCATTGAAACTCCTAAATCTTCCGCTTCTATTAGTGAACTGTTCGACGGAGAATTGATACCAAAAGGGAAATCGGAAATAGAAGTCGACGGGCATGATAATTCCATGTATCAGTTGATGAGCAGAAGGTCCATTAAAATTCGGGAATAAAACTTGACGAAGAGCCGAGGTCGTTCGATTTTGGTGATGTAATAAATCTGGAGTGGTCGTACCTCTGCCAGAATTCGGGATCCTCGAATTGCGAGCCGCGAGGCAAAAGAGTCAAAGCAATCAAGACAGAAGGAAGGACTCCTCATTCTTCAGAGTTCGAAGGTTCCTGGTGAACGTCGACGTCTCGTAAATCAACGTTGATTCGGAGAGAGATGGAGTATACGCGCCAGTTGAATGGAATCTCCGTGAAACAGATATCAACAAATGGAAGCGATGATGAGGCAGACAGGAGAACCCGTGGAAATTTTTCGATCCGCGAGAAGAGAAATATTATTCCGTCTAGCGACGCGGTCACGTTGCATTCGTCGCAATACGATGGAACTTCATTGAATGTTACTTTCAACGAAACGACAAATGATTTTTTGGATAACGATGCGAAAATTGTTGAGACAGAATTGGAGATCGACTTCATTTCAGAGAACGTTAAGTATAACTCACTGGACGATCGAGATGCTGCAGCACACGTACAGCAGTGGAATGATTCGACGTTAAATTTGAGTACTTTAACATTGAGCAATGAATTCAGTTCAACAAGTCACGACGGAAGCACAGGATGAGTTAACAGAGTAACACTCGAAGCACCAGATGTGGTGAGTGAGAACGATTCACTGCTATCGGATAGCTCGATGTTAAATGGCAAACCGAATTCGACGTTGAAATGACAATGCACAGTTACCGGAAAACGTTTCAAGTCTAAGTAACGATGTGATCTCGATAAGACTCAATTTGAGCGCGGATTCGTCGCAAGATATGGAATTAGACGTTCCGCGGAGCGAGATTGATAAGGCTAAAGAAGAGGCGAATAAAGCGACAACGGAAGAGGCTTCTGCGCAAAGTAACGTGACAAAGGAGTCTGACGGCGTCCTCGTGAACTCCGAGCATAGCTCTGTTGCGGCGCCAAGGAGTGCCCCGTACCTAAGAAACGATATGAACTGTCTAACCGAAAGGGGCTATACGTCGGAGAACAGTGGCCTTCCTGAATTCGGCGAGGGAAATTCCGACGATACGTTCAGGAACTCACCTTCGACTGAGCAAGAGCGGAAGATTACGAAGGATATCAAAACAAACGCGAACCATAAGCAATCGCTCGTGAATAAAACGAAATATTCGAAATCGAAGCTTCCTTTAACCCCTTCTGAACGACCATCCGCGTCTAGAAAAGCCGTTATCCAAACAATTGGGACGATAAATAGGAAAATCGACGACCAGGCGGAACGGTTCGATACAGCTACGGATGGTTTGACAGAAGATGATGAAGTAACGTTTAACGATCCTCTAATGGTTTCGAAGAAACGGCAACCCGTCGGTTCAAGGGCGACAGAGTCGTTGAATCGAAATATTCAAACATGACTGCGACATTAAGCCTGATGAACCGTCCGTCGGGTTTAGCTCGAAAAATGAGAGGGCTCAAACCCGCTCGTTGGATAATGGAACGCTGAATGAAGTTAATCCGTCCGACGGGTTTAACTCCTTGAGCACGATGCCCATCCCGGTGATCGATCATCCTACGAGAGAACGAAAGTCCAGGTCGTCCACGGTGCAAACTTCGACATCGACGAGCCTGAAACTTGATTCATCTATGAAGGTCGGAGGCCCGGTGTCGGGACGAACTTCTACGCCGACGTGGGTCAAGGACGAGGTCCAACGAAGAACCGCCTCGACCATGCAAATGGAATACGTCCAAGCGAATGCCAGCAACGATGCTCCCGGGGGGCTAAGAGTCTCGTTGACACGTCCACTAGAATTCGTCTCCAGAGTGCAGGATTGATCAAAGGTTTCGCTCCCGTTTGAAAAGTACGAATGGTTCTCTGGACAACTACCTTAACGAAAATCTCGCGCTTTCGTCTACAGAGAGGGAACAACTTCCAGTTACCGCCGAAACGTCGACCATCGGATTGATTAACGACGTGAACCAATTTTTGTTCACTTTTGACATGATCGCCACTTCTTCTGACCATGAACCGTTACCATGGACGAGGCGTACTCGCAAACGACGAACAACTCGTCGCATGAGCTGGAACCGCCGAATCAGTGGCCAGTTAAGCACAGCGCGATGGTCGAGTATAATCTAGTGTTGAGTCGTCTAATGATAGTCCATGAGAGGAAGGATACCATCACCTGCGGGCCAGTGATGCCGCAACGTGACGTTCAAGCGCTCGAGGTGATGCTTTACACTCTGGACAGGCTCAACGATCGTGGAATTGTACCCGGTGTTAAGATCGGCGCCTACATTCTCGACGATTACGACAAGGATACGTACGGCTTGGGAATGGCTGTGGACTTTATCAAAGGTACGTGTTGTTTTGTCAGTTGATTAGCTGAAGGCTGGTAATTCAATGGTCGTCGGTGTCCGATGTTGTAGATTGATGTTATGATTGACGAGTGCGATGCATTCGCGCGTCGGATATGTAAATTCGTACGAGTTTCAGCAATAACCGCGAGCAACTGTCAACGTGTTTAATACGTTTTTGATTAGAGAAACAATTCGAGTTAAACGACTAAGAAAATTGAATTTCTCTTTAAAGGAAAAAGATGTTCCGTTTCACCACATTGTTACTAATTATTTGCGAAGATCAGAAAAATGGAAAGAACACCGCTTATTTGCCGACTTCATTCTTTTTGAGAGATAAAGAGAATGTTCGATTTGCTTAAGTTCGTTCATTTCCAAGATACGACAAGTGAAATTGACAATGTGAAACTTCGCGAACATCTCACGGAGGTCTACGGAACCATTGCGTACTCTGAATTTTTCAATCCAACAATACAATCACATGCATTCACATTATAGGGAGAAAAATGAAATTCCGCGAATGTAGGTCACGCTGTGGGCACGATTCCACTGAAACTGTGAAAATTTTAACTGCTTTGAAGGCTAGGGGAATCTCACAGCGATAGCTCAAAGAAGCGATAAGATGTTCAGCGTGCGCGATGCTTTATATGGAAAATTCCGCTCGTGTAACGAACTTACACGGCGCGGTGCTAGATGAAATTGCGGCAACTTTCTTCCAACTTTTCCGTTCTCTCCTCTCTGTCACGAGTCATGTTAATCTATTATTCTCCGCGAAATGCCAGGTTCATGTTTACCAAATGAATCAACCCGACAGGAAGTTTCATCAACCTTCAAATCAAAGAACGAACGTAGTATAATAAAAGAAGCCTCGTCACGCGTACTTGAACTTCGTCGAATTTTACATCGGTTACATCGCGTTCTTTGACGTAACGAATTCGTCTGTGGAAATACCGAACCGTTGCTTTTACTTCTTGTATTTCATTTTATCACCCTTTCTCATTTCGAAGCGAGTGTGAATACATTGTATACATTGTGTCGGAGATTCGTATTGTCGTTTTTTCTCTCTAATGATTCTTCAGTAAATTCTCGACCTAGATATTTGGCCAATGCCAGATGTTAATTTATCCTTTCTACACGATTATCGATGCGCGACCAGGTTTGATAGATTCTAGGACCGTTTCTTTCGACAGTGAACATGAGCCTCTATAGCGATTCAGTGGTGATGAAAAATTGTACCCCTTGAAGAAAGAAGAGTATACTCTGTTGGGATATCGAACGGAAAGTTACACAAAACTCCGCTCGGAACGGAGAAGAAAAATTTGTATTTCTACTTCAGGTTCCAAAAATATGCAATGCCTAACGAGCTCAACGCTTCGAAAATGAGACTTCAATAGAAACATCTATGACCTAGCGACCATTACATAATTATGAATTAATTTCAGCATACGGTTTACGTGTCCCCAGAGATTTAAATCCTGGATATTTAATCTAATTTGCTTCCTTTGAATGGAATCAACACACGGATTACGTTTTTGCTAGTGGGCAATTTCGCAGGGCATTGAAGCAAACCAGTTAACGAATTGTTAGCGCAGAGCTATTTTAATTAACGTGAATGATAGCTCCAGCGAAAACGCGCGCTGGACCTACAATCAAGTTTCTGATTAACACAATTCAGAGGGCGCAAACTGCTTCGCTGTAAAGCCTATCGTGTGTCGAGCGAAGTTTCTTTAATCGAACCATTTTCACAAAGTAATTTGGTGTTTAAAATTGTTAACGTACGCAACTACTGAATTATTACTGTGTCACAAATACAATGAAGATCAACTGAATAGTTAACATCGCTAATCTAAATGTCGAAACTTCAAAATGATTCTAACATTAATACACGTTCTCCAAAGTTTTCTAGTAGTTGTCATATTTGCCTTTCAATTAGAATAAAAATTAAGATATAATATAACAAGAAGCGGTACTAGACAATTCTGAAACGATAAGCTCTATAGAATTCAATTTCCTCGAAAAGGAAATCGTAAATGCAGAGCTATCACACTGCTAGTTTACCGTGAGATAGTTTGCATTCGTGATAGACGTGCGTTATATCACGATACTGCACTCTCCTACAAAAATAGGTAATTAGGATTTCCCTTGTTCCGAAACAATCAGAATCTACACCAAAAACATGCAACACTGCTTTTAAATACCCATCGAGATGCAACAAAACAGAACAATACAGCCTCATCCTTTTACGTACAAAAAAGATGTAATAACGCGTGTATAGAAGACCGCCTCATCCGAATGAAAGCATCTTTCCTACCCTTCGCCATTGTTAGATTTCCGTGTAACGAAGAATACTTGACGTTTCGTTTGCTTCCATTATACAGGCTAGGGGAACTCCATTCCCCAGAGTAGATCATGTCTTAACTAGAGAAGACATTCAGTCGCTAGCGGCTGGACCATTACGAGGCATAAAAATTCCAATGAAAAGAACACAACTTCCCATGCACTCGGCGGTAAAGTAAAGTGCGGATATTAAAATTTGATGTCCGTAGCAATAGCCCGACACTCGGTGCAAGCGAATTCGCATTGAAAGTTGACATTATTCATGTGTTTCCGCGAGATCACGTCGCGATACTGACAATTTCACCGCAGCACGAATGCGAAAGCAGGCGAACGAAACGTGCAAACACTGCAAAGATGAGGCAGAGCGGACATAGCGTTTCTAAATGAAAAACTCTGGCAGAAGTATTGAATTACTGAATTCCTTTTATAAGTTGCTGTATGAGAATGCAATGCTAATACAAATTTCGAGATTGATGTCGCGAATGTTTCAAAAAATTCGCGAGATTCTCTGTCTTTGCTTGTTGCGCGGTTCTAACGATTTCTGATCGACTAATTGAATTCTTGTACGAATATAATACACTTGCAACATATACGCTATTTGATTGAATATCGGTAAGGAGATTTTCTGCTCCGTGCTGCGATTGTATCTACAAAGAAATTTGCTTCTGAAGAAATCTAGAATCCCGCATAGATAACATGCAGGCATCGAGACGAGTCGATACGGAGGTGTCGTGAAGCTTTCCACGGTGCACTGCAAGCTCAAGTATCGCCTGTCGGTAAGCTCGTGATACTCTGCAAGCTCAAGTCGACAACTTCGTCTCGATTTATCCTAGTACCGACGAGCTACAAGATAGGCCACTGATCTAATGGAATTTTATGACCATTACTGTCCGAAATATTGATCGCGTACAAATTTTTACACCCTGTACAATATAGGATTCGAAATTGATAAAGTAGCAGTTCTTGCAAGATTCGTGGATATATTTTACGCAAAAGGGAGGACCGAATTAAAAATTTTCCAAAGCTCATAAAATGTGAATTATTGCAGACATAAAACCTCTTGCCAGATAAAGATTTGATTTAAATTAAAATCCAAAAAGACCAGAGAGAAAGTAGAATTCTTCGACGGTTCCAGGTTGATGCCACGAGAGTAAAATTTTACTTAACTTAATTTAAATTATGGCTTCAACTATTACCTGAAGTACAACGTAAATAGAATTTCCAAGTCCTGAAAAGGACTTAGATAATTTAAATTGTACTGCAAAATACTCGATGCTAAAAATACCAGTAATCCAGTTATTCTAATCTCGCGCAAAGTTAATGAAATAATGGAATGAATGAGTATCATAGAAAATTGTTGAAAGTAAATCTATGAAACCTTTGATCAAGTGAAAAATCTATCTATCTCTATCAAAAGCTACGACCACCATCTTTTAACTAGTTTGGTACATCTAGCATCAAGTTTACTACAATACTTATGTCTACAAGCGCAGTCCTTAGCATGATATCGTCTTTCAGAGACCAGGATCTCGAAAACGTTACCAAGTACCCAGGTCCACCAACGAGGAGGTGACTACGCAGGAACACATCCATATTTCCCTAATCCCATCCACCCTCCATTACATGTTGACGATCTCGGTACAGAAGGTACCGAGATCCAACTCTACTTGAATTCAATACACGCCAAATCCATGGTACATTTTCTTAGAAATTGCAACGTGGACTTTACGAATCGCGAAAGGGAAGAAGGGACTGGAAGTATATATCATGTTCTTATCCAGAGAGTAATTTACAAAGTCTCTTTATCGACACTTTAGAAACATTAAAGCGTTTCTCAAAAGGGATTACGATGCGATAAACACTAAACTCTATTATACTCTATTCTGAAAAAAAGAAATTAAAAAGGTAATTAAAGTTGGACAAACTTGTGATAAGTAATAAATCAAAGAGAAAAGTGAACATAACATTCGCGACGTGACCAAAGGTACTCTACATACTCACGTGGTACTACGTAATCACGTAGATTTGCTAACTAAATGTTTCCGGCGCTGTCCACTTTCCAAACCACGGTCTTTTCGACCCATGGAGCTACTCATGGCAGCGACTTACGTGTAACATTAAGTTAGCGTGCTCACTACTTGCTTGCCACATGCGATGCATGCCAGCGAGTACGCAGAGTAATAAAACTATTACTGATAAACATCAGTAGTGTGCAAATGGAGACTAAGAATAATTATATTCAATTTCGATAAAACGGGGATTTTGAGGAAAAATTCTATGGTTTCGCTCTTGATAAGACAATGTACATACTCCCTTACAATTTCATTACAATTATTATCACAATTACTATTATCTAATTATAATTACTATTATCTATGACTAATAATATACGCATCCAGCGGCGATCCAACGGCGAACGTAGAAATATCTGTTGAAATTATTTATTGACATCACAGGAATTTTATTATAGAAATCACAAAAATTGGATAACAGAATGGAAATGAAAAGGATTGGTTGAAATTCGACTCAAAACCATTGAATTTTTGACAAGAACGGAGAAAATACGTCAAATTTCACGTTTCCCTAATAATCATTCTCAATTATAATTTCGTACAGCCTATTTGCGTGAAACAATTGGAAAGAACCTTGGAAAACGTGGAAATGGCAATTTCTTTACGTAAAACAATACCATGCGTCAAACGCTGCATTCACCGAAAATATCATTTCCTCATTTCCAAATTTAAAGAGAATAATGAAGTCACTTTGCGACTAAAGAATTAAATTTTCTGTTGTTGTAATTATTGAAATCAAGAGCCAACCTTTGATCAAGGGAAGATACCATGGAGACAGAAAGAGAGAGAAAGAGAGATGGAGAGAGAGAGATGCCGGATTATTTAAACAATTCCCTGATTTTCCACCGTCGCATATATTTCTTTAATCACAGAATGATTACTTCTATTTCAACTACACCTGCTCTCAGTTTCAATACTTAAGATAACTCATCTACCGATCACTGAATAGATTACTAATACCGAATGAATTGATTAGCATGAGAATAGTCATGGGAAAGGAACAAAGACGGAACGTAATTAAATTATATTAATGGAGAATATGTAGTAAGTTATATCACGACATCCAGCCGCGTTCCAGCGGCGAAGGGAGGGGTTAAAATAAATCAGAATAAACCAAAAACTAAGCGGATTTCCGAACATCAATCACCTACCCATCGAACATTAAAGAATCAAACAACCCTCCTTCGATGAGGCACGATAAATTTAACAAGTTATATCAAGTCATCCAACGGCGGTCCAGCGGCGATCCAGCGGCGAACGCAAAAATTAACTTAAACTATATCTTATTCTCTAATTACACTAATTATATAATCTACGTGCGTAGTCCTTAGCATGATATCGTTTTCGGGAGGCCGGTCTCTCGAAAACGTTACCAAGGGCCCAGGTCCACCCCGTGGAGGTGACTACGCAGGGACCCATCCCTAAACCCTAATCCCATCCACCCTCCATTATATATTTACGATCTCGGTACAGAAGGTACCGAGATCTGACTCTACTTGAATTTAATACACGCGAAATCCATAATACATTTCCTAAAATCTATCAGATATTTAGAAACTGCAGTATGGACTTTACGAAAGGGGTGACGAGAAATACCACTGTCTTACCCGAAGAGAGATTTATTAAGTGACTCTTCCAACACTTTCGACAAACGAAAGTGTCTCGCAAAAGGTTCTACGGTACGATACTCTAAATTCTACTATTATATTAAAGAGCATTCCAATCCGATGCTTCCGCGTTAGCCATTTGGCAAACCGTACCCGACGCGAATCGCGAGCAAGTTTTATGCCACGTCTTACGTCGAAACAATCGCAACCGCGCTCTCCCCGACGGTGAGTGAGATGTCCATCTGAACCCCAGCGAGGCCCAACTCTAGGATTGCTCTGCGATAGAGACGAACCTCGTGGAACCGCCCGAATCCGTCTTACAGCAGGTCAGACCCCAGCGCCTCGGGTTGGGAACCACTCAGCCCGCTCCATCGTGAGCGCGTCCACGGCTGAACCCGTGAAGATCCAGGTGGCCACGACAAACACGCATCGGTTTGATTGAGTCGCAACTGTTTCCCTGCGTGACGATTAAAATCTAAATCTCGAGCGAAGAAGAAAAAAAGGAAAGGGAAAAAAGGAAGAAGAAAAAAAGAGGAAATCTACGTGAAGCGATCTTACGAAGCATAAAGTTAGAGTGCTCGAGCAAATAAACGCGAACTAATTTACGCGAGAAAAATTAAAAGTTCTGTCTTGATAAACGAGGGGTGCAAGAAAGGGGAGCAGTTATTTCTCTCTCCGGGTAAGAAAACGTATTTCTTTACAATACGATTACAATTAAATTACAGAGATATACAATATACAAGTACTTATGACTAAAAACGCACGCATCCGTCAGCGATCCAGCAGCGATCCAACGGCGTTCCAACGGCGAACAGAGATTTAAGTAAACCAGAATAAACCAGAAAGAAAGTGATTTTCTAACCATCAAATATCAAACCATCGATCATCAAACCATCGATCATCAAACCATCAAACATCAAACCATCAAACATCAAGCCATCAAACATCAAGCCATCAAACATCAAACCATCAAACATCAAGCCATCAAACATCAAGCCATCAAACATCAAACCATCAAACCTTCAAACGTCAAACCATCAGACGTCGAACGATCAAACAACCCTTCATCGAAGGGACACCATAGCGAGATAGAAGTCACCATATATAATTAATAATAAAAACGGGGGAAATCGGGATAAAAGGGGATGATTATCTTATTAAAATTACATTACATGAATGTACAAATTGGATGGCAATAATTAACTTAAACTAAACTATTCGCAGTCCAATTTAAAGTTTCCAAGTCCTGAGAAGGACTTGGAAATTTCAATTGTACTGAAAAAGACTCGACGCTAGAAGTACCAGTGATTAAATTATTCTAATCTCTAACGAAATTAATGAAATAATAAAAAATTGTTAAAAGTGAATCTATGAAATCTTTATACAAATGAAAAATCAAACTATCTCTATTAGAAGCTACGAACCACGATCTTTTGATCAGCTTGGTATTTCTAGCGTCAAGTTTACAATTATACTTATGTCTACGCGCGTAGTCCTTAGCTTGATATCGTTTTCGAGAAGGCAATCTCTCGAAAACGTTACCAAGGGCCCAGGTCTACCCCGTGGAGGTGACTACGCAAGGACCCACCCCTAAACCCAAATCCCATCCACTCTCCATTACATATTTACGATCTCGTTACAGAAGGTACCGAGATCTGACTCTATTTCAGTTAAAAAACCGAGATCCATAATACATTTTCTAAAATCTACCAAAGAATTCTAGAAATTGCAGTATGGACTTTACGATTCGCAAAAGGAAACACTTTCTTATTCAGAGAGAAACATTATTATAGAATGATTATACGATGATTCTATTTTACAAAAGTTAAAGTATTGCACAAAAAGCAACACGAAAGGATACTTTAAATTCTATTATTCTACTTTAAAACGACTCAAAATTAAACGGAATAAATCAAAGTGTGTGTTTCCCTCTGAATAAGAAGAATGTGTTTCCCTCTGAATAAGAAGAATGTGTTTCCGTACAATTTTATTACAATAATCAGTACAATACATATACAAAGTTTGGTACAGTAATCATAACAATTTCATTGCAATAATCATAACAATTTCATTACAATAGTCATAACAATTTCATCATAGTAATCATATAAATTTGATAACAAAGGAAGTGGAAAGGATTAGGGGTATTATTCTCGACGAAGTTGGTGAAGTTGTTGAAATTCGCCCCAAAACCAATGAATTTTTGACAAGAACGGAGAAAATACGTCCAATTTCAAGATTCTCTTAATAGTGATTCTCCTAATAGAATTTCGTATAGCCTGTTTGCGTGAAGCAATTGGAAAGAATCTTAAAGATTGTGGAAATGGAGACTTTTTGACGTAAAACAATACCATAGTGATATCTCCAACGTTATATTCACCGAAAATATCATTTTCTTATTTCCAAATGTAAAAAGAATAATGAAACCACTTTGCGATCACAAAATAGGTAAATATAAAATCATTGATTAAACTTTACGTTCAGAGACGTATCCAACGACGTTCCAACGATGAACGTAGAAATTAAAATAAATTAGGAATGGAGTGAATTTCCAACAATCAGACCAATCTCTTTCGAGAACAAACACCACAAAGAGATAGAAATTGCCATAGATTATGCAGGATTCTCTTAAACGAGCCCCTGAGTTTTGACCGACGTGTTTTTATGAATAGAATATGAATAGAAAATGAATGATTTTATCGCTGACAACAAAGAAATGCGAGATACCGGTTTCGAAACAACTATTCTACCACATATCGAAGAATCTGTTAGTACCCAATGAACTGGGATACCATTCTTACGAACTAATTAAAGCGAGAATAACTACGCTCGGTTGTGATAAGTGAGAGAAGTCAGGATAAGAGAGAAAGGGTTACACAATTACAAATTTACATTACACAAGTGTACAAATATAATAGTAAAAATTAACTTAAATGAGTCAGGATAAGAGGGAAAGGCTCACACAATTATAAATTTACATTATATGAGTACAAATATGATCTTATAAATTAACTTAAACTAAACTATTTGCTGTCCAATTTAAAGTTTCAACGTCCTGAAAAGGACTTGGAAAATTTAAATTGTATTGCAAAATATTCGGTGCTAAAAGTACCAGTAATTAAATTATTCTAATCTCGCGTAAAGTTAATGAAATAATAGAATGAATGAGCATCATGGAAAATTGTTAAAGGTAAATCTATGTAATCTTTGTACAAGTGGAAAATCTATCTAGCTTTATCAGAAGTTACGAAGCATGGTCTTCTAACTAGTTTGGTACTTCTAGCACCGAGTTTACAACAATACTTATGTCTACGCGCGTAGTCCTTAGCTTGATATCGTTTTCGAGAGAGCAGTCTCTCGAAAACGTTACCAAGGGCCCAGGTCCACCACGTGGAGGTGACTGCGCAGGGACCCTTACTTACATGCAGCATGCGATGCATGCAAGCGAATGCGCAGCTAAATGATTTATTAATACCAAGCAAATATGAATTGATTTGCACTAGATCAATTAGTAATTCTGTTTTCTTAAACGAGAAGTATAAGAAAAATAGGGATAGGTTGTGTTTACTTTGGGTAAGATTATTTATTTTATTTAGCATATAAATCTAGATTAATTCTAACTAAAGATGTATTCTCATCCCTCGGCGATCCCACGAGTAACGCAGAAATTTGATTTATTTTCACAGAAATCTGAAGTACGAGATAAAGGAGCGAGATCAGATACCAACGAAGAATGACAGAGTAAGAATTCGAACGAAAAGAGATGCGAAATAAAACAGAATATGGAATAATGGAATAATATCGACACTTGACAAGAACATCGCAACGAACATTGATATCCTTACGCAAATAACTTAAATCTGACTCTTGAATCTGACTCTTAAATTTAACTCTTAAATCTAAGTCTTAAATCTAATGTTACTCGATATAGTTTTAGAAAGACCGGTCTTTCAAAAACGTTATCAAGGAATTAGGTCCCTGCATACTTGCCTCCACGTTTAGAGATGAGTACGCAGGGACCTATCCCCAAACACAAATCCCATCCACCCTTCCATTATATGCAGCCTCGGCACTGAGGTACCAAGATTTCATTCAACTTTTCTCTTAAACTTGTGTAATGCCAAATGGATACGGTGCGCAGCACGGCTATTTGCTTACGCACGCAACTTATTAGGAATTCTTTTATCGTTACTCTAATACACTATTTTTATTTTGTTATATCGTTACTTTAATAAACTATTTTTATTATAAATCTAACATATAATAGGTGTGGACTTTCAATTCTCTGAAGTCCAAAAATATTTCAGTAATATGTCAAGAATTCGGAGACAAAAATTCGGCGTCAAAAATTCGGTAATAATTGCAAAAAGCTAAATTCTTCAAATACAAAAGTTTGGTAGCAAAAAGAAAATTAAAATTGAAAAATAAGAAAAACAAATAATAAATCATAAAACTAATAAAAGTAATAAAACTAATCGTTCAATCCCAAGAGTGTTCGCGATATACACTAGTCATTCAATCGCGAAACTATTCTCAACACATAACAATCTCTCATTTTTTAAACCGATAAACTAATAAAAAGAACGATTACAATTATATAAAATAGGAGGGCTATATATGCTAGCATTCAGTCGAATGCGCTAGCTGATAGCCCTCCAGTTTGTTCAAGTATATATCAAAATTACTACTACTGCTACCTCATCTACCCCACCACCTCTAATTAAAAATTCGGTTTGTACAAACTCACCGTTCGCAGACAAGTGACGTCATCAGCGGCTAGCATCCTCTCCATGATCCTCTACCATCGACTCAACTAGCTGACCATTGTCCACTACTAAGCAGGCAGCACCCTCTCCGTAATCCTCCAGCATCGACTCAGCTCGCTGACCACTTTCCATTACCAAGGGGTTATCGCGATGACCAGTGTCCACTATCATGGGGCTCAGCAGCCTCTCCGTGATCCACCACCATCGACTCAGCTCGCTTGACCACTGTCACCTACCAAGGGATCATCAGGCTGACCAGTGTCCGCCACCATGGAGGGCAGCACCCTCTTCGTGGTCCCCCACCACCATCATAACACGTTGATCATGGTCCATCTTCCTGAACTAGGCCCAAGAGGAGCTCCGATCGGTACCGCGTCTATCGAGCAACTGATTAAAACAGCGGAAGTGCCCCCCCTTTTATACCCATGGCTCCCCACCCTTGCGCTTAAATTTTAAATTGATTTTTCGTTAAAATTGGCCGTAATTTAGCGATTTTCGCAATTTTTTTTACCAATTAATATTCTTAACGATTACTCACAACTATTGGTAATAATGATTTATAAATTTTATGTAAACTAAAGCTACATTTACGTTTTAAAGGAGAATTATTGTTATTTTTCGCGAGTTTACTTCTTAATCATTTATGTATTATTATCGCGGACAAGATGCATCTACTGGGATCACTATTGCTACTTCCGGTACCTATTTGGAGCCATATGCTGAATTGGTAACATTTCGAAAGACAGTAAAATTGTACGACTTTGGTGATCGTACTTTGATCATAGTCGTAAGGGAAGTAGTAGAGCTTTCACTGCTAACTCGTAGCTTTTACCGGTAACAACAATCTCTCCGATATCAAAATCTGATAACTTTTAAAAATCTTCACGAAACTCGAATTGTTACAACTATTTGCGTAATTCAATTAGATTTAGAAATATTTGCCGATATATAAAACCATTTATTCTTTCTCTAATTTTCAGTGATATCAATCAATATACCAGACTGGCAATTAAGTGACCAACAATTTTCCTCAAACAAGAGCAAAATTAAAAGTAACAAAAATTGTACAATCGTACACATACTTTTCCAGAAACTTGCCTATATTATAAACTAAACACGAAGCACGCTAGCCATAAATGCAGAAATTTTACGAGCTCAATAAGAAGCACGCTTTATTACTCCGCGAATGTCTATCGTCGGTGCAATGCCGTTCCTCACTACTTGTTCAATTAAATATTCAAACCTCAACGTTTAATCTCGCTACAAAGTAATGGTAGGTGTAATGCGGGTTACAGTTTTTAACGTCCAAGCTCCTCCACCCAGTTACTCTTGCTGACGCAATCTCGTTGATATTCAAAGTAGTATTCGAGTTTTTATTAATATTTTTATGGGCAGTGCTTAAAACGCGTGCACTCGGATATTCTGCAGATCGGACGTGGAGGTGTTGCTATTCCACTCTCGCCTAGCCTTTTCCACTTTTTTCTTTTTCCGACGTCCTCTTTTTTCCTGTTTTTTTCTTTTTCTTTTAAAGCTTCTCAGCGAACGTGGAACACGTATACGTATCGGGAGATTCGTACGTAGGGAACATACGTAATTCCATAGCGTAAATATTTCAACAATTTTCATAACCCACTGGTTGGCCACGATATCGTGACGCGTTCGAGGAAAACCTCGTCTAAAATTGAATAAAACAGAGAGATGAAAAAGGAATCATGGTATGAAAATTATGTACTTTATTCGCGTAAAGGAACAAACTTTTGTGCCCAGCGCACTGGCTGTATAAAATTCTTCTGTATAAAGGAACACGTCAAATACGCTGCTTTGCAAATGAACTCTTTACTGAACGTGAATTTTATTAAATTACACAGGTTGAAGTTAATAACTACACGAAAGTCCGATGGTAATGAATGTAATATAACGGCAAACTAGTTGAGTTAGCATATGATTATTGTAATACCACGTTGACCTCCTTTTGCACGTGAAGGCTTCCAGCTTTTTCGTTTTCCTCGTCCTAGCTGTTCGTGGATAATTAACTTTCCCATTGAAATTAGTCGAATCGCATTTCAATTTTAATTACGATTTGCGCAGAAAAGAAAAATGTCGGCACCGTCGAGCGATCCCTAGAGAACGATTTTTATAATTATATAGTTAAATTGGAAACGTTTATATTCTCGTATAAACACAGTCAGGGAAATCGCGCATATAAATTAACGAGAATTTTCGTTATTTCGCAGAAATTTCCAATTGATATCGTCTAATGTAGACGCTCGATTACGCGGATACTTTTCGCGACGTTCCCACGCGATTATCGGCTCTATTATTCGCGTACAACCGGGGGATTGATATTAAATTTCCATTAATTTTCACCGCGAGGAAACATCAATTTCTGGCCAGAAGGTGCACGTAAATACGCGTAGATAACGCTACTGTGAACAGTGAACGCGATAATTTGTCACGACTTACTTCCGGACAAACAGTTTAGAACCTCCATTTTTCATGAAGCGACCAACTCAAGTTGGGGGGGGGGGTGATAATGACAAAATCGAAGCAATGCCACGATCTAGTAAAAACTTGTTGATATGATAAAAACAATGTTTATCCGGTTGAAAATTTCAGTACGTTTGCGTGTCCATATCAGACGACGTAAATGTAATTTCTAAAAGACTGAAATCGATTAAAATGGCAAACGAGAAAAAAATTACGGATTCTCTGATACGTACATATTTTGGTAAACTGACTTTGAAATAGTTCCATATTTCTGTTAGATGCATTTATCTATTTTTTCGCCCCTGCTCGTATTCTCTCTCTCTCTCTCTCCCTCTCTGTTTCCCTACGTTACTTAAAAAGCACGCTGGCAATATTTCGCAAAGGATAAATTAAGTTGGCTGCTAGGTTTTTAAAATATTCCCTCTCGCGTAGCGTTTTAGGAATTTACTTTGTAACTCGTGGGGCGTCGTGTAAAACAATTGGGATCGAGCTATCGATTTCATTATGAAACGGAGCTTTGAAAGAATTCGTGTTTCGGGTCAACGGAAATTCCAGAACGAAGAAATTGCAATTTCCTGATGGAAAAGCTTCCTCGATTTGTTGCGACTGTAGTCGTTGCAGATCAAACCCAGTGTCGTAATTTCTACTACGTTGGTGTTTGGAAATGTTTTTAGTCGCGCTTCCGAGAAGAATTTCCAATTTCATTGCATTAACATGCAATATATTAACGTGTCTTCTTTTTTATTCATTAGACAAAAATATTTACAAATAATAGCACGGATCAGGTGTCACCGTCCACGATTTTCCTGTTCAAACGGAAAGATATTTCACGTAGTATATCAAAGAAGACGAGACGCTACGATAGTGTCAATTAATCATTAATTAAGACGGAGTGAAAAAAAAAAGTATGAAGAAGAGCGGCACAGAAATTTCTCGTTCACACTCATTAACTCGTGAACGATGCTTCAGATATTCCATAAACGCGGAAGCATCTCTTCTGGTGGAAGACTCGTCCTCTGTTGGACGATTTTTCGTGTAACCGTCGACGCTTGACACGGCCAGGTAGCCAGTCATGTAAATAAAAATAAGAACCATGGTGTATTCTGTATTTATGAAACGGATGAGGTGGAAAAATAGCGAATTTATTCGATTTTCAAGGAACTGAAGAATAAAAGAAGGAGCAGTTTGTACTCATAACCGCTGGGAGCAGAACGACGAGATCTCGAGAGAACTTTAAGGTGACGCTGAAAACGAACAGCGAAGCTCGAGTGAATGTTAATAAACACCCGTTAAACAACACAAGAGAGAAAAAATTCGCTCACAAGCCGGAAGTGCGAGAGGTAGAGGTGTGCAGCTTCAACGAACGGAATCGAGTGACGCCTCGTTACAGAATAATAAAATTTAATTAAAAGGAGGCAAAAATAAGAAGCAACATTTCATTATGGAAAAATTAAAGCATCCTGGTTCAGCAAAGTTCCTGTTAACTGAAAAATGTAACGTTTCGAATTAAAATGATACACCTCTTCACCTCGCAGCCAATTCGAAATGACTGCATTAAATTTTCATGCTGCAAACTATGAAGAAAATATGAAAATTCGTACCATAAAGGATGCCTAGTGTAATAGAGGAAGCCCAGTATAATAGACTTCATATGCATTTCCTATACGACTCGAGAATTGTATAACGATCGACGATGTTTCGATGCTGGTATATTTAAAGGTAGTTGTAACCAATTTATAGCGAACCACCAAACACAATCATACACCCTTTGTGCCGACGAAATCGAACAGACTCGTCGGTTTCGCCGCATACGTTTTGTTCGAGAGAAAGTGAGAAAAAAAAATGAAAGTTGTATCATTTCTGCCTCTGCGTTTATCGATTTTCAATATTTATAAGATACAAACTTGTTCATTAGCAACGTCATTTCATAACCTGTTAAAATGCAGATTTTAATTTATCCATCGTTATCTTCTTTTATCACGCGGCGATTAAAAAGTTAATTCGCCTAGCGATAACAACAGCAGTCTGAAAAAATATTCTCTACGCCCGCTCATGCGCAGCCACTCTCCACTTTCTGACCTCTCCTCTACGACATGAAAGTGTTTCTTCAAAAAGATGAAACTTCGATCGTAGCTGCATATATTTGCTCTTTGAAATTAGACTACGCGTTTCCCGCGTTCATCGCATTTTCCTCGATGAATAATGCAACAATGCCTGTAACATATTAAACCTGGAATTTTCAACGGTCTAGAAAGCCCTCCCATTATTCGCATCGAATCAATTATCCTGAAATATCGAATCGCCCTTATCGGATTTCGTTTTAATTGTGATAATCCGACTAGATAAGATACAAACAACCTTGTCCACTGAAGGAAACGGTCGATTAAACGTTCAATTAACCATCAATCCACGAATTATTTAGGGTAACGTTCAATGGGATACAATGATCGCGCGAAATTTCTTCTGTTTCCAGAGAGATGTCTCAGGTGTAGATACTTATTTTCTGGTTTTTTACCACTAGACGATAAATATCAAAAAATGAGGCGGGAAAGTTAGGGGAAAAGAAGGAACGAAACCACTGAAAGGAAAGGACTGAAATTACGCAGAAGTTTGTGGCTTGTTCGTGAAGAAAATTGCCTCATAAACTTTCCTTATCGTGTAAATATAACGCCTCTCTGCTTGTTGCGAGGGATAATATTCAGTTAGGATATCGTAGGCAAAAAGCGAACGCTTTCGTTAATAAGATACTCCGCAACGAGTTCTGGGCACCCAGTTCTCGG